>WKFP01014371.1:488552-548620 GCA_011057875.1 Pterocles orientalis | reverse complement strand
AACAACACTGGTCCCAGTACCGACCCCTGTGGAACACCACTTGTCACTGGTCTCCACTTGGACATTGAGCCATTGACCACCACTCTTTGAGTGCGGCCGTCCAGCCAATTCCTTATCCAGCGAGTGGTCCTTCTGTCAAATCCATGTCCCTGCAACTTAGAGACAAGGATGTCATGTGGGACTGTGTCAAAGGCTTTGCACAAGTCCAGGCAGATGATGTCAGTTGCCCTTCCTCTATCCACCAGCGCCGTGGCTCTGTCGTAGAAGGCCACTAAATTCATCAGGCACGATTTTCCCTTAGTAAAGCCATGTTGGTTGTCAGCAATCACCTGCTTGTTTTCCATGTGCCTTAGCATAGATTCCAGGAGCATTTGCTCCATGATCTTGCCAAGCACAGAGGTGAGATTGACCAGCCTGTAGTTTCCCAGGTCTTCCTTATTTCCTTTTTTAAAAATGGGGGTTATGTTTCTCCTTTTCCAGTCTGCGGGAACTTCACCAGAATACCACAACTTCTCAAATATGATGGATAGTGGTACTTCTCGAATATGATGGATAGATGAGACATTCCTTCTCCAGGAGGCAAGAAATGCCACCAGGTCCCTTCACCAGCAGGACTTGTGCAAAGGGGGAGCTCCAAGCTTCTGCTGCATTTAGACCTGAGGAGGACACAGAAACCCAGAGCTGCTGTCTCTCACTAACGTGTTTTTGAAGATGTCCCCACCTGTTAGCCCTTCCACTGCTTTGCTCTGTGCCACCTCTGGCAACTCAGGCTGTGGGCTTCAGACTCTTCTTATTAAGCCTCCTGATGTATACACCCAAAACTGCTTAAAAGCCTGAAGGAACAGAACCACTTGAATGTGTGACGAAATACACAGGCCAAATTTTTCCAGTAGGGATGAGCTGGCTATGCCTCTGCCCAGGCCCCCACCACTTTTGCTTCCACAGCACTAGACTCAGTTTTGCCAATCCAGTTGTGCTGCGAGGCTCCAGAGCGGGCAGCCCAGGGAAGCCCGGCATTTTCTTTTCCCTTACAAAGTAACAGGGTGGACACACGCTGAGATGGAATGCACTCACTGGAGCGAGTGAGCAGTGGCCCATCATCTGACTTTTTTTTTTCCTCGCACCTGAGCTCTCCCCAACTGCTTAATTAGTCACACGGTTTCCTGGAACCTGGGGGAGAAAAAACCGTCAACAATTTCAGCGGTACAAGAGAAGACAAAGTCTGATGGGGGGAGGCAGAGGTGGGGGCAGAACAAGGGTTTGCAAATCAGACTAAAAAAAATATTTACTCTTTTTTGGGAGTTGTGAGGAAACTCAGGACGCGTCACCTCAGGCTGCAGGTGGCAAACACAGCAAAAAGGAGTACACAGAAACAGCAACACTGAGGGAGTGCAGCCTCATCATGCGAAGCTCTTAGGTGCCAAGCTGCCCATGGGCTCTGCCCCATGGATTTCGTACTTTCCCCCACTGCAAGTTTTCACATCTTTTTTCACATTCCCTTGTCATCCCTCCCACCTCCACAGGAAGGAGCAACCATGTAGAGGAGTATAGTGGTCATACCACCAACCCCTTGGGAGCCTGCATCTACAAACCCTACCTTTTGACACTGCCACTGGTTTGAGTTTCACACAGTACTGTTTGTCCCTGCAGATTCACAGATTTGAACAGAGATGATTAACCACCTCTTAGTACTCGTAATCCGTGGGTAGTATAATCACACCGTAAAACTCATAGTCCCTTCAATAACTTGCCCTTGCCTGCAGACTTTCTTCAGATCGCCCAAGAGATGGAAACGCCAAGAGTGTTTCCCCATGGTACTCTGCTGCACTTATCTGCTTTCATAGTTAAAGGTCCATATACAGTTTGCTCTGGTTTTAATCTCCACCGGTCTTTCTTTTCAGTATGATTTTTTTCCCTGCAAGATTGTAGGAGCTGTTATTGAAAAGCTGTCTGCATGCTTTAATTTTTTTTCAGTAGGCCCTTTATTTCTAGCTGGTGGTCATGGCAACCAGAAAAGGGGGACAGTACAGATAATGCAGTTATGTATCTTAAATTAATCTACATGAGAGCTGTCAGAGACTCTCCATCCTCAGACACACAGTCACACCCTTTGCTTTGGGTCAGGTTTACATGATTTAAAACTAATCCATCCAAAGAGGGGATTTGCCTTTGGCTGGAGCAGCTTGCCAGCTGGGCCATCACACAACCACAGAGACACTAGGGCAAGCACAGGATGTGAGGCAGGATGACAGCAATCGTTAAGCTGTGGTGGACCGGCACTCTCAGAACCTTGGGGCCCATCTCAACTACAAAGAGCTGTCGTGGTCTGCTCGGTGGGTCACCCACACCGCATGGAAGCTCTACAGCTCTGGAAGCTGCTGTCCCACTGTCCATCTCCCACCCAGGATGACAAGTGGTGCACGATCTCTGCTGGTACTGGTGAGGGAGTCCTTGAGGAGCACAAGGGGTAGCATCCCCAGCAGGATCTCTGTGGTGGTCCATCCCTTCTGCAGCGTGACAGCTGCTCCTCGGTACCCCAGCTCCATCCATCTCTCCCGTGGGAAGGGCATAACAATCTCACCCTATCAGTCTGAGGTGACTGCTGGTCTCATCTCCTCTGTGGCAAGCTGGCATCCTGCAAGGATCCAAGTGGCCCTTTTGCAGACTGTTTTTGCAAGAGTTTTGCCTACAGCTGTGTGTTGTACAGAGCTGTGCTAGAACAATCCTCCCAGTGAAAGATAATCAGGGCTTTCAGGCTCTCTTATCTCATACAGGGAAGGTAGGATAAGGTTACACATCCCACATGAGGAGATAGCTTTACCATAGCACTTTCTAAGGAAATCAGACATTTTACCGCTGTTCAGAAGCTTGCAAATTCTGGCCTGTGCTGGGTAAAACTTGCAGCTACGTGGTAGAGATCCTTAGCTAAGAGCTAAGGGAAAGTATCCTTGCCTACAGGAGAAGTGAGTGCTCCGTCTCCTGTTGCTACAGAACAGACCTGAAGCTTATGATGGGCAGAAAAAATGTGGTGGCACTAAGCTTTCTGCATTGCCCTATAGTCTTCAGTTGTGTCACATGGAACTAACCTTGGAATCAAGGAAGATTACCAGAAGATACGACACCTCTTGTCTACACCACATTGGATTTCAGTGCTGAATCAGACAAGTCATAGCTCAGTTAAGGGTAAGGGATCAGAATAAAAATCTGAATTTAGTTACAATCCCTGTTTTGCCTGTCAAATTCTACTCATTGTATGAGAGCTACTACAAAACAGAGGAGTGGGGCAGTTTTCAAGCTGGGCCAGACATCTGATTTTCAGTGGCAAGAGCCTATTCAGATGTTTCACACAAAGCCAGTAAGGAATTATTTGTTTAGGATGCAATGCGAAGTGTAACAAGTTCATAAGGTGCATAACAAGAAACGTTCACAGGGATGCAAAGCCTGTGGCATTAAAAAGGTACTCGCAGTTTGAGTCCTGAATGGGAAGCCTCAATCTAGAGCTAAGGCTAACTGCTGTCAGCTTTCTTCTGCATGCTGACTGCACTCCCGCTTAGGTGGATGTGGCCGTTCACAGACCTCGGAGGCAAACCGATGCATTTCCCAGCAGATTTTCCATGTGCTTGATTTCCTGTAGGCAAACTCAGCTTGCACTGACCATCCTGCAAAGCAGCTGGGTATCCCGCAGGAAGTGAAGGCTCCTTACAGCCCCGCTGTTTGGTTTTAATCTCCAAGCCAGCGATTCACAACCATGAATCTGGATCCTGTCGTGGCTTTTCCAGGCTTCCCAGATAACTCCTCTAGGCCTCCTTTCTGCACCATACTTGGTATCGGCACCACAGGACTACCCTGAGGAGGAAGGACAGCAGAAATCAGAATCGGGAGTTCAGACACTGCTTTCCTGGGGTGCTCACCTCTGATGTCTCTGTTTTAACCCCCACTGGAGGCTGCACAGAAGAAACCAGTTACTCAAAGACCACTCAGAGTGTCAGTGTAGTTCCCTCATCTCCAAAGTGGAAAAAAAAAAAAAATTCACTGTAAAACACACTGACAGTAGCAAATGGATGCCTCAGAACCACAAGATTAATTTAAAAAATAATGGGATTTTAATAACAACATATTGGGACATTCTTTAACTATATGGTTCTGTTTTCTGAGCATTTGCAAAGAGTCAGGATGGGGGGCTGGGAGATTTGGAAAAGGATGAGGCGAGACCGACGGTGGCGGCTGTGGGGACGGGAGAATTGCTCCGGTCTTCACGGATGCGTGAAGATTATGATGGAAATTATCACTTAAATACTGTAAGGGAATAAGAAAGCAGGGCCCTCACAGCAGTAACGACAGGTGTGTCGTGCCTGCCAAGGCCGCCGGCCCGCCATGGTTCCCAGCAGGGATTTCCACAGCCGCCGCTGCCGGGGCCGCCCACCGGTGCCCCCCGCCCGCCCCCGCCACGAATGGCCTCCGGACCCGCCGCTCTCCCCAGGCGGATCCCGGCTGGCCCCTGCCGGCGGCGCCGGGGCCGTGCCCGCGGAGGGCCGGGGAGGCCGGGCCCAGCGTGCCACCTGCCGGCGACAACTGGGTCCCCACCTCCGGCCCCTCGGCAGCCGCCATATTGGGAGTGGCGGCCGCGCCCCCGCCATGTTGGGGGCGGTGCCGTGCCCAGTCGAGGCAAGGCCGCCGCCATGTCGGTGGCTCCGGGTTGTCGGGGTGGAGGGATGGTGCCGGTACTGCCGGGGCTCTACGTGGGCGGCGCGGAGTCGTGTTCGTCTCCAGAGTCACTGGCGGCGGCGGGGGTGGTGGCGGTGCTGACGGTGGATGCGGAGGAGCCGCCGGCGGTGCCGGGGGTGCGGGTCATGCACGTCCGGGCGCGGGACGAGCCCGGCACCGACCTGCTGAGCCGCTTGGACGACTGCGCCGGCTTCATTGGCGCGGCGCGGGCGGGCGGCGGCGCCGTCCTCGTCCGCTGGTGAGGGCCAGGGCGGCGGGGGCGGGGGGCTGGCCGCCCAGCCCCGGGCAGCGCTCCTGACGGGCGGCCTGTCCTGCCGTTGCCTTGCAGCCAGGCCGGGGTGAGCCGCAGCGTGGCCGTCGTGACCGCCTACCTCATGAAGACCGAGGGACTGGGCTGGCAGGAGGCCTACGCCGCCGTCAGGGCCGCCAAACCCGACGCCGAGTGGGTCCCCGGCCCCCGCCCGCTTCCCGCTGGCCCCCGCCCGCCCGGCGCCCCCTCAGCCCCTTCTCTTGTCCCCGCCGCAGGGTGAACCCCGGTTTCCAGGAGCAGCTGAAGCTGTACGAGGCCATGGGTTGCGCCGTGAACAGCGGCAGCGCCCTCTACAAGCGGTACCGGCTGCAGATGCTCACGGAGAGGTGCCCCGGTGAGTGGCGGGGGAGGCGGCGGGACCGAGCCGGGGGGAGGCTTGGGGGGAGGCTTGGGGCAGTCTCCCGTGGAGGGTGGTCCCTGGTGGGTCCAGTCTATCCTGGAATGAACACAGAAGGCCCTGCCAGAGGTGGTTGACTTTTGAGTGTTGCCTTCAAAGCAGCCAAGCCTTGAGTTGGCCAGGCAAACATTTTTTTCATCATAGTGGTTCTAGAGAATTGTAGCTCGTCAGTGGGGAAAAAAGTGTCTTCGAGATATGCCTGAGAAATGAGATCCATAGGAACTGTGGTCTTCAGCAGAGTTCAGAAATAGTAGAGGTCAATTTGATGTGTCCTCTGATTTTTATGTACCTGGCTAGGCAAATTTAACATCCTCTAAAAATAAGCCAATGGAATTAAAAAAATTACAAATGCAAAACCGAGATAAAGTTTAAATCAAGGTATGAAGTAAGCTTTCATACTTTAATTGAAGAAGGTTGACTGTAGTAGATATGTGTGCACATTTGAAATTTTATAATAAAATAATAATTCATAGCTGTTTTGCAAGATTTTAGTGTTGCATATTCAGCATGACAGTGCTCTCTCCATTTATGTCACTCTCCTTAGCAGTTCCCATTCATAAGCTGACTTTCTGTATGTGCACTAATAGATTGGCAGAACTCCTGTGCCTTTACTTTAAGTAAGAACATAAAGCAAAATGCAACTATTTTACCGTTGCTAAGGCCAAAGTCTAGATCCCAGTTCCTTGCATTAAGTGAATCCCAATCTTGGGTGTGGTGGGATGAGGCTCTTTCATTTTCAGTTTGTCTAATGGAATTGGTGAGTGGCCAAACAAATGCAAAGATTCTGCATTCTGTGACTGGGGCGGAGGCGCAGTGCTGTCTTGTCCCACCGAAATCCAGCGTGTCTGTGTTGATGTGATTCACAACTTGGTACTGACCCCTCCACAGAACTTCAGGACTTTCCCCGAGAAGTCTTTGCTGTTGATCCAACCAGTATATGTTCAACTCCAAACACAGAGGTTCTCTACAGGTGCAGGAAATGCAGGTACTGAACCTTTTCTATTTCTCCATTAAATGTCATTTTGAAATTGATTCAAGAGAAAAATAGGCCATATAAATCAGTGGGCATGTCATTATTGTCAGGACAGGGATGAGCTCTTCCCTAAGTTTCCATACAGTGTATGCCACAAAAAATTAGTCAAATGAAAGTCTTATGAAATACAAATCTTTTGCTCCTTTATGTTGTGCAGCACTTGTGTGGCCTAACCTGCCGTGTTCTATAGGCAGGCGTAATTCCACTGGGCTCTGAGAAGTTGCTTGCTCTGAAACCATAACTTCTAGTTTGTTTTTGACAATCAGTTTCTCTAGAAGAAACTTGCAGATTTTGGGGATTTACTACATTTTTAACTACTCTTTATGGATTATTTAAAGTGAAATTGAATAATCCTGCTATTTCCTAGGTGTAGGTTTCTTCAAGTATATGAGTGCAGATTTAAAGTTTTAGTAGGTAGGAACTGTTTAAAAATAGATTTATATTAGAGACAGCATATAGCTGTGGGGATAGCTATTTTCTATTGTCTGTAGGTTTCCCCAGTAGAAACCCAATTATTCTACTTCTTTTTTCCACTCTGTTGTGGAGGGCAGGCGTGCTCTGTTCCGTAGCTCCAGCATTTTGTCCCACATGGAAGGAAGCGGACCGACGGCCTTTGCCCACAAGAGGGTAACGGACTCTGCTCAGCTTTGTGGTGATGGCCGTGAAAAGTGTACATCTTACTTCACCGAGCCTGTGCAGTGGATGGAGCCAGCGTTGCTCGGAGTAATGGAAGGACAGGTGAAGGGGAGCACGCGCTTCATTGTTTGGATATTTTTTTTTGCAAAGGCAGAACAAACTGTTTCTATTTCCTGATGCAAAAGCCCTCACACAAGGTCCTAGGTTTCCCAGCCTTTCTGGTGTGAATTTTGCAGCTTATGAATGGATTCTTAAATGTTAAATATCCTTTCATAACGAAATAAGCTAGTGATCTTGCTGGACTGAGAACACTAGCCAGGGTGTTGGACAGGGGTTTATCTGCTGTTTGTTTTTAGTATGAGAAGAGAGTTTATGGGACTTACAATAACCTGTTGTGGTCTCAGGCTGACTGAGGCTTTCTGGAGAGTGGCAAGACTGTCCTGGAACCACACCAGGTCAGAGCAGCTGCATGTCCACACCCTCCTTTCTGCCAGCACAGCTGCCTGCTTCGCCCCAGAGCTATACAGCCGTGCCAGTTCAGGTTTTTTGCCTGTTTTTCAGCCCTGTGAAGTGTTGAAAGGGAAGGAGCTGGCTGAGCACAGGTTGCCACAATTTAATGTACAATAGAAGCACATTTTAGATAGACCTGCATCTGCCTGTGCCTTATACTGTGTTCTTCTTGCAGCTTCTGTGTCCCAAATGCACGTCGAAGCTGGGCTCCTTCAGCTGGCGGGGTGAGCAGTGTTCCTGTGGCCGCTGGGTGACTCCGGCCTTCCAGATCCACAAAAGTAGAGTGGATGAAGTCAGGATGGTGCCAGTTAGTAACTTCCAAGCTGCCAAAACCTGAACTCATCGCTTCTTTCTATGGATTTCTTAACGCCCGCAGAGAACTGCTGGCTAGGCTGTGGTGGCCAGGAGTGAGCTTGTGATTTCTACCCCTTTAATGTGGTGGAATTATGTGAACGTCTGCTCTACTTGAGCTTGTTGTATCTCTAATATATATATAAAGTAGCAACACACTTCCTTCAAAGAGGTGTTACACAGTGGTCAAATATGTACAAAAATGCCTGAACGTGATGGTTTTAGTTTATTCTCACTTCATCTGTTACTGTTTACAGAAAGTCTTTACTCCATATTTAAAAGGAATGCTAACGTGTTCCTTTCAGGCTGGGGCCAGCCCTGCTCTTTTATCTTCCAGTGCAGAAATTCCAGTCAGTTTGTCTGAAACACACAGCTGAGATGTTAGGAGG
Organism: Pterocles orientalis; assembly: GCA_011057875.1. Lineage (NCBI taxonomy): Eukaryota > Metazoa > Chordata > Aves > Pterocliformes > Pteroclidae > Pterocles > Pterocles orientalis. The sequence goes on along the minus strand of WKFP01014371.1, from coordinate 540,269 downwards.
AATTCAGGAGGTACACAGCAGGGATATATATTTAAGGCTTAGCAAAGTGCCATAAAATGGTACAATTGTTGCATTAGCAGGCGTGGCAGGTACTAGCAGTGAGAGGCAAGTTGACAGTTGTACTTTTATTGTAATAAAAGTAGTCCTAAAAATATCTACCCCACAAACATTTACTACATTACAACTCTCTCATGTAATGGCTGGGAAAAACTGAAGTAAGTGAGAAAACTGAAGTAAAGTGCCCCTGCCAAATTGCTGCTTAGAGGTTTACAGAAATCCCTAACATGATGAAGATTTCAAGCAAGCTGTGAGCTTTCCTGAGGGTACGCTGTGTACAGCACTGTGGTAGAGGTTGGGTTTGACATAAGAAAATAGGACAGATATGACCTACTTTAAATCCTTTTTATTTTCATCAACTTAAACTTTTTAAATTCTTTTTTAAACACAATTTCCAGCAACATACATTATGAAATATACAAGATAACGTAGGTGGTGGGGTTCTGCCCATCTTTTAATTCTTCCCACAGCTATGGAGGGAAGACTTGCAGGTCACAGTGAACATCAGAATCTCAACACTGAAAACAGACACAAAACAAAAAAGACAAAAATATATATGAAACTGTTTGAACTGGTCACACTTCAGGGCCAGGTACAGCACAATAAATATTAGAACTGCATTATCTTAGACATCTTCTGTCACGGTCATAACATCCTCTATTTAAAGAAAAGAGATAAGAACATCTGGTTTCTAGCATGAAATGCTACATTGTACAGTGGTGAAGGGTACAAATGATGAGGAATCCAGCAAGGGCTTGGATGGTGACTACTCATTCACACATGCTCATTGGTAAAATAAGCAGCATATGCCAAGTTTAGTGAGCTGTAAACGTAACCATTCACTACCAGAGTATCAGCTGGAGGAGTAGTTTCTTTTGGGAGAACCAAAAATAGTTAATCCCTTTAAGCTTCAGCCAGGCCCTTCCTGACAAACAGCAAGTTGATACCATAAGGGAAGTGGCAGCATTTGGTCCATAGTGGAAGATCCCTTTGCACCACTACTGTTTAAAGCCAGCAGCCAGTGGAAATACTTCAGTGCAGAATTAACACTTACATAGCCATGCCACTGCCGGGTGTCACCTACAATGCTTACTGTCTCATGACCATAACAAAGCAGTAGATGGGCACAGAGTGCTGCACAATAAAGCAGCACTAGATGCCACCTGACACAAATGAGAGGCAGAGACTGGAGAGGGTGCCGGCATTTTTCTCTCTCACTCTGCAGCAATGATAGGAGTGTTGAGCTCCTGGAGTTTGACAGAAAGGCTGCCCTACACTAGTTCCTCATCTCATACTAGTTTTGCCAACAAACAAGCCCGAGACACAGCAGTTTCAGCCCCTTTATGGATAGAGTGCTTCCAGAGCATAGAGCAGACCAGAATCACTGGTTTCTCTTGCATTGTAATCAAGGCAAGAGTAAACAGATTTTGTACTTGTCAACCTTCCCCCCTACCCATCCCCCACCCCCAGAAGTGTAGCATCATACATTCCTCCTACACAAGAACTGGGGACCTTCTGTGCCACCGCCAAACAGGCCATGTGAGCACAGGTGGAGGAGGAAGGTTAAGCACACACTTTCCTTTCCTTAGCATGACCTGGGCATTGCACTGGGAGGCAACTGCGCTGGCAGACAGAACACCACGAAGGAAGGACTGTGTTCCTGGTCTACACAGGTGGCATCACTGTAACTTGCTATGTGTGTCCTGCAGTACGTGGCAGCCGTCACAAGCTTCATAAGCTACAGCAACTGAGTGTTGTGAAATTTTATGGGGTGAGTAGGAGGCAAGAAGGTAAAATTTGGCTGGAAATTGAGCACCTATGGCTTTCATTTTAGCTGATGCCGAGTCCAACAGTCCTACCTATATTAAGAAGGAAAATAAAATTCTATTTCTCCAGTGTATAAAATTATACTGGGTGCTTGTACATGCTCATTTTCTAGTCTTGAAGAGATCCAGAACTGCCATATTTCAGTACCAACAGACTCAGAAAGGACAGAGTAGTGAAGAATTTTTGGTTGTGTCAACGTGTCAGAATATGGTCAAAAATTCTGTTTGATAACAGAGTTTTACATCATGATAGTCACTTAGCAAAGTGCTAGATGTAAATGCCCTTACCACTGCCAGCTCAGAACATACTATGTGACTGCATTAAGATCTATACCTCCTCTGCCAGTACAGCTCAACTGGGTAACGAGTCTTTCACCTTGGGATGTAACAAGATTGCTGGGAGAGGCAAGGTGAAATTCTTCCCACCCTAGAAGTGTACAACAGCATTTCCTTACTCAGCCAGGCCCATTCACACATCACTCACCATTTCAGACACACAAAGCAATGCCAAACACACACTAAGAGGAATGTTTTGTAAGGACACTCTCCAAATATGAACAGGGAAAAACATAGGGCTATTTATCAACTCAAGTACTGTTGCATCATTCTTGTAAGGTAGAGAAGCGGAGGAGCTGAGAGGACAAATGAGTGGTCACAGAGGTTAAGTCTAGTCTTCCAGACTGCGAAATGCATTCTGCATATCCTCAAACAGCTGAGCATAGTCTGCCTTGATTTTTGCTTCACCATCTTTCACAGGGTCCTGAAAGAAACACAGCAAATTAACATATCTGTCAGGAAAAGCCTTGGGTGCTTAAGACAACCCTGCTTTGCCAGTGCTGTAATTTCTCAGCCTCAGGATTAACATTCGCTAACTGCAGAGCTGGCATTATAGCTCCATCTCCACCTCCCTTCTGTCTCACTAACAGCCACAAGGTTCAAATCTCATCTTCTTTCCACGGTAAATGAGAAGGCAGAGTGGATACTGGACAGAGACATTTTTTTCATGAGCAGTGCTTTACTGAAAAGCCACTGATTCGGAGAGGATTCAATAATACTGAGCGTCTTAGTTAATGCTGTGTGATTCAAGAGCTGCAGTGATTAATATCAGCTTCTATCCCCAGGCCCAATGAAGTAACCATCTTTGTGACTCACAAACACTCTGCTGTACTTTTTGGGGTGCATCCCCTATAAGTGCAAGACTTAATTTGCCATCACTTGGAGGTCATTCAGTTCCAATTAAAATCTTTCTGTGCAATCATAACAAGCTCAAAATCATTTTCTCAGAATACTTTTCATGAAAGATAAGGGCAAAACCACATAACAATCAGCTTTGCTTTGAGGCTGCAAGGCCTTCCCTGCAAGAAGCTTGAACTGCCAGGTTGTGAATTCAATGTCTTCACCATTCCCCTCTCAGCACTACATTCCTCTGGGTCACTGCAGCTCTTGGGAAACACAGAGGACTTCCATGTGGGGATGCACTACTTCTTCATTGTTTCTTCAAAGTACAGACTGCAGAATGCAGGACATGTAAATTCTTGCTCCTTTTAGGCTATTACCCAGGAAATATAATTTTCCTTTCATAACTATTACTGTATTAGATGGCCACCTCCACTTAACATGTATTCACCCTCTGGATTCCCTTTTTCAGCCATGCTGTCCATCACTCTACTGTATGCTAGATGTCTTCTGGTGGCTGGGGTTTGTAAAAAGTTTATTACTTCCCCTATCTCTACATAACCAGCTCTCAAAGACGCTCATGTCCCCAAAAAGTATCTTGTGCTCTTGATGCTTTGAGAATATAGATCTGGGATCTGCTTACTGCAGAAACAAGCTAGTACCCTGCAGGAACAGAATAAATCATTACACCAGAACACTTCATTTTAAATTTAATTTTATCTTACGGTACTTGTTCTTGAACAACTTGCAATATTGGCTTATAAGAGTTACAATGGAGTAAGCATTATACTACACAGAGAATATTCCTTAGCTACTTTACCATGAGCCAGCATCACATGTTACTGTCCTGCCAGTAACTGCTATGCCACCATGCTCTGGATGAGTTTTAGGAAAGCTGTACCCTAAAAAGATGGCTACTGAAGCTACCCAGTGCAGGTGCTCTGAGCCACTTGTTTTCTCTTTAGCCCATGTTGAAGTTACTCCTCCCTTCCTCTCCTCCTAGATACCTGCCGGAGGTCCTGAAGCCAAACACAGGGCACATCACACGTTACTGCAGGAGACTAGTATTTCTTTCCTTAACTTCTATTTAAAGTAGTTCAATCAACATTTCTATCATTCACTTTTTAGCACATTCCTGGATTTAAACTTTAGGATGCTTTTATTTGCTAAAAGATAAATGTTCTCCTTAGAACATTTTTTACAGAATGTTATTACACCCCCCCAAAAAAAACCCAGGAAAGGTGCTTGTACTAATACTATTAATATATGTAACATAAAACAGACTATTGAAGGTGGGGTTGCCAAGACTCTGCAGCCAGCATCACCCAACTAGATTTCTGTACTGACCGTTCTTGTGCTTGCAACCTAAAACCAGTTCTTAAGGGTATTCAAAATGTTTGCAAAAAGTCCCTGTTTATAGATCTTTATCTAAGGCAACTGATGACCACCTTTGAGAGAACCTTTCAGAGGCACTGGAAGGTCACCACAAGCAGTGCAACCCAGTTCCTTACAAACATACCTTGAATTTCATGGAAGTAAGTCTGTAGAGGATTTCGCTCATGTTCTCTCGGATGATGGACCACGTGATCTTATTGTCACTCTGGGCTGTGGTTTCTACAGCACGACGTGCCATGTCATAAAATGCAATCATATTGGAAAGCATTCCTACTGTTTTATAGAAAGGGCAGAACCTGATGGAACAGAAGAGGATCTGTCAAGTGTTTTGAAACAGTTAACAGGACAAGCCTTTGCTCCTGCCTTCACAACAACTATGAATTCTCACCTGGAAGAGAAGAGTGCTAGCCTGCTTTACTCCAGGTATTTTTGATACACGCTGTCAAAGGAGAGAGATCAGCTCTAATAGGTCCCATATTTTTAAACAGGTGAATCATAGGCAAAGAGAATCACCTGGAAGCGAGGTTTCTGAAACAGCATTCAAACACTGGGCAAAACAGGAGAGAATAGGAACCATCACTGTACAAGTCTCACATTTGAATCTAATACTCATTAGTGCCAATACTAATGAGAAAATGAAAACACCAGAGCAGCCAATGGAATTATTCCTTCCTGTTTTGTCCATCATGGGAGTAGGCTCCCTCCAAGCAGTCTTGGATGACCTGACAGCTCTGCAGATTTCTTTGTGCATAGGGAAGGGAGTGTTTCTATGACAAGAGCACTTCATGCACAAAAAGATCAATTTTTAATGGGTAGATAGCTGCCACAGAAGGTACCTCATTATTATTTATACACCACATCATGCTACTTCCTGTGCTTCCCTACTGCATACCAGCATACCTGCCATACTAACGTAATCAAAGGCACACACAATTACAGAATGATGTACATCTAAATTTTTAGTGAAGTATTTCAAGAACTCCTGATCTGCCTGGGCTGGGGAGTGAAATGAAGTACAAAAGGATTTTTGTCAGGCTGTTAAAACACAAGACTAGGAGAGAAAAAAAGCAAAGCAGACAGGGGTAACAAGCATAGCACTAAAGAAAAGATCCAGTAAGTTTTTTTGATGGATTGAACATACTTAAGATGTATTCTGCAACAGTAACTGAACACAGATACTTGCAGTCCCCCATACATTGCTAGAATAAACAGGAAGACTTTAGGTGGGGTCTGTGAAAACACAGTGGTCCTTTCCTCTTCCTCCTAAGGAGGACAACAGGACATGCTATTGCAGAAATATTGGCTAACTGAACAATAGATGAGGGCCTGAGAAACTCAAAAGGTGTGATTGCATTTGGAAAAGCTCTGCACACACCTTGGGTAACGCAACATGAATACACTGTTCAATAGCCTACCTAAGCACAGTTCTTCCATTTGTTTATGGCAAGTAAAATTAAATTTCTGCACTGATTGGTTTCCAAATAAAATAGCTGTCTAAATACAGACTACACAGGACTAAGAGTGCAGAGTGGCCAGTCAGATCTCACCTGTCATATGGCGTATAACCATTCTGTTGCAAGAAGTCATCTTTTAGCAGCTTGGCAACCTCCAATGTAATTTTATCTGTTTCTGCCAAGGAAGCCTAGAAAAGTAAGGTATGGTGTTAGTTCAGTACTCAAGTCCATGAGGACATGGCATGTCCTGGCCAAGAACCGTTCTCTTTCAGGAACTGTCTTCTTCCCACCCTCTTAAGATAGCTTCCAGCAGAAATCTGTCTTTTGGGTATTTCTCACTACCTGCTATAGAACAGCCAGTTTAATTGACAGCTAAATTAAGATGGGCCAAACAGTCAATAAGTCTACTTTAAGTCTATTTGATGATAAACAATGGAAGTTTCCTTTAATATAATGGAAAAGCCACCAGACGCAGAAAACACACATGGCTCTGCTACGAAGTACACTGAAACACCACCTTTCTACACAAAGGGGTAAATTCATTTTTATCGTGCTCAATCCTTATGTCCATGGAAGAAAAAAATAGATCTCAGCATGCTACATCAATAAGTAATCTTCAGGATTTGATACCAGCCCACCCTCCACAACTACCAATGGGCTTTCCCTGTCTGGCATTCAAGAAAAATAGAGGGCACTGATGACAATGCTGGTCACACTCTTCAGGACAGCCACAACCCTGCTGCACACTACTGCTTCTGGCACCACAGGTCACTCTTCTCTACCTTCATTGGCCTTTTGCTGAAGGGGGCAGACCGAGTTTTTAAGTACCCCAGACTGCTTTCTAGACAGGAAGCCTGGAGCTTCTTTCACAAGGAGACTAACAGAATTCAGAACTGAAAAAAAAAAAGTTTCTCCACAATTCTCCCTTTCTAAAGTTTTGTTGCAGTTGTTAGCCCATCTCAGACTGAAAGAAACTGTTAAAGACAACATCTTTGAGAACAAGATCACCAGTTCCAGTACTTCTGTCATGGGAATAACGCCTCATTACAAGCACTACCTTATCAATAACCCTTCCACACAGAGGAACTGATTCTACCCTGCCCTGTAAACATGTTTTTATAAATAGAAAACTGCATAAGGCCCTGAGATCACATTTCATTTTCTCTGAAGACACTTCTAGAGAAGAGAGCTCTGTTAGGCAAGATCTGGTGAAAGGCCCCATCTCTGCTGTTCTAGCCCATCTGTGAAGAGGGAAAGCACCAGGACCAAACTTTTTCCAGATAACTAGTTATTACCACACACTCTCACTACCTTGTAAATCAGCATTGCTCATCTGATCTGAACATGATGGGGCACCTGTCAATTATATTTACAGTGCTAAACTGAAACATAGGGTTTTCACTGGGTCCGTTTTGAGAGCTCTCAAGGGAAATTTTCCTGTCCAAGTTCAACTTTCTCTCTGAAACAGTGAAGTGAATTAAGGAAATTAAAGAATGCCTGTAAAATGAAGCCATGTCATGTCAACAGTTTCCACAGAGAAACTAGGTAATCGCCAGTTTTTAGAAAAGGCAGACATCACTTCTGTATCTACAGGCCAGCTTGTAAATGCCAGCACCTCTGTTCTGCAGCTAGTAACATGGTTTCTAATAAATTGTAACCCTTCAGGTGACTTGAACAGCATAGATGAGTTTGCATCATTTCTCTTCAAAGATTACTTCACTACTGTAGGTTGCAACAAGGGGCATTTCAGCAGAACTAAAACACTATAGACAGTGAAGTTTCTTAACTCCAGCCTTGCAAATCTAATTTACACAAGAAAAGTACCATCAAGACAAGGTTTATCAAATCTAAAAAAGTACTTGTCATTATAAGCCAAACACCACTTAAGAAAGTTAGCATAAAGCACAGCTAGAGGCAGGAGAGCAACATCTCCCAGTGACCATCTGCCTTTTTTGCACAATGCAGTATCCATCAAGTCTGGTCTAAGACAAGGGCAAAAGCCTGCACTAGCAGTAAGGGAATGGAGGACAGCTCACTGACACCCCATTTCCTCACAGCTGGTAACTCACCTTCCCCACAAGCTGCACAATCTCTGCTAGGTCCTCTTCCTCCTGTAGAATCTCTTTGGCCTTTGTCCTGAGAGGGACAAACTCTGTAAAATGCTTGTCATAGTACTCGTCCAGGGCACGCGTGTATTTGCTGTAACTGATCAGCCAGTTGACAGAGGGGAAGTGCTTGCGTTGTGCCAGCTTCTTATCCAGGCCCCAGAAAACCTGTCAGAAGCCAGAAAGACCAGTGTTCCAAATCAAAAATGAACCAAAATAATTGAAGACAATAAAAAATAAAAACCCAATACAGAAAGCAAGTTCAAGCAAATGCAACATGGCAAAGGCTACCACAAATGAAAGCCTAAGAGAGAAAGCCTTCCTAACGTTAATTTAACTATAGCAGTGACTTTCAAATACACTTCTCAAAAAATTATGCATCTTTTAAGCTGAGTTCAGACTTATTCAGCTTGATACTCCTCATGATGGAGGAGTCAGTTGTAACAAAGACAATACTGGAGTCTGATTAAGTGAAGCCCTATTAGATGTAACTTCTTTTCCCAAAGCACGGCTGGGCAATTAGTTGCAAGACATTCTCCTAGTCAGCTGCTCTGAGGACTTTTTCATGGTTTCAGTACACCTATTAAGAGTGGTTCACTTTCCATCTCAGCTGAGAGCAGCCACATTTGAAGTGCAGTTCAAAGGGCAGCAACCAGGAAGCACACACATTCCTGAGCAGGCAGTGTTGGAAGGAACTGTTACCTTCATTCCCTCTTTCCACAGTGATCTCAAACATGTCAGTTCAGAGACCATCTCATAAGGTCACCTTTTACACTGTTAGAACATTTTCCAAAGCACGCTACAAAGCTGCCTGTGTCAAATTAAAACTCTTACACCGCTGCCATTAGCACAAATGCACTGAAGCACAACCATTTTTGAGTCTTAACAAAGTGGACAGAAAGAGTTTCAATGTTGTAGGATGTACCTGAACAATGCCCAGAGTAGCAGATGTGACAGGATCAGAGAAGTCACCACCTGGTGGAGAGACACTGAGCAGGAAGAGATAAGGAAATGGTATCAGAATTGCTTTCACAGTTTAAACTGAAGGACATGACTGCAGAGTTCTGTGATCACAAAAATCAGAAAAGTCAACAGAATTTCAAGTAAGTAACAGATTGCAAGCTTCCACTGCACAAAGTGTTTGATGCATACCCACACAGGTGTAATATCAAGGATACTGTGAAATATTGTTCTATCAGTGACTGACTGACTGACAGTATCAAGGTATCAGTCACTTTAGCTCCAGGTATTAACTCCAGCTTGGATTATCAAACCTATCTCAACTGGAACAGATTCAGCATGTGTGCTGATAAGACACCATGCAACACAGTGCAATGATTATTTTACAGAAAAAAATCCCAATTTGAAGTTATTGCAGGTATTCACCTATAAAATAACCACATCAACTTCATTTGTGCTTGAAACCCTAATACATGCCTTCCCAGAGAGAAAAAAAAATATCTTCCAACCTCAAAAGCACAATACCTTTGTGTACATATGTGTAGACAGCAGAACCAAGAAGACCAAAGAATGGACTCTAGGTGTTCTTGCAGATGCTAGAGGCTCTCCTGAAAATGTGTTGGGGGAAAATTCACTTTGCCTACAGTATGATATATCAGTCAATATATCCTAGAAGAACGTCTGGGGACCACACAGTTTTCACAGCCTACTACAGGCTGCAATATGCTGCTCCATGTAATTCTACTCTAAGCAAGAGAATCATAATTCATTATGCCCCCAAGCGCACACTCTGCTGCTCAAACTGCCCCTTCTTTCCTGCTCTAAGCATGGTTTAACATACTCTTCAGTGACAGCTCTAATGACATTCTTCCCTGAGCCATTTGCTCCAATTGCTGCAAGCAACTGTGACTCCACACCTCACAGAACTACCTGTCCACATTCATTCCTTCTGCCCCCATGCACAATTTGGTGGTAGTTGAGGATGAACAGAGACTAAATATCTAACTACTCATTCACCTATTTTTAGTTCTGCAGCTGCACAGAGCAACAAGATGTTCTTTTGGTCCAAAGAAATAGGTGCTTTGACATGCAAAAACAGAGAGGAAGAACTGCAGCCAACGCAAAGCAAAGAAATGCAACACTCACGCTCCAACGATGCTGACACTGCCTTCCCTTTCGGGATTTCCCAGACACTTCACTCTGCCAGCTCGCTCATAGAAAGAGGCTAGACGGGCACCAAGGTAGGCTGGATAACCACTGTCTGCAAATACCAATACACAGAAATTGAGTCAAAGGCTCAGAGTTTAAAGGATGTATTTACAAGACTAGACTGAGAAAAGAGTCCTCACCAGCTGGCATTTCAGCCAGTCGTCCCGAAATTTCTCTAAGGGCCTCAGCCCACCGGGAAGTAGAGTCTGCCATCATACTGACGTGGTAGCCCATATCCCGGAAATATTCAGACAGGGTGATTCCTGGAACAAAGACAACAGCATGCTGCAGGATACAGTTCAGAAAGAAATTCTATGCTTGCATGTTGTCACTAAGATGCAAATAAGCCAAATTATTTAAATTTATATTTTGATGTCAATAGACACTGAAAATTATTCTTTCTTCCCACAAGATCATGTCCTTGCTATCTTTTTGTTGTTGTTGTTTGTTTCTTCTCACTCTCCCCATTTTTGCTTAGTAACCGCTCTGGCTTATCTTGCACTCCTGTGTAGTTCTTTGAGGAGATACAGCATGGCAATGTCATTAATTCTACTCTTTGCCTCACTGAAGCCATGAGCAAAGCTGCTTCTTACTGCAAAATGTCTCCTTCCCTTTCAAATTACCCAAATACAACAGGTCATGTTTTATCTTAGACAACTTTTCATACAAAAAGAATTAAAAAAAAAACCTCTAAGAGGCTGCAAAGAAAGAAGACTAGGCTGCTAACTCAGAGAGTTACCCATCAAGTGGCTGTGCTTGCCAGCAAAACACTATTCATAAACAAAAGCTTACATAATTAACACATGCAGAAAAACTACATGAGAGCTGGTGCAGTAAGTTCACCTTACAAGCACAATTTACTCAACATTCGGAAAGCATAATTACATGCAAGCAATCCAAATTCACTGAAGATACTAGGACTTCATGCAGGTGAGGCCCAAAAGGGTTGACTTCTGAAACTGGGCAGATTTCTTGGTACCGAGCATCTCAGGAACTGAAAATACTGCAGCATGATGGCTTGCTTTACACACGCAGCCTTTTCCAGCCTTCTATAACTCTTACCAGTATAGATAGAAGCTTCTCTGGCAGCCACAGGCATGTTGGAAGTGTTTGCTACCAGAGCTGTTCTCTTCATGATGCTTTCTACCCTGCCATCGACTTCCAATGTTAACTACAATGCAAGAGAAAAACAAAAGGTAACAGTAGCAAGTTGGTTGTGGGATTTTTGTTTTGTTTTGGTGTGTGGTTGCGGGTCTTTTTTTTTTTTTACTGTATTACTTACCTTATATCAGAATACTCTCCCCACAGTTACTCTACCAAGAGCAAAGACTAGATTCAAGATTTCTGGACGTTATGCTGACTTGCCTTCCAGGTGTCACACAGCTTAACTCTTTAACGTACACACCTCAGCTTCATCTCACCTTCTGCAACTGGCAAATCCCTATTGATCCCATTCAAATGACTAATGACAAATCCACTGCATCAGGAAGTACATTATTCTCTCTCAGCTTACTTGCTTCTGTCATAAGCCTGTTAGGAATCAGAGAGGTTTTTTTCCCCCCACCTACACTGATCCAAGTTCGTCTTTGACAACTGGACACATAAAATCACATACACACCCCCAGGTGAAGCCTCACAAGCACCTGAACAACAGAATGCACATCTTGATATTTGTGTGGAATTCCATTTATGAATATCCCAGGATTTACCTTTTACATGGCCACTTCAGCTTGACTTTCTCATCTTGTAATCAATCAACACACCCAAGCCTTTTCACTCTTCTTTCTGACAGTGGAGTTCGAACCTAACAGTTGAGACTATCTATCTGGTTTCTTTCCCATATTTTACAAATGACTCTGCCACAACTAATTCACTAACATATAACAACAGGTAGGAGGATTGGTAAACCTGTTGCGCCTTTTTTTTTTTTTAATCCAGGCATTCCCTACTTCCTTCAGAAGGTATTCCAAAGCCTAACATGTCAAACTAATATGTTGTAACTGTTTGTATCACCACCCTGCACCCTGGAAATACAGATTCTGCATTTGCTATGCCTAGTTAAGTTGGAAAAGTTAGAGACATAAGCAGCAAAAGTTAAGGTGCTTACAACCATGACAAATTACACCCTGGCATTCATTTTGGCTTTATTTTTTAAAAGTTAGAAGGTACACCCAAAAGCTAGTCCAGATCTTTATTGAGGGGCCAGTGAAATAATTCTTGGACAAGCCAAAAGGGATTTCTGCTACTACAGCTAGAACTTACAGCAGGGAGGCAAGAAGTTCATTTCAAGTCACTCCACAACATAATATCTTACTCAGTTATAACACCAGTATATCACAGAATCACACAGAAGCACAGAGTGTTAGGGATTGGAAGGGACCTCGAAAGATCATCTAGTCCAATCCCCCTGCCGGAGCAGGAACACCTAGATCAGATCGCACAGGAATGCATCCAGGCGGGCTTTGAATGTCTCCAGAGAAGGAGACTCCACAACCTCTCTGGGCAGCCTGTAATATATCAAGTCTCCCCAAGAATGTTGACTCTCCATGAATTCTCCATACTAACCTCAGGGAAATCTCTCAGTACTTCAGACATTTCATTTCCACGTTCTCCACAGCCTACATAGATGATGACATCGCTGTTGGAGTATTTAGAGAGAGACTGTGAGATCACAGTCTTCCCACAACCAAAGGCCCCGGGAATTGCTGTTGTACCCCCTTGTACACACCTGGGTAAAGAAAAAGGACTCTGATTTGCAAGGAACTTGAAAACAGCTCTCTCCCATCTTAGAATCTGTTTTCCAGTAAAACTCACTAATTAAAAGCAGAGCGACAGGAGTCACATTCAGTGTTCTGGGTGAACAGCACAGAGGTATTTCACTAAACCAAAAGACTTAGGGAATAAACTATCCTTTTCTTCTACTGCCCCTTGAAGTACACGAGTTATGGTGGTACAACAGCTAGACTTTCAGGCTCCAAACATAGCAGTTTTCACAGCTGGAAGCACAGATGGAATGCAAATGCTAAGAAAAAAACAACTGTACTTAGCTGTGCATTATAGGAATACGCAGCACAATATTTTAGGATCAAAATTACTGAATTTAGTGTCTTGAAAGTTAACTGCTTAAATGAGCATTTTGTGTTACAGTTAAGTGCAAGTTTTCGTAAGTGGTGACCCCAAAAATCATTGGGGATTATACATCCTGAAGACCATGAAAAGAGATCCCACTTATATGTTCAAATGCAGATATCAAGCTTGAAAGTTCTAGCCTTTCTGTAGATTTGGCATTATTTTGTTACATTTATGCTTGTCCGTTCTTTTCTAGAGTAAGGAACTAGAAGTATGTTGTTAAACTTCTCTTCCTTTTTTCACTAGTAGGTTCTCCTGTCAAATATAGAAATATGAGGAATTCAGCTAAATATCTTTGAGATGTTGCTGTGATACATAGTGAAAGCTTGGGGGCTGTTTGCCCTTAAAAAAATTTAAAGGCCTTGTCCCTCTGCTTTCACCCCCCCAAAGAGAGAGATTTCTTACATACTAGAAAATAAAAGGCAGTACTTACGGGAAGAGGGCATCCAGGACCCGTTGGCCAGTTAATAAAGGATGATTGGCTGGTAACTTCTCAGTAACAGGACGGACTTGACGTACAGGCCAGACCTGGACCATAGTGAACTTCTCCTTCACACCTTCAAACTCCAGCTCTAAGACAACATCCTAACAGAAAGCACCAGACAACTGAAATAAGGAAATAGCTGCACACTGGACCAGCACACAAATCCTCACCTCAGCCACTCTGCACAGCTAGGTCTTTGATACTACCACAGATTTCTCAGAACATCAACACGCTATCATCCCCTCCCAAGGAAAGGCTCTTTTCCTTATTTACAATGCTACTGAGGGAAAAAAAGTGCAAGATGAAGCTTCAACTAAAAATATGCTTTTGAGGAGCAACTGAATTTTACATACTAATAAGATACTGTAGATCCCTACAGAGGTCAGCAAACACAGCATACTGAAGTGCCTCTGGGAAGCCATATATGTACAAAGTAACTGCACAAGATGATCACATAATCCCTGCAGGCAGGGTACCAGAAGCAATCATTAACTTAGACATCTTGTTGCATGAAACACTTTCTAGCCGTTATAATGCAAAACAGAAAGTGTGTACATGAACCTTATGAATGAGACATGGAATATACCAGCAACTGCTGCTTGGGAGACTTACTGAAGCGTCATAGTTTCCTGGCGGAGCAATGTATGTAACTGTACCCCTGTTCCGTGGGGGCAGCATGATTTTGTGTTTGATAAGGGAGTTTTCATTCACCACACCATAAATATCTCCACCAGTGATGTGGCTGCCAACCTAAAAGCAGAACAGGTCCATTAGTCATAAGAGAGAACTCCAGTTTTAAAAAAGAACCTTGACAAGAAATAGAAATAGAAAATAACTACAGCTATTAAGTCTAGCACTGTGATTACTCCCTTTATAAATGCATCGTTACAGCACAGTAGTCCATTTACATAACTCATTACACTAACAGAACATTGCTAGTAACACTATCTGGGTTCAGGCGCCTTTCAAGGCTCAGACAGTAATAATTACTGACTGATGCAAGGAATTTTCTTCATTTCTTTTATACCTCTCAGCTTAATGTATTAAGTAAAGAAAGGACAGCATATGCTAACCTGCAGGGTTGGAAAAAAGATGCTGCCAAGGGCTAAAGCCGTGACAATTTCAGCTCCGAGGCTATCTTCACCATCCACAAAATGTGTGCTACAGTCATTCTTTTTGCTCAGGTTAACACCTGCTTCTGCTAATACTTAGTCCAATTCTACTAGATTCTTTATGGTTTTGCAAAAACGTTAAAACATTTCAAGTTTCTCATATGAAGCAGCAACATGCAGTGAGTCACATCAAGTTAAGTTTTGGTAATCACAATCCAGTCTCATACATGACTACCAACTCCTAGCACCCCTCTTCACAAACTTAAATACAGCGTTAACCATAGCTCCCAGCAGTCACAGCCTTGGCACTCTTCTCTGGCCCTAAGCTCTGAGGGTAGAGGAGCAAGAGAGGAAGACAGGCTTGTTAGAACCTACCCGCAGATTTTTGGAAGGCGTGAAGTCCCATTTGATGTCTCGGCTCAAAGCTGATACATTGACACCTCTAGGGATATAGATGCTTTTGGTCAGAGCGCTGATGTCTGAGAGAGGCCTCTGGATACCATCAAAAATAGCTCCCATAATGCCAGGCCCTAATTCCACTGACAGGGGTTTGCCAGTACGGAGTACAGGATCCCCTACAGAGACACCAGCTAAAGATTTGCTGAGGAAAAGTTCATCCAGAGAAACGGAAAAAAACAGGGCAGAAGATACCACATCACAACATCATACCAGTAAACCACCTTTCTGACTGTAAGGTAATATTTTTACTATATTTTTACTATCATCATTTGAGAAGCATGTAGGCTTTATACAAAACTCAAGCTGAAATTGCTAAAGTAACAAAGTTCTCACCCTCCAGCAACGCAAAGCAGGGGTAAATGTTCTGCTTTACAATCATTAATTCAAGTCAACTATATATGGATGAGTTTACTGAAGTGACAGGCAGCAGGATGACGATGTCAGACATTTCTTAAATCTTCAAACCTAGAAAACAGGTTTGTTAAAGTCAAAAAATGTTACGAAATACATAATTTTTCCCTTCAGAATTTGCTAGAGAACACAAGTGTTTTGACCTTGAGCCTTGCACAGCCTTTTTGACAGCAGTGTAATTTTAAAGGGAGTTTGTCCAAGACAAGGATTATTTCTCTCCTCTCTGATAACAACTCGTCTAGTCTAAGCTCCGAAGATGCACAATGGACTTCTCTGCAAAGGTCCATCAGTTTGGCAAAAGGCCCTGCTAGAATAAAAAATAAACCCCCCAAACCCTATGCAAGACTCAAGAGATCAAAGGCAGTTGACTTCAGAGAGCCCAATGACAGAGGCCGCTCACCAGGAACCTAAAAGTAAGCTATACTCAAACTTGTTCAATGTACTGATGGAAGGCTACTAGATATTACAATGATCATGCCATCTAAAAAGATAAATTAGTAGGTACAGACAGGAGCTAATCACCAGTCTACCATCCAGCTCCTTAGAACAAAGCTTTGGGATCCTGCACAGACTTTTTCCTAGCCTCTACAGATTCACAGAGCTAACTCTTAAGATTAAAAGAATATGAGGAAAAAAAAAAAAAGTCTAGCTTCAACTTTTATGACTTCTGTTCTGACAATTTCTCACATATGTGTAATAGACAAGACATTTTAAGTTAACTAGATTTTAGAATACATGCTGCGTCCTAGCTGGACCAAGATGCTGTAAACACACCGCAGAAACAAAAATGTAATCTATTACATCTGGCAAAATACTCTGCCCAGAAGACAACATTGTGCCCACCTTACATTCCATATTTAAGTGTTATACAAGCATAGTTTTCAAAAGCAAATTAAAAATGAAATAAATACTGTTTGGTAGTTTTGCCATTTATGGTTGACATTCGTCAAACAACTTCCTTAACAAAGAGCTATAATACTTAAATTAAAATGAACCTAAATTCTAAGGTACATATTATTTGATTTCCACTTAAAACAAAAAAAGTCTCCTCAGTACACAGCCAAGCAAGATAAGATTTACCTCAAAACCATCAGAATTTACAAAAGACGTGGAGAACAGACATCCTGCTGACACCAAAAGTACCCAGTCAGCTTTGTTCATCAATCTTCACCCTACCCACCACTGTGCTCTGGAGTGAGCAGTCTGGCAAGCCCAGAGGGATCAGTGAAAAGGATACATGTTTCTTCATACACCTGGACAGTTGCTAAATCACCTTCCAGTCGGATAATCTCCCCCACCAGTTCACTGTGGCCTACTCGTACCAGTTCGTACATAGCAGCACCTGCCATGTTGCATGCTGTGACCACTGTAAAAGACAGGCGCATAAATGAATATTTTTCCTGTAGCTCAGCCGTTTACCCATCAGAAGTTAGCAAGAACTGCACAGCATAAGCCTGGTATTCACCCAAATCAGAAGGGCATTCTTGATGTCACAAAAGGGATAACTTGGCAGCCACAACTCCTGACATTTCTAGTTCAAATGCCAAAAGAAAAATAGTTTCCCTACACTTTTCACACTGTTCCTTTATGCTCATTATGAGGAAATTGGCAGAATGTAGTAGTTCACAGCCAATTCACACCATAACTTTTCTTATGTATCCTGACAGATGGCAAACATTTAGAGTTTTAGAGAGGCAGTGAATTTTGACAAGTTACAGAGGCACTTCTCCCTTTCAGTTAGCTGGGCCACATTCCCATCTGACCGGATTAAAACATACAAGAAAATGGCAAAAGCTCACCTGATACCTAGCAGTTGCTTAAACCTGTGGTTGGGGACCAGCATTCTCAAGTCACTCAAATACTCACATAACAAACTATTTCCACGTATAGATCAAACCAAGGCACTTGCTAAAGGCAATACATACCCTTCTATTGAGAGTGGCAGGTGACTACAAAGCTTTTAAGGAAACACAATTTAGGTATTTTATTTTGTAGAAAAGTGATGTGTATCTTAGGGCACTTAACTTTCAACAGATGAAGACTGTTTTACAGCACATTTTGGGCCTGAAATCACCTACTGTTTTGAGTTAGATTTCAGCAAGTCACATATGAGACCTATTTTAGGACAAAATTTGTTATGTCTTTTATATTATAACATCAATCTTGCACACAGGGTTCATGTATTTACACAAAAATATATTTTCCACTTCTTTGAAAAGAAAGCTGTACCAGTTTAAAACTGTTTTTAAGTGTCACTTCAGCAGTTATGAATTGGCAGTTAGAGAACAGGCATTTATTTAGGTAAACATGAACCAAGGGAGTTTCCTACTCATCAAATAAGCTGCACTAACAAAAATACATGCTATTCTTCTGTTCTCACATTCCCATCCTTTCCTTCACCTCTTGAAGAGAATGCAGGAGGAAGTGGAAAAACTGGTAGAGTCTGTATGTATTCAAAAGCTGTTACCATTAGAGCCTAAGGAAACTATTTATGCTGATAAAGGAGGAAAACTCCTTTTCCTCCCAGCTGCACTACCATCACACTCTTCCACCTTCCTTGACCCCTAGCAGCTCCTCGTTGAGCTTCTTCAGCTCGCAGAGCAGTAACACAGAACAACTCGACACAGGCAGGGGACTGTGTATTCTGCAGAGCAGTGTCAATCTGCATCTCAGTGAGAATGGACTGTGCACCTCACACCCTTTTAGAGAAGCTTAAAACACTGGGGCTGCAGGTTTCCAGCAAGGTGGCTTTATCTCATCCAGAAAGTTTACTACCTTTTGTTGTTATTATTATTATTATTACTGTTCAGTCTGCTTCTGCTTATTACATCTTTAAATAAGATTACTAAGACAGTGACCCTTCCTAAACCCCCCCCCCCCTCAAAAAAAAATGGAAGGTCCTATCCAGAGCTATAATATACTTCTCCATGTCTAAGTTCACTTCCAAGTGAACAAGATTAACAAGACACTTGATGAAACAGAACCTATTATTCCTTCACAAAATAATACCTACCAGGTCCAGAGATTCCATGCACATAGCCAACAAAAGCCTCTCTGTCCTCATCACGGATTTTGGGTAGCTTGGAGAAGTCCATTTTGCCTGTCCAACTGTACAGAAGGAAAAAAAGAGTCAGTTCTGAAGAATACACACATGTAATAAGTTCCTCCTCTTTCTCCCGTCTCTCTTTGTTTCAGAAAGAATTCTGAACTCATGTAGCCTGAAGCACCTTAACCACACCTATTTTAAAGCTATAAAAAGTTAAAAAGTAACTCATTTAAACAAATGAAAGAAAGAACTAACATCCCCTGTTGCAGAAACATAGGGGTGGAACGTCACTACCTAATACACTCCACAAAACACTGCTGAATGAAACAGTTACACTCCAAAAATGCCATAAAAACCCTGGACTATTTTCAAGCCCAATGACAGGATATTTAAACAATGGAGAACCTCTTCTGTCTTCCACATGTCATCTACTCTCCTTCAAAACATGGCGTTTTCCATGATTCTGAGCAACTTCCAGGCTACTATATGCAGACAGAGCAAGAGAATATTCTGGGGCTGCTTTACTGACGGTCTCTAAAAGGCAATACTACAAATATCAATTATGGAAATTCTTTTTTTTTTGCTATCTCAAGCTACTGAATCAGAGCGTTCAGAGAAGAAAACCCATATATTTTCACAAGCACCAGCAGACAAACACGCGAGTCCTCTCTATATGCCTCACGGCTAGGTATTATGCAGTCTTGCTCTCAGTGAAACCCATGGAGCATTATAGAAAAAATTGTGCTGAATAATGGCCCAAACCCCCAACTTGCAACAGTTAAACACCAGTATCTCCTGCCAGTAACTGTTTAGAGAATCTAAACAACTGCCCCAGGAAAAGCTGTTCTAGACACAGACCTCCTCTATCCCAATTTGTCCTGTAATTGACAGTTGGGCTGTCCTGCTTCTGGTGCTGATAAGAGTATTTAATGGTTTTGCTTTGTCAGCCCTTACCATGCTCTGTGTTACCTTGGAAACCGATTAGTATTAGAGAACTGTAAGGCAACTCTCTACCCAGTTCTACTGTATTGACACATTTACGACACAGCGCAGGTGAAAGGTGCAGTATGGCAGCCCCAGCATACAATGCTCTCTGCATATCAACAGGGTCTATTCAGCAACAGCCCATGGTTCAGTGACATGAACTGTGCGAGGCATCTGTTGACATTCAGAGTCTTTGCAAGAAGCTTAACCTAACCCAGCATCTTCTGCAAAGCAGCAAATACAGAGGCATACTGAGGCTTGAAAACCTGCCCTGTCTACAATGAGGAAGACAACTACATTGCCACACCTTCCACTACAATTAAAGGATGCTTTTCTGACAGTTCTTCAGGAGCAGTAGGTAGTTGACATCTGCTATTCTTAAAATCTTAAGACTCTTTTCCAGCTTTTTAATACTGTACTACAGATCCACCTTACCAAGCTAGAAATTTTAAATTGGTGGCTCTGCTCTGTAAGAAAAGGATTTCCAATGATTCCAAACTCCTATTCATTCTGAAGGAATAGCTTCTTCCAGGCTCCATGTCTCGCTGAAGTGGATTGTGTAACATGGCTACCACTGTTTCATTTCACAACAGCCACCCCAACAGCTGATCATGACTGGAGTGGAACTGCTAACTGCTCTCAAGCTCAAAGGCTAGGTCAGATCTGTCAGATCCCTCTGCCCTCCATAAAGATAGTTTAGCCTTTAAGCTGCCTGTTGTTTAGGCCCAGAAGACAATTTTAATTCCAATGCTTATTTCTCAAAAGTCTCCTCTGACAAACTGCAGAGGGGAGGTCCTTGCAAAGCAATCTGGAGTTCCTGTGCAGCTGGCAAGAGCTGCTTCTGATCAGACTAACATAACTACCTCATCCTTTTTGCTTTTAACAACTAAAACATTGCGAAGCTCTAGCACCACTACCGTTGATACTGAAAAAAGCAGCTGTCTTATAAATCCACCCAAAACTTTTACTTCAACATACCCATACAGAAAAAACTCTAGAGCCCTACCATCAAAATTTTCTACAGAAGTACAATAAAGAGAGCTAAACCAAATTCTCGTAACTGAATTAATGATGCTGTTTGTTAATTAGACAGTACAGGGTCCCATAATAGACCAAGTCAATTTAGAAAGGCAAGAAAAAGCCAGAAGAACACCGGCCAGTTTCAGCTTAAATCTTTTCTGCATATCCAAAACCTGCAGGTCAGCTGACTGCTGCTTGAAGGAACCATTTATCTTTTAGGGATGCAAATAAGAACCTCAGAGCAGTCATTCTGAATTTAAAACAGCAACATCCTGACACCTGGCACCTACCTCTTGTTCCTGTGACTTCTCTGCTCCCTCACTCTTCCTACAGCCACCTTCCCGAGTTACTGGCCAAGTCAACTAAAAGAATGGGATTCTTTCCCTAGACCACCTAGCAACACACCAGTAAACCCTGTCTTTGTCCTGATCTTTAGCATCTGCACCAGCTGCTTTTAAACACACACCTATTAACTATTACAAGTGGAAAAGATGCAGTGAATTCTTCCTCAACTTTCTTTGCCTCCTATGCACCTCGAAACAAAGTACACAGAGTCTAAAAGGTCAGTGTTCACCCAGCCAAACGGACCTTTTATTTTTTAAGAGGCAACACATCTTTTTAATATTGAATACAAATTAAGAAAAAAAATGCTGTTATTTGTCTCTACATAGTTTTCTTGTGCTTGCATATTAGCATTACAAATTTTCATTTTAGAGGGAAAAGTCCTTGAGGGCAGAAATGTTGCCTTACCTACCTACACTGATAAATGACTTCATCATTAAACAGAATTCCCTGAAGTGCATCAGAATTTGCTAAACATAATAACATGTGTTACATACAGACAGTGCGTACTTACCCCAGCAGCCATGGTAGCTAGCCATTTTAGAAATCTACTGAATTCCTATAGCCTTTCAGAGGCCTCTCACCAACACACGATACATGCCATCCAGTCCTACGAAGCCCACTAGCACACCAACATAGGTTATTAGCTTAATTTTAATTTCCTTATGCGCAAAGATGCATCTTGTATCCTTTACAACTTACATACAGAAAGCTTCCTTGTCTTAAACAGTTCAACAATTGATTTTAAAACATGCTTTTAATCTCTAACATGGTCATATTCTGCCTAGTGGTGCCAGAAATCAAAATAATATTTGCTGCAAAACCACCTCTGACTGAAAGGTCATTTATTAAAGTAATTTTATAGTCATAATTAAACAAGAAAGGGCCGATGGCCCGAGTTTTCTATCTTGGTTTTTCCTCAGTACAGCAATTTGGCTACATGGCAAGCCCAAAAATGTAACTGTCCTGCTCTCAATGCCAGAAAAACCTGCTTTCTATTATAGTTCCTTGGTCTTGCTTTAAACATTTCATCAGTTCCTGAATTTACACCATGAACTGCCTTTACCACAAAGATCTCATCAAAATTAAGACTCCTTTGAGATTTTTTTAGAAAGAGCCTTCTTGCAGCAAGGAAGAAAATCCATGGCTATTTTATCATATAAACACAGATTCTTACCTTATTTTGCAGAAACAGGGAGTAACAAAAATCCACAGGCCCAGTGAAGTAAAGCCAGAATTCAGCAGCCAAGCACCACCACATATGAAATAATTGTCCTTCTAGTGCCCCTACACAGAGGGATGAGAAAGCCTGCTGCAGAGGGGAAAGAAATTTCTGACACACAGCAGAGGCATAACCACCTGACTTGATGAGTCATCAGTCTCTCTCTCCCCACCAGCACCAAGGAATGCCGCAATAGCAAATCAAGCTACCTAAAGCCCAGCTGAACTCCCATCTGTGCCCTCTTTATTGCACAGGACCAAGCAGAATAAATTAGAAGAAGCATTCAGCATTCACATTACGGGCCTCCTACAACACAAATAATCCCAGTGTCCCAAGTGGTACAAACTACTACATAAAAATCCTTGAAAAAGAGATGCATGCTCTCTGCTAGAATCCGTTTATCTACCAGTTGTACAACATAATATATCCATGTCAGTGCGTGCTCTGTTCTGGAAGAGCTTAACAGAACAACCGTTTAACAACAGACTGCACAGGGAGGCGCTGAAGACACCGTAATACTAATTGCTTGAGTTTGTAGAACAGGTATTGATTCTTCTCGAAATAGAGAGCCTCATGGGGCTTACTTCTGCTAATGTAGGAACCCCTTCCCTTAGTTAGCAGAAACATTGATACAACTGCACAACATCCAATGCCTTAGTGAAGCAGACTGATGTGCCACCTTGAGCGACAGCTGCTAAAATCACTTGTCAAAGATCAACAGGCGCTGACATTGTCCTGCATGTCGTACAGAAGACAAGCAGCTATGTGGTCTTTTGCTCAAAATGCCACAAGCTGAAAAGTTTCCTGCAGTCTTCACAACTTCTCAAGACTATCTTCACAAGTTCTAGGATTAGCAACACATCAAATTCCACAAAAGCTTAAATACACTAGCCAAAATTGTAGTAAATAGCATAAGACCAACAATTCAGAAGCAGCAGCATCGCATTAATAAGTTACCAGACCTAGGATTCATTCTGCTGGAATAATTTCGAACTAAGGGCATAGATTTTACCGTATCTAAAATGGACTAATGTGTTTTGACTTACTAGAGGAGAAAAATGGAGTCAGAATATAAGCCCTTACATTCAATATCCAGGAAAGCTTAATAGGCATACACAGTAAAATGTAGCCAAATAAAGCTTAAAAAAAAAAAAAGTCCCTCCTCCTTTTCTTAGTAAAAACCTAGATGTTACAGGATAGTAAAGATCACAACCCATACCGGACAATCAGCTTAACAGTGCATCTGAGTCATGCTTTAGAATCAAGACTGCCAGCATTTACTGTGTTCAACTGAGCAGACTTTGGTACACTGCATAAATCCCAGTGTCCAGCTGTATAAGGATGTGTTGCAAGGGCCTCATAAATAATAGGATAATCACTGCCATAGATTTCCTATAACTTGGAC
The DNA here is from genome assembly GCA_011057875.1 of Pterocles orientalis. NCBI lineage: Eukaryota > Metazoa > Chordata > Aves > Pterocliformes > Pteroclidae > Pterocles > Pterocles orientalis. The sequence continues at coordinate 516,473 of WKFP01014371.1, read as the reverse complement.
AGTTTATACTTCCCCTTCCAACAGATGATATTTTTAAGAGAAAGTATTAAAAAAATACAGCGCCTAAGTTACTAGACAAACGCCGAAGTTCAGCAGCATTTCTGCATCTAGATTTTGGGATATTATTCCAGAAGAAACAGCATGCCCAGAACTCTAACACAGGTCACTTGGAAGGGAAGCCAAATAGTATTCTCAGGAAATCTGCTCCTTCATTCTATGCAGTTACAATTTTACTATAACACAGCAGAGAAAATAACTCCAGATTTCTCAGTCACTAAACAACAGAAACACTGAAGTTGGAAGACACCTCTGGAGATCATCTATTCTAATGACCTGCTCAAAGCAAGCTAGAGCAGGCTGCTCAGGGCCACATCCAGCTGGGTTTTGATTACCTCCAAGAACGACGACTTCCCAACTCTCTGGGCAGAGTTTAAAGGGAATTCCCTGTATTTCAGATTGTGCCCATTGCTTCTTGTTACTTCAGCAGATACCCGAGAAGAGTCCAGCTCCATCCTCTTTGCTCCCTCCCATTAGGTACTTATATACTTTGCAATAAGATTTTCAGAGCCTTCTTTTCCCAAGGCTACACAATCCCAGTGTTCTCACCCTCACATCTCCAAACCTTTAACAGTCTTTGTGGCCCTTTTCTGGACCCACTACATTAAGCCATGCCTTCCTTCTGGAGAACCCAAAACCAGACACAGCACTCCAGATGTGGTTTCCCCAGAGCTTAATCAAGGGGGAAAACCGCCTCCCTGAACCCGCCAGCAGCATTCTTCCTAATGCAGCCCAGTATAGCGATGGCCACCCTGAACACAAGGACATATTGCCAGCTCACATTCAACCTGGTGTCCACCAGGACCTCTAGTCCTTTTCAGCAAAAGCCACTCACAGCCAGTCAGTTCCCAGCCTGTAGCAGGGCATATGGTTATTCCTCCCCATTTGCAGGACTTGGCATTTCCCTTTGTCGAACTTCATGAGATTCCTGTCAGCCTATTTTTCCAGTCTGTTAAGGTCCCCGTGTTTGGCAGCACAACCATCTGCTATATCAAACACCTTCCAACTTTGAATCATCTGCACTCTAAAGAAACCAGGCATGAGTCGCCTCTTGTGCTCAACACAATGATGTGCTCAACAAAATAATGTGGCTTAGTCTTCTCTTCACACAAACATCAAGAAGCTAACTGTACCAACCTTCTTGCCCTAAGCTCTGAGCTAGAAGCATAATTGTTTCTTAAACTCAGCAATATAAACATTCTTCCATTTAATTATTCATACAATTTCAGCTGCCACAAGGGCACTTTGAGGCCACCTCTGGTCTTGACAGGTCAGGAATCTGCCTAAGTGATGCTCAGCTACATACTGTGGATCTACCTGCAACCATACAAGACAATTCATCTTTCCAGCAACTCGTTTCCCAGGTGCTATAAAGCCCCTTCCTCTCACATGAGGCTTGCTACTCAGCACATGTACAGGTAAATCCAGTGTTCAAGAAAAAAAGACAGAAAACAGAATTATGCTGCTACTGTCAGCACAGCACACAACATCTACAAAATGAAATCATGCAACATTGCAATTTGTGAAGCCTATCACAAACTTCTACTGCCTTCTTCCTCAAAACAGATGGGGACTTACCTGTGGGTATGCCAATACATACCAGCTTGACACTTCAAGCAAACTTCATGCCTTGCACATAAGCTAAACGTATACAAAATATATTTACATTTAATACATACATACAGCAGAAGAGATTCTCCTCTACCACAAAGACAGATTGTAAAGTCTGTTAATGCAAGAAGTACCACCACTACAAACTGTTATTCAAGCACTTCAGCTTTTATTCAGAAGCTTGGGACATTCCTTCAGTTAGCCCAGAACAAGACTAGAAAAAAGTTGTGTTTGAACATGACTGAGAAGTTAGCAGCAGCTAAAAACTAGACAGAAAGGCTGGCAAGGCATTCATTGCATAACTGCTTTGACCCACTGAAGATTTGATCAGCTCAGCAGATAACTGGCCTTCTGTCTTCAAATATAGTTTTCACACTATATCTAGAATTTATAAAGATCCTAGCTTTATCAATTAAAATACTTCTGTTACTGGAGAAAACCACAATGTTCACATGAAAAAACTGTCATCAGCTGACTGGTTATGTGCTAGACTTTTCCATAATAGGAATAAATTCTTTCCTGTCAGTCAAGAAGGCTTCTCCAGAGGAGCTCTAGAGGTGGAAATGGATGAGCCTCTCCTCACTTCTCACTTGCTATACTGCTTCACAAGTTTCCTACTGCGAAAAATTTGACATTCCTTTCAGCCCTCTGCCGACGCAGATACATCCTACTCTTTCTTTGGCTTGATAGACTTTCACAAAAAAATAAGATCTAGTGCAACTAAGATCCAAACCATAACACAGAATACTAATACAATAATCATTTGTCTCCCACAGTGGCCTTCTTTTCTTATCCTGATCCTGTCATCCAGCTGCCAGGTCTGAAAAGTTCTGCAGCCATCTGCTTAGTGCAATGTTCAGCCATTTCCTCTACATGAGCAACATTTTCATTAACCTCACCAACATTATTGTAAAGTTAAAAAAATCTACCCTTACTTCTATTAAATAAAAGTCACTCTACTTCTAGGTGTATTTGGCACAGTTACTTGAAATACCTCTTGTTGCTCCTTTAAGATGACAAACATCAAAATGAGATGAGCGCACAGCTGGAAGCAATTACAGCAGCAAACTTTACTACAATTCACTAGAACCTCTTCTGAATAGTTGGAATCTTACCTCAACAGACAAAAGGTGTGCAATTTCATAAAACAACCATTACTAGATTTGTAAGTCAGGTTCAGCTTTACATCCAGAAACACATTAGTAATCTGGGCACATTAAAACACATTTGCTCCTCTATGAGCCTCACCACTGCCTAACCCCTTGTCCCTAAATGTACTAGCTAAAATACTGAGCATAAGTTTGGAATAAGCATTTCATCATTACAGTTAACTTCCAGATCAGTCTTTAAAGTCAGGATATTATAGAATCTTCAGTTTATTATCTGAGGGATTTGACAGCTACTTTGAAGAGCTGAACCAGGAGTAAGTTTGCATGAAAGTCTTTGAGAAAGATCTAATAGCCATAGCAGATAGAAGTACTCTTTCACAGCACTTTGGTAAAATGAAACACCTGGTTGGAATCAAAACACACATACTGGCATTGGATTCCAGCAAAAGGAAATTAAGTTGAGGTTGACTCTTCCTGTAATGGAAAACTTCATCATTATGCTTTAAAGCAAATTAAGCCACATTTGGAGGTTTTTTGTTCAACTACCTGAAGCCTTTACAGCTTCTTTAGAATAGCCAGAGCCCCTCCAACATATTAAATTTTAACATTGTTTAAACTACATATTGTGGTGGTTGTCTGAGTATCTACCACATGATGCAAACGTATCTCATGATAACAAAACCATCAAGATTTCACGGATCTAGAGGAAATTCACATAACAGAATTGCCTTTTTAGATGTTCTTACCAATGTTACCTGCATTTAGCCAGAAATACCATTTCAGTTTTTTTTCTGAAGAGCTGCTTTTTAAGGTATCACTTCCATAGTGAGAAACAAAATGATCTGGTGCAACAACGAGATGGACCAAATGTTTGCCCCACTAACCAAACCTGTTGGAAGATGCAGTGTCTTTGATAGAATATTGAAGACCAGTCAAGTCATTCCTGAGGCTGTTAAAGGAAACTTGCATACCTGAAAGCTTTTCTCCTGCTATAATAAACTACTTAACAAAGGCACAGTCTTCTCTTTACAAAGCTAATACCTCTTCCCATAATCTTTCTATCCCTCATCACGCCCTATCATTCCAACCACAACAGGATGGCTGCTCGTGCATAGGGCACAGAACCCAGAGCAGCAGCACAGGCATTCACACCACCTATCTTTTACATAGTCTTAAACAACAACAAGCCACTCCAGTAAATGAGCATAGCTTATAGTACACAGTGAGGGGAATACCGGATCTTCACAGTATAGACCTTGGCATTTTTCTTGGGATGCCATCTGGCAGAAAGAGTTAATTGGACAGATTGGTCAGCTGAAACTCACCAGTACACCAAGATTTCAACTTGGCCACAAGAATCCTTAGAACAGGAGCACTCTTCAGCTGCTTAAGGAGGACACAGATAAGACTTTAACATCACAGAGATCCCTCTGGGAACACCAATTCTCTCTAAGCGTTTGCATCTGCTGTGGGTCTATTTTTGGCAAACGTTTTAGTTCATTTAACTGTTCATCAGAATGAGTCTTGGTTAACTGGAGTAGCAATGGTCTTCAAAATTATTCTTCCCAGGATTAAACAGATGTCAGACAGCTAATGCAGAAAGTCGAGTTCTATAAAAACATGGCCACAACAGCAGCTCCCTATACTAGTTCTAGTACTTCCTGATTACTTCTGAATTGAACACTTTAAGACTCCCACAACGGACTCTCCAAAATGCTGTAAACTGACTAAATTAAAGACTGTCAACAGGCACCATCCATGTATTAGATCATTGCCACGAGATATGATCAAACCCAGGAATTTAGTATAAGCTTAGCTGTCCACTTCCAAAGGGGAGGAGGGAGTGAACATAACAAAAAGAACAAAAAACCTTTTCAGAACATAAAAGATGGTATAACAATGACAACCAGAAGATCCAGTCTAAGCCAGCTTTGCATGTTGGACCTTTAGGTGATTACTGGCTTAATCTTTAAATGAAGAAAAGTTTGAAATGTTTAGATTTGTTCCACTTCCTCTACTGAAGTAGGTCCCCATTTCTCTCTGCCCAGCTAGAAGGCTAAAGAAATCACATGTTTTAATATGGTGATTAAGAGTGAATGAGCATGATATTCCAACTGACTAGATCATCTCTTTTCCTTGGTACAGTTCCAGTCTAACAAAATCATGCGGATAGGGTTGTTCAACAATACCTCAATATTTCCAAGTCTAAAATTCCCCACTTTTCTTTGTAATCAACGATACAAGCATGAAGAGAATCTATCTCAGTTCCAGGCAATGTAGCATTGGGTCGTTGTGTGCTTGGGTTGCTTTTTTTTTTTAAGGAAAAAAGAGAGAAAGAAAAAGAGAGACTACTACTTCACCAGCAATAGCATGCAACATCTTATGACCAACACCAAAGTAACCAAAGACATCAACTAGGTTACCCTGTAATCCTTTTACTCTTTTTAAAAAAGTAATTAAGAACATGGCCTTAGCTCACAAACAAGCAATTTAAAAGCACAAGGGAAAAAGGCCAGTAGGAGCTTTCAGGGCTCAGGAACTCAAAGAGATGGTATTATGGTATCAAAACAAAAGAGATGAAGCATAGTACCTCTAAACATACCTCCAGGGGAATCATCTACTAATCTGCTGGCCTATAGCGACTTTGGACAACAATGTGTAATACCAGTACCCATGCACATTTGGAAGATAAGTGCACAAAGTCATACTGGAAAAAAATTTAGACAACAGAAGCACACTGAAGCCTGCAGACTTTAAGTCAAGATTAATGAGGTACAAACCAGTTAATATATACTTAAACCAAAATAAAAGCTAAGTTTAAGTTAATGCAGTACAAAAATTAAGCAAGTAGTACTAATTGTTCATGGCTCAACCTTAATATTAGCAGTATCTGTATAAAATAGTTCTCAATTTGGAAAATGGAAAGGCTGCATTTACAGAAAACAGATCTTGTGTTACTATTGCAACACAAGACTTCAACCCCCATTTGAACAGTCAGCTGATGCCAGCAGTCATTTTCCAGCATTGTCTTAATCTCTTCTTCCTCTCACATTGATGTCTGTGGTGGTTTATTATTTCTGAATGCCATGCTTTGTCCACTGATTATAGAATTAAGACTAGTTCTTTTCCCTCCACATAAGAGAGTAAAACTGTTTTAAAGAAGGCTTGACATAATAAACTAACAAGCACAGCAAAAATAATCTGCAACACTTTAGATGCTGATCTCACATCATGTGTTCTGAAATAGAAAATAATAAATTGTAGATACTACTAAATATATATATGCTTACTGCTCATTGAAAAGGCCTTTAAAATTACTGTATAGAAAAGCCAAATATTCAGCTGCTGCAGATCTGCAGAATGATGAAGTCGGCATAAATACAACAACTTACAATACATTGAGGATCTGTGTTGGTTATACAGACTTCCACTTGCAAATGCCAATCCACACTCAGGACATTCTCACTGAAGTGCTACAAACATGCGGGGTAACAAACCACCTTTAGCAGGCTGTCAGCAGGTCTTCCTCCTTTTCCACCGCCTCTGAACTTTGTCAAGTGGTATCAGCATTTGAAATACCATGCTAGATCAAATAGCCAGTGTACTTTACTGAAGTATTGCATTACAATGAATAAAACTATCACCAAATTGCTTTTATTCCCAGCTAGAGCACAAATTCTCTGAGGGAAGCTAGTAAAAACCTTAGGAAGAAATCACTTTGGGCAACTGCATTGAATGGATAAGATATTGACACGTGTCATACACTGCAATGTCACATCTACCTTTAACATCATCTAGAACCCAGTCACATGAAATTTCCTTCTTGCCTTTAAGTGAATTTGGAACACCTCAGCCAAATCAGGGTTTTGACAGTGACTACAGGAACAAGAAACACATTTGATTTACCACTGGTATTTTCAACTACAAAACAACAAGCAGACATTTTTACCAAGGAAGAGTTGTGGTCAGAAGCCAGTAGTAGTGTTCCTGTTCTGCAGCCTTGCTGCTCCCTCATTGCAGGGCTACAGTAAAAGCACAGAAAGATTCAGTTCCACCCACCCAAGATGGTGGGGTGACCCGGCACAGAAACCCAGCCACCGTCACCACTCCTCTTTATAATGGATTCTGGTGTCTATCTCTAGGATATATCTTGCTGGGTGTCCTTCAGAGCACTCAGCAGGTTTCTTCATCGGGGAAACCCTGTTCGGGGGCTGCTTTCCTTATCAGGCCTTCTCTCTCTCAGAACAGGACCAGGAAGAACACGGCCACCGTCAGCAACTGGGGAACGGCTGCATACGGACGACACACACAGCGCTACACGTTATTCGGCTCAGCCGGAGCCGAAGAGGCAGCAGTCCGCTCACAGCGCGACCCCCTGCCCTTACAGCGCCCCGGGCAGGCGGGGCGGGAGGTGAAGGCCGGCCGCACAAGGGCCTCAGCCTCAGGGCGCCTGGCGAGTCCTACCAGCCCCCCCACCCCACGGAGCGCTCCATGAGGCGAGGGCGGCCGTTGGGGGCCGCGCGCGCTCCCTCAGAAAACGGCTGGGGGGGGCGGGGGTGAGAGGAGGGAGCACCGCACCTCGCGGGCAGGTAACGGCCAGGGAAAGGAAAGGCGACTCCTCCCTCCTTCATATCGCGAGCCGACAGGTAAGTACGAGACAGGACTGGGGAAGGGGAGGAAGGACGAGACGCCTCACCTGCGGCCGGCACCAGCACACGCGAGCCCCTGTTACCTCCGGCAGCGGCGGCGGTAGAGGCGGCGCTGGATCAGCTGATGCCGGCCCCCGCGCGCATGCGCCGCGGCTCACGCCGGAAGCGCCCCACGCGAGCCGGCGTCCTCGCGCCCAGTCCCGGGCGGAGCTTTACCCGCCGTGCCTGGGCTGCTTCCTGCCGCCCGCGCGAGCAGCCAGGAGAGTGCTGGGCGCAGGGGCGCGCGATTGGCCGCCGCACACCACGTGGCGAGACGCACCGCCTCCTTCCCGCCTGCCGCGGCTCCCCACCCTCAAGTCACGCGGGGGACGCCGGGCAGCACCGCCCCTCCTCTCTCTCCTCCCCTCCCCTCCCCGCCCCGCCAGGCGAGGGGCGGGCGCGGCGCGTGCGTGGCGGGGGCGGGAAGGAGGGGGTGCAGGGTCATGCCGGCGCGGCGGCGGGCGGGGGTGCGCGCGGCGTGAGGTGAAGGGTCACGGGGGCGGGGCGGCGGGCGGGACGGACGGACGGAGGCCCATGTGGAGCGGGCGCGGGAGCAGGAGGTTGAGCTGCCTGCGCTGCCCAGGCCGAGGAGGGGGAGGCCGGAGTCGCACCGCCGGGCTCTGCACGTAGCCAGCACGGACGTCGGCGCCGGCCAGGCCGCGGCCGCACCATGAAGGGGTGAGTACGGGCCCGGCGCACCCCGCGGGGCTTGGCTCGGCCTGGCTCGACCCAGCTGTAACAGGGCGGCGGTGCCCGCCCGGGTCCGCCTCGGCCGCGCTGTCTCGCTGGGCGGCCTGGGAAGAGAAGTGGCGCGGGGCGGGTCCGGGCGGCACGGCCCAGGCGTGGCGGGCTGAGCGCGGGATGGGCGGACGGCGCCGCGCATCGGCGGGAGGCGGAGGGGGCCAAGAGGTGCCGCTGCCACCCCCGCTGCTGCCGGCAGCCGCCGTCGCCTCAGGGCGGTGGGGGGGGAGGGGGGAAGCCGCTGCGTCTCCCCTGGCCTCTGGGAGAGGGGCCGCGAGGGGCTGGTGTCAAGGGGGAGCCTCTCGGGAGAGAGGAGCCGGTGGTGCCCCTTCAGCTGAGCAGGAGCTGCCCGCAGGAGCCCCCCGCGCCGTAACATTTATTCTGCTGCTGGAGTGAAAACTCTGTGCTCAGCCGTGCTCTGCTAAGCCGGCGGGACACGGTGGCTTTTCGTGCCCCTGAGTGGTTTCGGCTTGCGGGCTCTGTCTGCAAAACGAATGGAGAAAGAGGGCTGGGGGGATGCTGGCTGGGCTTTGGTGCTTGTCTGGCAATTCTGAAGGAGCGCTGTTGGGTCTGTGCAAAACGGCGCTGCCCTGCCCTCAGATGAGTGGTTTTGCAGCGCTATTGCTTGTAATGTCCTCTTAACACTTTGGTGGGCTGAAAGTCTTTCACCGTTTATTTAGGCGAAGGCTGTACAATGTGGATGGATGAAAACGAGCTGTGTTTTGTGTCTTAATTTCTGTTGCACACTGCTTCGGACCTGTCCTCACTTTTCAGGTGCTTTTGAGAACCTAGAGATTTCAGATGTGGTTGGCTGTGAAACATTTGATTTCCTGCTCAGTGGAGGCAGGGAGGTGTGGTGTTTGAATACGAGAGCGGAGGCCTTTAGAGTCACAGTCCTGATCAGGAGGCAGATGACCTGCCTGACCTTGCACAGGTCACTTTGGGACAGCTTTTTCAGTGTTGGTTAAACCACCTACTGTTTATTGATTTCGGTGTCACCTGTGCTCCACAAAATGGGATCCTTCCCCTCTGTGCCTCAGATTCTTCATATGCACAAGGGAAGTTTTCCACAGCTGTTTCTCAAAACTGTACCCTTGAAGCTGGGGTTATACAATGCTGGGTATTATTATTGCAGTTTGGTAGCTTAAGGCAGGGTGAAGGGAAGCTGAAGCCCTTAAGCCTTTACTGGGAAATGGTAAGGGGTTTAGCTTATTAGCAGTTGTGGTGCAGTCACATGACAAGACTGCTTGATAACAGATACTTAATTATTTCTTAGAGTGTGTAAGCAGCTTCAAACATGGTGAGGGGCTGGCAGGTATCTGTAGAAAGAGGTTTAGTGATGGTTGCAAATAAACTGACTCTGAGCTGACATTAAACAGGTGTGTTTGGGATATCAGGCAATCCTTTATTCACCTGCACCACCCTACCTGAAACAGGGGACCTTGCCTCTTAGTCACCATATAATGAGGATGACAGAGCTTGCAAGAAGGGCAGCAGCACCGATCAGCTAAGGTGAAGTGTCAGTTGATGTGATTGTTGTTCAACAGCACTCCTGATGAAACTGAGTTTCCTTTTATCCTTTGTTGACTCTTCTGCTGTGTTCTCCAGCTTAGCCCTGCTTTGGCTGTACGTTTGTCACAATTTGAGGGGCAGGATTACTGGGGCCTGGATGCACGAGGTGGAAAGGGGCCGAGGCATGTCAGGCTGAAGCCGTGGAGGTTTCCTGGCAGGTTGCAACCTGAGGTCTCCACCGTGCTGTGGCACTCCCTGAGGGGCTGAGCGGTGGCTTTGCTTGTGCTGCTCAGGCGTTCTGGTTTCAAGGAGCTTTCTATTTTCTATAACTATTTTTTAAAAAAGAAAAAAGCTATGGGAACCTCCCCCCAGTACCCCTCCTCTGCTTCCCAAACACCAAACTTTATTTCTGTTACTTTACTTTCACTTATAGGCAGCTTTATCACTGGTTTGACTTCAGAACTGATCCCTTTTGGATTCTGTACTTGTTTCTGCTTTTTTGGTACCCCTTGAAGAGCAGCATATTCCTGTCTTGTCAAAACACTGTTAGCACCATACAGCAAGTTCTTATGCAGAATAAAGTCTTCATATTGAGTCTGTGTTCTCTAAAAATTCAGACTGAGGAAAATAGGCTGATAGAACACAATTTGAAAAATAACCTAATTTAAATACAATGAGAGAATTAAAGGACTAGATGAAGATTTCAGAAGGAATGTGTTAAATTTCCTAGGGATACTTTGGAGCAAAACCAATTTGTCTGTCAAGCTACCAAGATTGCAGAAGATTCCTAAAAACAAGTACTGTCAAAAGATAGGTCCAAAAATAGATCTAAAGCTTGAACTCCTAACATACAGAAACTAATGTGGTGTTTGAGGGGATCCGATCTGTCTTAAGTATTGAATACAAACTTGTGGATCAGTTCTTTTGAACAAACTGACTCCATCTGAGTACTTTTTCTGTGAGTGTATGCGTTGCATAGGAATCCACACCACAAAGTGCAGAGATAATTTTGGGAGCACTAAGACCCATAACATCAGATTTAATTATGAACAGTCTACTTTGTCAGAGAAGGAATTAAAAAAGAAACTGAAGTTCGCTGATCTTTTGAAATTTCAGATCTAAAAGATTGTGTAGTCAACGTGCGCTGCTTGCAGCCCTCTTTCTTAGCTCTCTGAATTCAAAATAGCACATAGCAGCATGTTAATAATGCATAGGGGCTTGCACCATCTCTGTCATCAGAATGAGATTAGGTGACTTATTTTACAGACGACCTCCGGTTTCAGAGATAGCAAAAGATTTTTTTGCTTTCTCAGCTGCTTATGATTTTGTGGGTTTTCTCTTATTGGATGAGTTAAACCCTAGCTTCTGAACTGGTAATTGCTATTGCCTCCCACCTACTTTTGTGATACTTGGCTTTATGTCCAGTCTGTCATCTTAGTTTAGAGACTTGTTATGTTTCCCTTTTTTCTTAAACGTGAGTTGAAAACTTGAGGTAATCCACTGTTCTGTTAGTGAATTTCATGATTCTCTAGAGATGAATTTATTTTTCATTTATTATATTACTAAATGTTGTTATTGTTAGTTCTGGAATTTGAAAATCTATTTTAGAACTGGATTTCCACTAGGAAAAATACCAGTGGGAGGGACTTGGGTTCTACTGTATGTAGTAATTTGCCTGTTTTTGTAAAGCAAATGTAAATAATACTCCCTGCACTTTACTGCTTTTGCAGTGTTGATTCACTTATTGCTCAGTGTTTTTGTATTTTCATTACAGTTGTTATGCTACTGGTTATAAGGAAAGAAAACAGAAAATCTTGCATTGATTCTCGAGCATTTGCTGGTTGCTGTCTGTAGCCTTTTGATGTCTTGCAGTAAGGGTGCTTTTCTGACCTGTTTCGTTCAGATGAAACCTCTAAGAATGTCATCCAGCCTTTGCCTGCTGCCTTTACCTAAAAACCACATTACACAAGGGGTGTAATGCAGGACACACATGCTCCATTATATGCTAGTACCTGCTATCTGACTGAGAGTAAAAGATACAGAGAGCACGTATCATAGAGGGAGTATATAGTACACTTTACAAGCAGGGTGTTGTGCCTGTGATCCTGTGCATCAGTGTTATTTTGTCACATTGACCAAACCCGTCTCCAGTTTTGATGGGAAACACCTGTGGGATTGTTGTGGAGCAGAATACACTGAGCCACATGATTGAAAACCTGATTGAAACAGGGAGCAGAGTGCCATGTGTTGTAACGCTGTCTTAGAAAGTAACATGCACTACGCTTTTGTGTAAGCAATTTCTTACACAAGGAGACTGCCTCTAAACTTTTATGTGTTTGCAGTTAAGTCTTATGCTCTGTAGTTTCTAAGGGTCATCATATCAGAATAGTTAGAGTTGGAAGGGTCTGACTTGCTGCTAAAGAGCCGTTCAGATAAGATGCTACTCAACAGGTAGCTGCTGCCACAGAGAATTTAATAACCCAGAGGCTTTGCAGGCTAGTGCTATTCAAGCTGCCTTTGTAGAAGAGGCATTACAGCTGAGCATAACAGGAAAAATAACAATAGTATATTTAAAGTATGGTGAGTCGTTACGGGTAAGCTCTGATACCTGAGCTTGTTTTGCCTGGATTCATGAAGTAAACCCTTCAAGGCCCTGAAGCTGCGTGTGTTTCTCACGAGAGCAAGGAGGGGGTTTTTTTCTTGCCTCTTCTGAGTTAGTATTATAGAGTTCGTGCAGAACTGTTGATTTTTTTTTTCCATTTGCAAGGCACAGTACTAAGCTTAACATATATAGGAGGAAGTTCCAAGTTTATGAGAGAACTGCTGAATTGTCATGTGCACTGGAGGAGGGAAAAAAAGGTAATGGAGCTTGAAAAATCACTGTTTGGTTTTAGGATTTTTCTGAACCTAGAAATGTCAAAGTGTGAGCTAAACTTTCTGCATTTAGTTTAATTGATGGTAAACTTAGACCTTGCCTATATGCATGCTTACAAATGGCTCAATATCTTCTAAATTAGTTTATAAAGACTCAGTACAGCTTATTATAGGTAGATTAACCAGCTTTATAACTCTTACCGCTTTGAGTTTAATTCTATAACCAGATTAAGACATTCCACAAAGCAGGAAGGATTGGGAGAATAGGAAAGTAGCATAGGGATTGTAGCCATTTTTTGAAGCATTTTAGAAACCCATCTTGGCTTTTGAGTGGTGTTTGACTGTTCCAATTCTTTCTACATGTATATGGCTTGTCACTATGTAGATTGGCTTGTTAGGTTGGGACATTTCTTCTGTGAAAAATGTAGTATCTTTAGTTAATCACCAAATGCCACAGACTCTGCTGCCATCTCCTGAGGACAAGAGAAATCATGTATCAGCCTTTGCCACATTAAATCTCTTCTAAAATGGGGAATAATGGGTGATGGTTGAGCCATAAAAATACTTTTATCCAGTGGAAGTGATTGAGAACTTGGAGAGCCTGCCCATTTGGCAAGCATTAGAAGTGTTCAGACCAATAATCTGTGAAGGCGCTAGATATTTTTACCCAGAGGAGGAAAGGACAGAAGTCAGATCTTTATATTTGTTTGGTAATTGATAAGAGAGAAGTGCAGTACCTCCTTGCATGCCTTCTGCTCTAAGTGAGGCAGGCAATGTCAGGATTACTTTCTGCTCCCTGCTGAAAGAGGGGAAGGGAAGAAGTGACCTTTGTGGGAGTTTTAGAGCAGCAAAAGTTTGTCAGGAGGGAGATTTGAGGTGGGGAGGTGGCAGGGAATAGAGAAGCAGCCTAGACATGAAAGAATTGCTGGTTATGTGGAGACTCTTGAAGACCTGAGGCATTGAAATGGTATTGCAGCATGGCATTGAAATGGGGTAACGGTGTATTTGTGTCAAGGCATACTGAATTAATTCATTATGGAAAGGAAATGAAATGAGGCTTTATAGAAAATAGAGACAAAATAACTTCCACAATACTGTCACTAGGTGACTAAGATTAAGATACTGGACTTTTCCTGGGGGCAGAGCGATATTTTTTTTTTTTAATGGATTGAAAATACCATGCTGCATGTTAAGATCTTGATTCATTAAGTACTTCCGGAGTGCACTTGGCCTTCTTCCTCTCTCTTCCTGTTCTTTTCCAGGCTCCATGTGATTTTTGGCCCCTAGCAAACTAGAATCTCGATCCCTGAAAAAAATTCCCATTTCTGCCATCTGACCATTGTATCTTCTCTTGAGAGTATGGGGTGAGGCCCAGGGCAGCAATTGAAGGCTTGTGAAAGTTTTCTCTACATGGCACTTGTAATTTCTTGTCAATAAAGATCACAAATTAGGTTGAAAATAGCAATTAAAGATTTGTTTTGTTTTAGCTCTTTAGCACAGATTTTAATTTGAGAACAATTTATTCTTACTGAAAATTGTGAAAAGAAGGGGGGGGGGAAATAGCTTGATAAGTTAGGTGCTTGCAATGATTGTTGCCTTAGAAGTTTTTGAAGGGAGGCACATAAAACTAATAGCACATTCTGTTAATTTTTCACAGTATGTGATTTATATAATGCATGATTTGAACACCTCAAAAAAAACACCAACTCTGGGACTGAAATCTGAAGTATAGGCAGGAGACCCATAATGACCTGCTATTTTTTCTTTACTAATCTGATGGACACAGACCTTAGTGAAGAAAGGTGTTTCAGTGACTTACAGAAATGGTTTGTGTGAAGCAGAGAAATGCTTTTCTCCTGATATGTCAATTCTATAGTTTATTACCTTATACAAGTACACAAAGCGCCTTTGAGCTATACAGGTTTATGTAAATAAGGCACTTTGTGAACCCATCATCACTTCTATTTTGAATTTGAAGGTAAGCCTCTGTTCTCACTAATTAACAAAGGCTCATGATCTGGGAGGCAAGTAAAGGGTTATAATTGTCATATCTGGGGACACTGAGGGTATGGAAAGGGAAAGTAACTTAAAGATGTCTCAGGGTAGGTAACGGAGACACACAATTTTCAGCCAAGTTGTTTCAAACTGGCAAAGTGCAAAGTACTTAGGGACCTTGACAGGCTGGAGAGGTGGGCCCATGCAAACCTCATGACATTTAACAAGGCCAAGTGCAAGGTCCTGCATGTGGGTCGAGGCAATCCCAAGCACAAATACAGGCTGGGTGGAGAATGGATAGAGAGAAGCTCTGAGGAGAAGGACTTGGGGGTATTGGTGGATGAGAAGCTCGACATGAGCCGGCAGTGTGCGCTTGCAGCCCAGAAAGCCAACTGTGTCCTGGGCTGCACCAAGAGAAGCATTAGCAGCAGGTCAAAGGAGGTGATCCTCCCCCTCTACTCTGCTCTTGTGAGACCCCACCTGGAGTACTGTGTTCAGATGTGGGGCCCCCAACATAAAAAAGACATGGACCTGTTGGAGAGAGTCTGAGGAGAGCCACAAAATTAATCAGAGGGCTGGAGCACCTCCCCTATGAGGACAAGCTGAGAGAGTTGGGGTTGTTCAGCCTGGAGAAGAGAAGGCTCCGAGGGGACTTAATAGCAGCCTTCCAGTACCTGAAGGGGGCTACAGGAAAGATGGGGAGGCACTCTTTACCAGGGAGTGTAGTGAGAGGACAAGGGGTAACGGGTATAAGCTGAAAGAGGACAGATTTAGACTAGACATTAAGAAGAAATTTTTCACTGTGAGGGTGGTGAGGCACAGGAACAGGTTGCCCAGAGAAGCTGTGGATGCCCCATCCCTGGAGGTGTTCAAGGCCAGGCTGGATGAGGCTTTGAGCAACCTGGTCTAGTGGAGGGTGTCCCTGCCCATGGCAGGGGGTTGGAACTTGATGATCTTTAAGGTCCTTTCCAACCCAAACCATTCTGTGATTCTATGATTCTCCTTTGCAAGCATGGATCAAAATCTGAATGTTCTTGTGAGCTTACTTGACTAATAAGGAAAAGTGGTCAGACCAGCAATGGAGAGTTAAGGTTTCTGGCAGCTCTTTATCTGCTATATGATTGCAGGCAAGTAATTTCCTCTTTCACCTGACTTTGATGTACCTGGGATAGGCAGTTATAACATCTAAGGTTTTACTTTGTGAAGTGCTTTGAAGAAGCAAAATGTTACAGGCTATGAAGCAATGGCTGCTTTTCTGTTCTAGAGCAGCTACATTTATTTCTGATATTTTGGAGTTTGAAAATTTTCAGTCAGCTGGGCGTGGTGATTCCTGTGCTTTGTATCCAGCTGCAGAATGAGATAGCTTTTAATTTTCTTGAGAAAATTTATTTTTATTTGACACTTGTTGAAATGACCTCACTGTTTTCCCCCTATTCTTGCATAATCAAACAGCTGAAATACTTCATGATTGTACTGCTACTTCAGCTTTAAGAGTTGTCTTTTTTTTTTTTTTTTTGAGATGAAAGTTCAGCCTAGATTTGAGGTCTAGTACAACTCTCAAAGAACAGGATTGCACTGGGAAAACTGAGGCTATTATAAAATAACTGTGGCCAGTCTTCACACGCCAGAAGCAATCTTTTGTACAATGCTCAGATTTTCTAGGTTGAAGCAGAGCGAATTATCCAAATATAATGAAGAAGCCTTGGCTGTAACATGCTATGTTGTTTGTTTTGTTGTTTTGGGGTTTTTTTTGTTACAAAGAGAGGCAAGGAGGGTCTGAAGGATGTCTTGGAGTATTATGATGCATGCTGGTGAAACCTATTCACTCAGCGATTCGTTTGAATCACAAGTCTTGAGTGAAGTCTTCTGTTAGTTCTGATTCTAAAATTGCTTAGCTTTTTTCTGTATATCACTGTGCTCTACAGTCCAGCACGCAGCTGGGGGCAGCTTCCAGCAGGGTATCAGGTGTCATGCAATATGAGTTTTCAGTAGTAAGTGAGCATAAAGATGATCAGGGTGGCTCAGAAGCGAACTGCTAAGACTTGTTGCATGCTTGTACTTATCCTTCTGGTTTTCTGACAAGTGAGGCAGAGTAGATTTACAGCTCATAGATAATTCTAGATAATTGAAAACATACCAGTCTGCCCATAAGAAGTAGACTAACTTGTGCGCCTAGCAAGACAGCTCATCTGTTTAAAAACAAAACCAAAACCAAAACAAAACAAAAAAACCCAACCCCCTAACCCCACCCCAAAACACTGGAAGGGTTCTTCTGGCTTTGGAGTTGAATCTAAGCAAAGCCACACCCTTCAGGTCTATAGCTTTCATTGCTCTGGTTTGATTTTATTTTATGAGTGGATTATCCTGTCTAGACTCCTGCTTTGACATGGAAGCCAAAATAGAAGCAATAAAGCTAGTTGGCCGCTTAGCGGATGACAAACCTTCTCTGAAGTCCTTCTAATTTGTTAGGGCCCTTTTCTCCCCTGCGCTCCCTCTCCTGACTGTTTGACGATACCTCAGTCAGTTCAGCAAGTTGCAGATACAGCTCTGCTAAATTTAGCATGCCAGATGCCTTCAATAAGCCTGAGCCCAGCGATCAGTTACACTAGATCTGCTTCAGTCAGGCACATCCCTCTGGGGAGAGACTTGCACTATTTAAAGTTGAATGACACTGAGATTCTTACAGCATTAAGAAACTCGGAATTCCTCCTTTTTCTTCCTGATGTTGGTTCTAAACTAGTATTCAACACTTGCTGTTCCCTGGGACTGAATTTGTGTTTCCTCTTGAACTGTAACTCTGGAAATTGGGTTTGTCTTGAGCTGTTGTTCTGTATAATAGTTCTCCTTCAGTATACATCAACAGGCAAAAGGCAGCCTTAGCATAAGCAAACACTGATGTCTCATTTAGCCTGCATTGCTTCCAGTCTGAATTTAAGGCATTATAGGAAAAACAATGTTCAAATCACAGCCTTGTAGTGGGCTGCAGATAGAGGAATGCAACTGCAATAGGACTAATTGGATTGCATTTCGTCCTACAAAAACTGTGAAGTTTTTTCTAGCAAGTGCCTGAAGGATCTTAGGGCACTAGCACGCAAGAGCAGGAGTGTTAACGCTGATGTTCCGGGCATGCATCCAGTTTCAGTGACTGCTGCATGTCACCTCACGGAAGTCCCACTTCCATTCGGATTTTGTGGATCACACTTCCACTCTTACATTGCTGGGTGGTGTCATTGTGTGCTTTTAACAAACGGCAGCCTTACGCATCAGAAATTGGTTCCCTTCACTAGTGAAGTCTCAGTGTATTTTCTCCCCAGTAGCCAAGTCACACTATGTTGCAGTTGCGACACATGCAAACCTTGTCCTAGGATATGTCAGGAAAATGCTTCTGGCAGAGACAGGAAAAACTTGCTGCTGTTGTATGAGGCAATAGTAAGTATTTGGGGTGTTGTAAGCAATTTTAGTTAGCCATATTTAAGGAAAATTAACTTTAGCTCTTCTTCCCATTCCTGCAGAATAGTAGGAATTAAGAGCCTAACGTCTTGAAGGAGGAGGCCAGGAGCTTGGCTTTAGTTAGGAGGAGGACAGTATAAAGAGGTCATGGCAGTTCTCTGAAAAGGCATGTGGGACAGGCTGTAGTGGTACCCATCAACTACTGAGGCTAACGAACAACAAGAGACAGCATGTGGGTATAACTTGAGTACATTTAGGGTGGAAATCAGAAGAAAGCCTACCTATGAGAATAATGATAGCTTGGGAACAGCCTTGCAATGGAAGATGTTTAAATGGCTTCAGAGGGCTGGTATTCCATCTAGGAAAGGGCATGGATTTGCAGAGCACTGTAGTAAGAAGAGGACTTATGAGCCAAGAGTCCCTTGTTCCTCCATATTAAAATCAGTTGCTTGGGATGGGGTGGCTGACTTGACCTGGAAGCTTTGATGCCTAAGATGAGTACAGTTGACTGCTGTGTGTTCTCCATGGAGTGCTATTTGAGATGTAGGATGCCAGTAACAAGTGTGTATCTTCTTAGGAATATTACTGGAATAATAGAATAAAATAATCTGTAAAGGAAGGGCATGTCCCTTCTGGGCACTTCAGGCACTTTATACATCTTTATGTTCTCTCATATACTAATTTGAGCTCATGATTTAATTTTTTTTTCTTTGCAACAGCAGAGGATAAGTATTTCTGGTACAGCCTTTACTGAGCTGGAATGCAGAGGACTGGCCTAATCAGACCTTGGCTGATATGGTAAACTTAGGTTACTGATTTGGCTGAGAGGTAACTTGAAGAAACAGGTTTACTTGTAAATAGTTATTAAAAACAAACAAAACACCCACCCCAAAGCTATTTCCATTACTTAAGAGTGACCTTTTTGTGTCCTTTGTTACAGGTATTTTGTCTTGGATCTTTTGAGGCTGGGGTAGTTTTAAGGCTTAGGTTCAAAGTGCATGTTGTCCTGTAAATGATAAGGTGTAGCACAAAATCATCTAGATGCGGAATGATCCTTGTGTTCCTCTTGCACAGTACTCCCAGTTTAAACTGGGGTAGGCTGGCACTTCTGCTCACAAACCAACCAGTTCTGCCTCTGGCAATTTTTTCTCTTCTTTATGCTGGCAGAAGACTGGTGTGGTGAACCCAATCAGGGGACTGATGTGGGTTAAAACTAAGGTTTTCTTTTTTTGGCTAGGTTAGTTTTAATTGGGCTTGGTTTACCACATTGTTGCACAAATGTTTGTGCCAGCAAGAAGATGGAAATGAGTGGCTCGGGGACAGTAAAACTGTTCCTTTGGCAGCAGTGCTGGATTTCCTGTATTTTTACTAGAGGCTCTAGTGGCCCTTTTGCCATGCTGTCCTCAGGCAAAGCAATGAACTCTCATGATGTGGGTCTTCCTTTCCATGTCCTCATTCAGTTTACTTATTAAATGTTTTTGTGTGCAATAGATGTGGTGCCGATTTAATCAGCTAGTGCTATACATTAGAGTAATTTATGGTTTAAGTATGTACTATTTAAACAGACATTTAGCATATTGATTTATGCATCCTGCAGTGTTTCTTGAACTTTTTTCATATTATCCTCCAGGATAAATTACTGGGCCTAGTGCAACTCTTGAACAATGAGGAAGCAGCTAGTGACAGAGCACAGGAGGCAGGGAGAAGGAGATGGCAGGAGGCAGCAATGAATGTGCCAAGTGGTGAGAGATAGAGGGGAGGGAGCCTAAGGGCTGGAGGAAATCTGTCAACAGCACCTTTTAGCCACCTACTACTAGAACTTGTTTCGCTGGCCTGATGCCAGCCTCGGAGGTGATGTGTTGGCTCAGCAACTATGAGCAGCCTTAAACTCTGCTTCTGCACTTATTTATTCTCTATCTGAAACCTTCTTGGTGAAGGTCTGTCTTCTGGTCATGGTCCCTTTCTCAGCCATCTTGTCCTGGCTGCCCCTGACAATATATCTGTCCTGTTGCACTGTCATTGTAAATATTTCATTGTGACTCTCTTCTAATGCCTGATTTCTTGTTTCATTAATAACTAACTTTAAAATAATATTAGAAAACACATTACCTGATAATAGTCTCTGTCAGAGATTCTTTTGCTGAAGTATAAAGAGGAACTTGCTCTATAGCAACTTTTCTGTGAGTTCATTGTCAGAGTTCATGCTGGCTGAAGTTTGGATCTACTGGTACAAAAAAAGTATCACCAGGGTTAATATACTACTAAATATTTTGGACAAGAGGTCTAGGCTTTCAAAGGACAGTGTGAATGTGAGGGTTTTCTCCTCCCTTACTGACCACCTACTCTGCAGCTAACCTGATCTAACGGGGCAGTTGAGACTTGCTCCCTTTTGTTTCCACTCTGATGCAGACTGCAGCAAAAAAGGCTGCTGGGTCTTTTTCTTCACTCCTAGTATGATATTACTGACATGGTCTACTCCAGCAAAACTCTCTCCCAGACAAAAATACACTTGGGAACTGACATGCCATAGTTTTATTCCTACCCTTTGTGAGGAAAAGGTAGCAGCACTGCTGGCTGGGATGAGAATAGGGCCCAACTTGCCTTCTGTGTGCCTAAAGGAGCCCTGCCATGCTAGGCTGAACAGCTGTGCTAAGCTGGGCATAACACAAATCTTACAGTAAGCCCACCATCTAATAACTTGGATAGCATGCTTGTTTATAATGGGAGTACTTCCGTGGTGTGAGGAGATCATCCTTACTAGCCCAGTACTTATTTTATGTTGGAATATAATTATCAAAGGAGCTTGCACAAGTGGTGATACATGAAGAAAGGAATCTTGAGAGCAAAAATAATCTAGGAGATGGAAAAGGCTGTGAATGAAACAAAGGGCTGGTGGTAGGAGTCATGGAAAAGAGATACTACAGACTGTTTCAGTATGAGATAGTGGTTTATAGCTAGAAACTTTAGAAATATATCCCATTGCTGTTGCTTGTAGTATGCCTGAGTATTTCTACATGGCTGAGATGCAAGAACATGGAGACTGTTGCTGCTTCTGTCATTCTTGAGATCACTGTTGGAGAACATACTGTCCAGTTCTAGAGAGATGTCTCTCAAGAGATTGCTGTACAATTGGGTAGAGCTCAGACCAAGTTACAAGGATTTGTGGGTTAGCTATTGTCTGTGCAGTGAGGAGGGGATAAGACTGATTGACATGTTCTGTGTGGTAGGGGGAAGATGAGGAGCTGCCTGTAACAGTTTTAAGCACCCATACTGGCATGAAATGCCTGACACCAGAGGGCTTTTTAATCTCTTTGGCCAGTGTGTGACAAAAGGTTAGCCTTTGGAGTCAGCAAAGTTTAATTTGTAAATGCCATCCATTAATTCTAAGTAGCTAGAATAATTAACTCTAACATATTAATCTGATGGAGAATTACAAAATCATCAAGAGTCCATTAGTTAATGCTTGATGGTTCCCTAAAAGGTAGGCCCTACTTAAAAACTGTTTAGCTTCTGTAGGGCTCACTAGGGAGACAGTCTGATCTGTGCCATACCAGCGAGTGGGCAGTGGTGATCCTTGATTCATTTGCAGAATTGAAGATTGTATCCATTGCTGTAAAAGAAAAGGAGAAAGTGAGTGTGAGGGCAAGTTATGCTTCTTGAAGTAAACGCTAAAGGCTCCATTCCTGAAACTTTCTCTGATAGCTTTGCGGACTGCAGTACAATGCCTAGAAAGCATTGTGTATTTATCACCCGTTACTGGTAGCAATAACTAAAACCGATATGATATTTGGACTACTAATCATTTAAGGGGTTTTGGTGTATAATACAGGTCAGTCAATAAAGTAGAGAGAGATTATACTCCATTATGTGGTACAGTTCTTGAAGAAAAAAAGTTGTTGGTTATTATATCTTCTTTGTTTCACTGTATTATTTAAGTTAATCCATGCTGTTGTGTCCTAGGCATCAACCTATCTGAAAAAAACCAAGCTGCCGAGGCACAAGAGGCACTGGAGATGGAAAGCAGCTACTACACATTACTAGAATGAACTTTGAAGCCTGGTGTAAAAGGATTTTTGAAAACATAATTTGAGGCAAACAGTGTCTTTACCAATGTTTGAGCAGAAAACTATCTAGTTGCTTGGATGTAGTCAGTAAAATAAAGCTGACGTGAACCTAGAATTGTGCGCGTTTCTAACTTGACATGCATTGGCTTTGTACCTGCCTATATATTCTGGTGACAATTTGGGAAAATATTTTTATAATCTTGGGTTTTTTATTTTTCATTCTTGTACTCTTTGTTAAAACTGTCTACCTGCACGCCAGAAATTAGCTTGGGGAGTATGAACAACTAATCAACTAACATGTTTTTTTTAAATTATTATTATTTGCTTCTGTATATGTAGTGTTTCTGTCAGGAAGTTAGTCTTAGAAAAAGGAGAAATGTTGTCTGTTTCTTCTCAATATAATTCAGTGCATTACTGGTATTTTAATCTTATGATTCTGCTCTCAGTCAGCAGGAAGAATTACTTCAGTGATGATCATAGTAGATGTGGACATCACCTTGAGAGTGGCATGTCTGTATATTAACAGGCTTAATATTAGTTTGCTGTACACAGTATTGTTGCTTTATAGAGGCTGATGTCTAGAAACAACTTAGTCTTTTTCTAAGGACAAGCTTCATATTGATAGGTGGTAAAATTAAAGCTGTCTTTGAAGCATGGCTAAGGACTTCATTTTCTTGGTCTCTATTCTAGCCTCCTGTCCCTCCCATCTTTTTCCCTTTTTTTTTCTTCCTTCTGCTGATCTTGATGATCAGTCAGAAAATTAGTGGGATAAAGTTAAAGCTAATCTCCTACAGAGATTCGTGTTCTCCTCTCTCCCACCCAATAAAACAACACATATACTATGTTATGTTAGTGTAGAGTGTGGCCCAAGAAACTTCTGACTGTGTAGTACCAACTGAAACTGGGTTTGCAAATTAAATCAGCCACCAACAGAACACTTAATTGTATGGGTAGAACATTGCAGTTCAAATATGTATTGAACTGATTATTAAGTGGGACAGTTTCCTAAGCATAAATAAAATAATTAATTTTTGGTGTCCTTATAAATTTTGTAGTGTGTCAGATGTTAAGCATGTTTTGATTTGTTCCAGTAGCCGGATCGAGCTGGGAGATGTGACGCCACACAACATTAAGCAGCTGAAGAGGCTAAACCAGGTCATTTTTCCTGTCAGCTACAACGACAAGTTCTACAAGGATGTACTGGAGGTTGGCGAACTAGCCAAACTAGGTACAAATATTTTTGCCAGTAATTGTGGGCTATGGTGGCAGAAGTGCTCATCGTTGCTATCCATAATGGTTTTGACTAGCAGATCTTTCTATTTTGTTGGTTTACATAATGAAAAATAACTGTTTGGGAACCTAAAAAAAGCCCCAGTCCCAACTTCACAGGGTTTGTGTTCTAAATAGATTTCATTTTACTAGGAATAGGCATGTTTTCTGTTACATCATAAAACTTGGGAGGTGTTATGCTGCCAGTTTACCTCCTGATGTCATTGCTAGTTGGTTTGAACTGTAATAAGCCAAGCGCTGTGTCAGAGCACCATTGGTAACTTCACTCCAAGTGTTAAGCCACAATGTATGATGTTTTATCTTGATGGGAGAAATAGCTAGAGGGAAGGAAGAAAGATATAGGGTGTAAATGAAGGAGCAGTATGTACAGTTTGAGAATTGTGACTGATAACCCTTTATTTCCCTCCCTGGCAGCCTATTTCAATGATATTGCAGTGGGAGCAGTGTGCTGTAGGGTGGATCACTCCCAGAACCAGAAGAGACTGTACATCATGACACTTGGATGCCTGGCACCCTACCGAAGGCTAGGAATAGGTAAGGAGGATCTTGTTTTGTATCGGAGTCATCAAAGAAACCAGATGGCAGAATGCTCTTTCAGAGTTTTAATGAAGACAGTGCACTTTCAGACCACTGATTTCTTTGGAAGGGACTTTGGGGAAAGAGTATAATTTGTGATGTGCTCTTTTTTTCCTTGCCTTTCAGAAGTGGACTTTTCATAGAACTTTCTAATTCAGGATTTCAGATTATTTTAATCTTAATCATAAAATCATTAAGGTTGGAAAAGGCCTCAATCATCAAGTCCAACCGTCAACCCAACACCACCTAACTCACTAAACCATGTCCCTAAGCACCACATCTACACGTTTCTTTAACACCTCCAGGGATGGTGACTCCACCACTTCCCTGGGCAGCCTGTTCCAATGCCTGATCACTCTTTCAGGGAAGAAATTTTTTCTCACACCCAGCCTAAACCTCCCCTGGCGCAACTTGAGGCCATTTCCTCTTGTCCTATCACTTGTTGCTTTAGAGAAGAGGCCAGCACCCACCTCACTACAACCTCCTTTCAGTAGTTTTAGAGAGTGATAATGACATTATCATACTGTGATGTAAATATCCAGCTTCTATGGATGTGAAAATTTATACACAGATATGAAATAATTTGTTAGAAGTATGCAGCCAGTATGAAAGTCATATATAAGTAGAACACAGCATGCCTTCATTAGGTTATCTCTTCACTCTCCTAAATGTAGAGGTTTTTTCCTATTTATTTTGTCTTTATCACTACTGATTATTGCTCCTCGGGTGTAGTACCCGCTTTCTGTCTATACTGCAGGTTTTTTTCTCCATGTTGCAAATCCATAGGCCAGATAAATCAAGACCTTACGGTAACCTGTTTGCTTCGACAAACTGAAAATTTATGTTAAATTATTTTACTAGGTGTTTATTAGAAAAAACTTACCAATGGTCAAAACAATGTATAAATGGAAGTTAGTATTTCAATAAGCTGCTTTATACCTATCCTTCTGGGCTGTTGAGTATTTTCCTCCAAAGAAAAAATTAAATTTTGTGAGCAGTCAGAAAAATAGTAAAATATTTACACACCATGTTTTATTTGCCTTTCCTGGTTCGCACAAGCTCTGTCATTTTAGCTACCTACCTAGCCTGCATCTCCTCAAGAAAGCTCTTAGCTAAGTACAGACTCGACTGTCCACTTCTGGTTTTCTTAACTATCTCTTTACCTTTTGGCAGGAACTAAAATGTTGAATCATGTCTTAAACATCTGTGAAAAAGATGGCACTTTTGACAACATCTATCTGTAAGTAAATGAGTTATGCTCAGGTATTTTTGGAGAGATAATGAAGGCATATATGGGAGCAAAGGGAGGGAGATCCAAGAGCATTTTTAGTATGTATTTCAGTGGAGTCAGGAGATATCTGTAAGTACTAGCAGGGCAGGCACATTTTGGGCTTCTTGTGTGATGTTGAGAAAACCAAAAGCTTTCTTGCTTTAGAAGGGCTTCTGCAAATTTGCTGAATTTTAAAGTAGTGTAGTTACAAAATTATGTTCTATAGCAGAATTACACTGTACGAATAAAAAAACAATTTAGGAAATTTTTTTTTTTACCATATAGTGTCGTCCTCAGAATGGAAAATACTGCAAGTCTTGAATGCAGTTTTGATGCATCTGCTGTCTTTCATTGCAGTATTGAGTGGGTTAGAACATCAGATCAGAGGTGCTTGCAAGCACTCTAGGCTCACATTCATTAGCAAGGCCCAACTGCTTAGTCCCATTCTTGCACTGTGCCAGGTCAGCTGTTTGTGCAGCAACACAGTAAACTAGTTTAATGACCTGACCCAGCTGGGGAAGCTGTTTTCGGTTTTGTTTCTGGGTGTTGTTTGGGTTTGTTGTGTTTCGCTTTGTTTTTTTTTAAGGGGTGGTTGTTTTCTAAATCACCTGTACATCTGCATTAGTGCTTGGCATGATGCAGACATGAGAACAAGCGCTGGGGTAGAGGACAGGGCTGCTTAAAAGAGCACCACCACTCTAATAGATCCCCATGGAAATAGATCCTGAAAACCATAGATGCCAAAGCTTTGCTTCCCTTTAGCTTCTAGCTGCACACTTCTGGTTCTTCCTGTGCATTGGTGTATGTCTGAATACCAAGTGAGCTGATGCAGTTTTTGGCCAGATCACTTCTCTGGGGGAGCTTCTTCCTTATACCAGTACAAGCACGGTGCACTGGCAAGGGAGAGTCCCACAGCAGGTAGGGCTTGGGGGGACTTGATGCTGCCACAGAACCACACCCTGACCTCTTGTCAGGACTGATGGAGATGCTTAGTGAGGAGTGTTTAGTACACTGTTCTCTCTATAAATTGAGTGATATCAAGCTCCTCAAGCTTAGTCCACATCTGCCACGGAGATGCAAAGTCTTCCAAGACCTCTACTGTTGTAGCTTTGTGCCATCTCTGTAAGAGGAATAGGTGTTTCAAAGAGGAGTTCATGTAAAGCTGCTCTTGGCTTACATTTCTGCTCTCCTCCCTCAGAAGAAGAGGTAATAAAGTCTCTCTCAGATGCCTGCTACTTGGCATAGGCATTTCTTTTTGCTTTTGCACTGTGTGGACAGTGAAGGAACTGCATGCCGGTTTTGATGCAAAAAAAAAAATCCTTTGTAATCCTTCTTTCTATTTCCTAGAGCAGGTTTCTGGGATTACAATAAATAGCCCCTGAAGTTAGGCATAACAAAGTTCTTTTAGTGGCCCATTGATTTTATGGCTATGTCTGTTGCTTGTGCATCTTCTGTCTGAACATACTATGCAGATTAGCACCCAATTTGATATCAGTGGCTAAATTTGCTGCTATTACAAAGTTTCCTTCTCGCTATTTGGTGTTTATTGGGCCTAACACTAAAATCTTTTGTTTTGTTCTGCTGTTGCTTCCAGGGTTGCTTTGGTTCTATGGTTATGCAGCATGTTGTCATGACAAAGTAATTTATGAGCTTATGCAGTGTCCACTGAATTTTGGGAGTGTTTAATGAATGCTTTTTGCTGAGCCAAACATCCTCTTTTTTTTTTTCCTTTTTTGAAAAGGACTTTGTAAGTCTATAGGGCTGCTTTGTGCTGCCATAGCTTTTTGTGAGGAGAGAGGGGTAGTTACCATTGAGCAGGGAGTTAAGATCGTATCAAACACGTTTGCCACTTTTTGTGTTGCAGTGTGTAGGGATCGTCATTCAGACAAATGTTTTGGTCATTTGAGAAGTGTCACTACAGGAAGTTAAAACTGGCTCTACAGTGAAACTGTTAAATTTCCATGAAACATCTGACACATACAGATTAAGAAATATTGAATTTACTGAGCTGATAGTGCTTAAGAGTCTCTCTGCTATTTGTGTTCTTTAAAAGAGCTTTACTGAGGGAAAACATTTGGCGCTTCTCAGAATGATTGCCACAGGCTGTCGAGGAGCTGTGAGTTAGCTCAAGATTGATTTGGAAAGACCAAAATTTCCAGTCCTGAACTTACACCATCATTCCTGTCTCTATGTAGATGGGTCCCGGTCTTACCTTGTCTTTGACCGTTCTGAGTGTGGAGGCAAAACACAGTACCACAGAAAGTTCTGATACCGTCTCTATCCTCCTTTCTGTCCCAGGCATGTCCAGATCAGCAATGAGTCCGCAATTGATTTCTACAGAAAGTTTGGCTTTGAGATAATTGAGACGAAGAAAAACTACTACAAGAGGATAGAGCCCGCAGATGCTCATGTGCTGCAGAAAAACCTCAAAGCTCCTTGTCTTGGCCAGAATGCAGATGTGCAAAAGACCGACAACTGAACAAAACCCCAACGAACACTTTCTTGCACTTGCTTGTCGCCAAATAAGGAAAGAGAGGCCTCTTGATTTTTTTTTTTTTTTTAACTCCACCCCTTCATCCTCTTGATTTTTCTTCTTGACCTCTCTCCAACAAAATGTAATGTTTCTTCCAAGGATTGTCCAGTCATGTTTGGGGTTGGTTTTGGTTTTTGTTTTTTTTTTTTTG
>WKFP01014371.1:413802-462281 GCA_011057875.1 Pterocles orientalis | reverse complement strand
CCCCAACATAAAAAAGACATGGACCTGTTGGAGAGAGTCCAGAGGAGAACCACAAAATTAATCAGAGGGCTGGAGCACCTCCCCTATGAGGACAGGCTGAGAGAGTTGGGGTTGTTCAGCCTGGAGAAGAGAAGGCTCCGAGGAGACTCAATAGCAGCCTTCCAGTACCTGAAGGGGGCTACAGGAGAGATGGGGAGGCACTCCTTACCAGGGAGTGTAGTGAGAGGACAAGGGGTAACGGGTATAAGCTAAAAGAGGGTAAATTTAGACTAGACATTAGGAAGAAATTTTTTCACTATGAGGGTGGTGAGACACTGGAATAGGTTGCCCAGAGAAGCTGTGGATGCCCCATCCCTGGAGGTGTTCAAGGCCAGGCTGGATGAGGCTTTGAGCAACCTGGTCTAGCGGAGGGTGTCCCTGCCCATGGCAGGGGGTTGGAACTTGATGATCTTTAAGGTCCTTTCCAACCCAAACCACTCTATGATTCTATGATGCCCATAACGCTTGCACACCCTTTTATTGTGTCTCGCTCTCCATGGCTCAAGTTCAAAACTTCTGTTGGAGACAGCTGTCGGGTACTTGGTTGGTGTCTGTGTTCATTTAAATGAAAGTCAGGGAGAGTTGAGGGCTTCTTGGGTGTGTTTTTGTTTAAGTTTGTGACCAAAAGTGATGCTTAGTCTCAGCAGCTGATGTTTTGTGTTATTATTGTCTTTACCTGAAGCAGTGGTATCTGTTGAGGTCATGTTTTATAGTTGCTGTGGTTGGTATGTTAAAGAGAGTCCCACATGTAAATTTTCTCAAGAGGCTTTGCAGTCCATCTTACTGACTTTGTGTTTTTCTGTTTTATTCTAGGCGGGGATGGGAAGACCCTGTGTTTCTTAGATTGGAAAAATTAACTGTTTGAGGAATTCCTTTCTAAGGAACACAATGGAGATCTCCCTCTTCTAATTTCACATAAAGATATTCTTGACAAGTCAGTCTTGAGTGGCAGTAGGGAGGTTGATTTCAGACAGTGGTAGGAAAAGATGATGGAGGTAAGGCATTTTAATTTTACAGATTGATTTTCTAGTGAAGTAAAACTGGCAGGATCATGGTGTCAGTCAGTCCCTTTCCTTTACTCATTCCTATCAGACCTCTGCAAAGTAATAACTTGGAAGTCTGTTTTCAGTTTCTGCTCCATTGTCAGTGCTAAATTTCTACAGTAGTCTTATCTGCTTTTTCTAGTGCTTTCAGAACTACATATTTACCCCTGGATAGCTTGTGTACAGTAATTCTCCTAAGCTAAATAAGTAGTTCCTAAATTGGTGGAATTAATTAATTCAGGTTTCCCATGGATTTGTACTTTGTGGTTCCATTTTCTGGTGTCTAACATATATTGATCTTGCTTTTAAATTTCCTCTTTGAAAGTGATTGTTAAGAAAGCATGCCTGCTTTCCCTCATCACCTAGGCTCGGATATCTTTAATCTGGACCTCTCTATTAAATTGAATTGAAATAGTTTGCAGCTTTATCCCTGCCAGTATTATTCAAAACTGTCAAACATCCAGATCACAAGAGGAGTCCTTTATTCCTGGAACTGAGGCAATTGCCCAGTGGATCCACTTTATATAGAGAAAACTGAAGAGCAAAGGTGTGAAGTAGCATTGAGGTTGTGAAGGAGAATAAGCCCTTTTCCATCCGGTAAAACCTTCTGTGAGGAGCCCGGAATGGAAATGTACATTGCAAAGTTGGGTGAGCCAGGAGATGGGGGGTGCAGTGTTTGTTTTTGTTGGGTTTGGGGGCAGAGTGGGTGTGTGTTTGTTTTTTAAAGCTCCTTACAGGTGGTAATAGTGCAAGCACTGCTTCTGGAATAATGTGTTGGCCTTTTCTGAAGGACATGGCAGTACACTGTTTGGACAGGTGCTTTGGAAACACTTTCATACAGTTGCCGTTTTCCACAATTCTGAAAGTTGAAGGCAGGTTTCATTAGCTAATTCTTGTAACGTCAACGTACTTAGAAATTATGTGTCCTAACAGTGGAGTTGGGGAGTAAGTTTGATCAGCTTATACATTAAAACTGTAATACTGTTTTATGTTACCTTCTGCCTCAGCCAGTTTTGCCTTTAGCCCCGGTAAGACTCCTTGGGAAATCCTTTACTCTGGATGGTCAGTGTTTGTAACCACATCTCAGGGTGGATCTCTTCTGCATGTTGTAAAGGAGCTTTGTAGTGAAGACCCGTACAGTATTGTTTTCTGTATCATGAACCCATGACGAATTCTTAGTTTGTGTCAGACTTCTCTTTAAAATATTCAAGAACTTGACTGTGTAATCCTTTGTACTTAATGACTTACGTCTGAAACAATGAACTAAAACAACTGACACACAAACTCTCTGGATGCCCTGCACATTTCAGTTCTAGGATATTTTGCACTGCTTGTTAATTAGGGTCCTCAAGAGAGAGCAACAAGTTGATTTAGACCTTACACAGTTTTATAAATAGACTATGTGTGCATCCTTTATAGTTGGACAACAAAGGAGAGTTCGGGTGAAAACCAAAAAAACGAAACAGAGTATTCTGTCTATATCCTTGTGTCCAAAAAATGAAAATTTTTATGTTTTGATTTCAAAGTGGTTATCAAGCCCCGTGGCAAAGTACTGTTCTTTGAATGGAGACTTCATTTGGAGATAAGGTCACGTCAGAAAGCAGAATTAGTCCGGCCCTTGCTGAAGCTCTAGCTTCTACATTTGTCCGATTGGTCTTTGGTGTTTCAAATACAGCTTTCATAAGTGCATGGCTTCCTCAGTTATAAATAATCATCTCGGTCTCAGTATTCAGAGACCATGATGACTTACGTGTTACAGCTTTTTTCAGGAAAAATAAATTATTTGTGCTTTAGGCAATGTACTGCCAGCAAGGTTGGGGTCACCAACTGGTGCTGTTACACTGGAGCGAGAGCGCACTTAGCCTTAGCCATCACGCAGGCATTTTTTGTAAGGTAATACAGGTAACCTAACCCACCTGTTATGGGAGGAAGTTGCCAGCAACACGTGTTGTGTTCACTTAGCCTTCACCATCAGAACAAGCTTTTTGACTCCTTTGTCAAGCATAGTGTAATTAGACATCTGTCTTCTGTTGGAAAATAATTTCCTATATTAAAAACCAGGGACGTGATTGCAACATAGAGACATTCCTCATACTTTCTCACTTCAGGAAATTGGCATGTGGTAACTTGTGAATCTTAACAAAATATGTAAAAAACTTGGCAATACTGAGGATTTCCCTGGTCATTAATTTCTGGCTTCTTAAAGAAAAGGGTGGTGTTCCCCTTATTTTGGTCTAAAGTAGCTGAGGACACTCTTTAAGGTAATAGCTCCCATCTTTGGTGCTTGCTTGTGCACTAATTGTGTATTTACAACTCTTTATCTCCCAAGTGGCTGCTTCCATATAACAATTCATCCAGACCACAGGAGATGGTTCAGGTAGGCATCTTCCTTACTAGTACTGTGTGCCACTTCAGTCTTTTGTAGTACCAAGATCATCCACACAATGTGTGAAGGTGGCAGCAGCTCACACCTGGATGCAAAATGTCCAGAGGTACCTCTTCTTAAATAGTTTTCAGAACATCATCAGCAAGTAAGAGCCCTTCCTCTAAGGTTTAAAAATAAATGAGGCCATACAACCTAGGAATACTTGAGGGGCAACAATGGTAGAGGAAGAAGAATAAACATGTGAGGTGAATCTTTAGGTGAATAATAGGTAAGTGGTTTGGTTTTTTTTTCCTGAAGTTTGTTAAGCAGATGTGGTCAGGATTTCTCAGAATGACCCTACAACTTTGCTGTCCTGAAACTGCATGTTAGTAATTGCTCACAAGCAATTATGTCTTTAATATTACAAAAATTATAAATGAAAACAAAAATTAATGTAGATATGAGGGAACACCAGTTGATAGCCCTGCTTCTTCCTCCAATGTTGTTATGAAAAAAAAGGGGGAGGAAGTTTTCTTCCTAGTTCTCTTATGTGTTCTTATACGATAGCCTTCCTGA
Source organism: Pterocles orientalis (assembly GCA_011057875.1). Classification (NCBI taxonomy): domain Eukaryota; kingdom Metazoa; phylum Chordata; class Aves; order Pterocliformes; family Pteroclidae; genus Pterocles; species Pterocles orientalis. Next base: position 458,258 of record WKFP01014371.1, on the reverse strand, counting down.
AACTTTATTGTTCTAAGTCAGCAGGCTGAAAAATACTAATGCATTTGAGTTTAGATAGTACAAATAAAAGAGGTAAAGAAAAAATTCTAAAAGTACTGAAGTTTTTTTTTTTCCATCTGTTGTTGTTTGCAGACACCTTAAAAACAAAAAAAAAAGTGGACTGTGTAACAAGTTTTAGCTTATTGGCGTTGGTTTTCTTTTCTTAACTTTCGCATCTCTGGGAACAGTCTGGTTGCCCTAGGGAATTGTCAGGTGGTTTTCATTGGGAATGTGTATTCTGTGAAAAGCTGAGATAGCTCTCTCCTGCCCTTTAATCCCTCATCCATCTTCCTTGGCAGAAGATGGTGCAGACTGTGACCTGATCAGCCAGTGCACGTGTGCTACGGAGCCAGTCACAGACCCGAGTGGTACCCAGTCACTTACCTGCAGTGTCAGCACTGGCCTCACTCCTCTGCTCAGTCTCAGGTTTTTTGAAACATCTGGGAATTTAAATATATTAAGAAGTTTCATTTTGGTTGGTCAGTGGGCCCAGCTGTTGTGAGTGGGTGGATGAAGAGACACAGTGCAGTAACAAGAAAAACTTGGCTTCTTCAGAAACCAAACTGGAAGATATCAGAGGGATTTTTACTCTTACCAGGAAAAACAGTCCTTTTCAGCTTCCTGTACAGTAGTCTTAAGAGGTTACTTTTACAGGCAAGAGTAGTTGATATATGTAGTTAACAATCACAAGGTAAGCTTTTGAGTTTCATTTCCTGCAATCATTTTATTAGGTAAATGCAAAATCAGAATAGAAGTGCTTCAAGGGGGAATAAAGAAAAGGCAGTAAATAGTATCTTTCCATCTCAAGGGCACCTTGCTTGTGATTAAAAGCTTGGATTAAAGTCTCTGAAGCTCACCTTGTTTTAAAGTATGGGTGGAAGACTGGAAAAAAGAGCTCCAGCAGTCAGTCGAATGAAGAGGCCGCTATCTTGCAGGGAAAAAAAAAAAATTAGCATCTGAGTGGTTATTATCTACGCCTTGGAGTTGATCTTAGCTGTAAATCACAGCTTAACTACATGAGGTTTACAAAACTAGTAAGAACTGTAAGACAGTAGCAGTGTAACAGTGAAAGCTTGCTGAAGTATTTTAAGAGGAAGAAAGATTGGCGCTGCTGGTTGTTTTACAGAATATGCGTAACTGCATAATAAAAAGATTCTTTCTGCTCATATAAAGGAATGGAGTAGCTGTATTAATTGGAGGAAGTTTGGTTTATACAGCCAAAGATAAAAGATTGGAAGAATTATTTTAAAAATTAATATTAAGGTTGGAAACTTCCAAAATAAAGAGTAAAAAGTTAATGTCAAAATAATCTAAACTAACTTCTTAAAAAGCTAAATCTGCTAAGTGCATATGTTTTGAAGAAAAGATTTCATAAAGTAAGCTGCTGCAAATATGGGTGGTAAACAAGAAGTCACTTCTAATTAGCTTTGAGTTTTCTACCCTACTTTTTTCAGAACTATAAAGGAGATTAAATTACATTAAATTCAAATCTCCAGAACACAGAATATCTTTTCATTTCTGGGGATGACCTTGCATTTAAATTAAAATTGATATTTCAGATTGATACTGTAAGAGTTGTAAACTACATAAAGCCTGAGAAACCTTGGTACTAAAATACAAACGTTGAATTGTTTCTCCTTCATCTGGCTAAAGATTTTGGAATTTGCTACATTCTCTCTGCAGAAGGCTTTCAGCTGAGTCAAGTGACGGTATTTCATGAGTGAACTTGAAATACATTTGCCTCTGACATATAAAGCAACTGCATGTCTTCTACTTTAGAGAATCAGCAAAGGAGTCTCTCCATGAAGAAGTATTACTTGAGATGGAAGAAATAAAGAGAAACCCATTGTCAAAGCTCTGGTGATATAACAGCTGCTAGAAAGAAATGGAGACGGTATAAATATTATTCATCAGTGCGCAAAGTCTCCACCTAGGCAGCGTATATTTTATTTTTTTAATTCACAGAGCCCATATTTTCGGCAGTTATTAAGAATACTACCTTTGTGGTGTTGCTAGCTCTAACTGTTTAGAGATGTGTCAAATAAAATGCAAAGGTTTTTGTCCTCACGGAATAAGAGTAGGAAAAAAAAACAACTTCAGTTCATGATGTTTCTTTTGGTACAATCTAGCAACAGAAACTCCGAGCTGTGTACAAGTGCTGTTTAACAAACTTAACCACTTCTTTTCAGGTAGAAAATGAGAATTTAAAATAAACTAAGTAGTTAATTAGATAGTATGTACAGTGTTGTTTTTTTCTTATTGTTCCCACAAAGCTGCTTTGAAACTTTTGGGGAAACATTGGTTGAATGATAAACTTCAGTCAGCTTCTGACTTAAAGAAATTCCACAGTAAAGTGAAGTTAGAATAATATTCATTTCATTCCTCTTCCCTGTCTTCTATATGAAATGGGCTGTAGATCTCAGCAGAACTGAAGTATATAAAATACAAATGTCAAGTTGTTTGTGTTTGATAGTTTGTGAGGCTTGTACATGCAGTGTATATTGAGTATATATTCTGGCTTGAAATGTGCAGGGAATGGCATCACTTGGACATAATTAGAAAAAAGAAAAGGCAGGGGAAGAAAGAAATGGGGAGTCTTTGACACTTTGTAATAAGGACTTTCTGTTACAAGCTGTGTTCATAAATTTCAGCATGAACTTCCACTATGGCCTTGCCTGTCTTCCCAAATATTATATACAATGTATTGCTGAATCATTTAAGGCATCTGCTAGGGAGGAGAAAATAAGGCAATCAGAAACCTGTATAGGTTGTGACTTTGGGAGATAGGGATGCTGCTCTTAGGAATAAGAATCAAGCTGAGGGGACATGGACCCTGAGCAGAAGAATATAGGAGGATGGAGAGCTCCTTTTTTCTTTTTTACAGCCTTTGCCTTGACACAGTTGTGCTTTATCTGTAGCCTTGCATGGTAACTGGCCATCTAAATTCATACTAATGCTTTCTGTGTGTGATGGGTTTGTCCAGGACACTGTGTTAACTACACTGCAATACAGAAATATTCCTTTGATTCTGAAGCTGTATAAATTTGCAAGATTAAAAAAATATGGTTGCTTGGTGAATACGTTAGTCTTTCAAAAATGCGAAGTTCACCAAAAGTGCAACCTCTCTCATCTTTTCACTCTGGTTTCGAGCATACTTGTCATGGTCTAGTAATGCCCAACAACAGATGCATCACCTCTGTCCTTACAGATGGTGCAGAAAAGTGAAGAAACAGGGAACATCACTGCCACACAATGCAATCCAACATCTTCCTTTTTCTAACCATAACATTTGTGAGCTTTGCTGTACAGAATTGTGTCCCTATTCTCTGTGCTCGCATCCTGACCCCCCTAAAAAGAAACAGTACTGTATAGACTAAACTAAATGATCCCTTTGCCCCTTGAATAGCTCTTTTACCTGATACACAAGGTATTGTCTTAATGATGCATATACGAGAGCGTAGTGTTACTGGTAGTTACTCTGCTTCTTGTGTCTTTGCTAGTAGCCTTAATGGATATAGATTCTGTTGGGCTGCTTTGATACAACTGAAGAAACCCACTGAAACAAGGTGTGACGACCTCGGTCTTTCGATGTATGTGTGAACATCTCTGCGGTTGCCAGCAGTGTAAAAGATGCCTGGGCTCTAACCAGATTTGCTTTTTTTTAATAATCAAAATTGCACACCTGCAAAACTCTCCCAGCTAACCCTTCATCATCACCTGATACAGTGAATGCAGCTAGACTAAGTAAGGGCTACTGATCATCAATAGCTACTCACAGGAGGGATAAGTTACAGATACCTTGTCTGGGAAACTGGCTTTCCTGGCTTCCAGAGTTGTGAATTTTCACTAACTTGGAGAACCTGAGATATAAACTGGACTAGTCTTACTACACATAAACAAAAAAATGTTAGTGAATTAAGCTAAATGGATTTAAAGGAGAAGAAATCTGTTTTTAAGATGGCTGGGTGGAGAATGGCTTGAGAGCAGCCCTGAGGAGAAGGACTTCGGGGTGTCAGCGAATGAAAAATTGAACATGAGCTGGCAGTGTGCGCTTGCAGCCCAGAAGGTCAACCAGACCCTGGGCTGTACCAAGAGGATTGTGGCCAGCAGGTTGAGGGAGGTGACTCTACCCCTCTACTCTGCTCTCATGAGACCCCACCTGCAGTACTGTGTCTAGGTCTGGGCCCCCCAATGCAATAAGGATGTTGAGCTGTTGGAGTGGGTCCAGAGGAGGGCCACAAAGATGCTCAGAGGGCTGGACACCTCCCTTATGAGGACAGGCTGAGAGAGTTGGGGTTGTTCAGCCTGGAGAAGATAATGCTTCAAAGAGACCTTATAGCAGCCTTCCAGTACCTGAAGGGGGCCTAAAGAAAAGCTGGGGAGGGATTTTTTACAAGGGCGTGCAGCAACAGGACGAGGGGTAATGGATTTGAACTGGAAGAGGGCAGATTTAGACTAGATACTAGGAAGAAATTCTTTACTGTGAGGGTGGTGAGACACTGGAACAGGTTGCCCAGAGAAGCTGTGGATGCCCAATCCCTGGAGGTGTTCAAGGCCAGGCTGGATGAGGCTTTGAGCAGCCTGGGCTAGTGGGAGGTGTCCCTGCCCATAGCAGGGGGGTTGGAACTTGATGATCTCTAGGGTCCCTTCCAGCCCAAACCATTCTGTGAAGATGAAGTAACACAAGATGAACTATGAGAGAGTCAATGAAAGTGCTGAAGTTGCACCACTACTTTCTCCCACAGTAAAAGTCTCTGTTAATTCTCAAGTTTGTTTTTTTTTTCATAATTTATGCAGCGCATGGTCGGTGGAAATAGAGAAAGCGAAACCTGCCAAGAAATATAAAGTCATGTGCCCCAATTAATGGGCTAGGAAAGTCTGTGGTGATTATGTTTCAGGTAGGAGTGGTGTAATGCTGTAACTCGTCTTGGAAGAATGCGTCTAATTTTGTGATGGTGTGAAAACAGTTATGTAGGTGGAGGAATTGAATTAAGTTTCTGGAAACTTCAGGCACTTTTTGTTCCCCAGACTGGATCTATTCACAGGATATCTATCGCCTTTTTGCTTTACTTTACTTTTGCCAACATCTCCTGTGTCTTCACAGAAATAGAGACAGTACTTAAAGAAGGGGTAGAGTGGTCAACAGCATCAGCTCTAATTCTTCTCAGTTAATCTTTTCTGAGAGAGAGTGCTGCATTCAATTAATCTTTTAGAATATAGAGACCGAAGAACATAATCTGACTTCTGTTCTGGCGCAATAAAGATTATTCTTGATAACTTTACACACACATACATGCAGGCACATGCACAGAGCCTTTTCCAAAGCGTATGCTTCAGTGCTCTGGGAGCTCTATAGATGGCTAGCTTTCTGGTTTGTAATGGTTTTGATGTAAGTGTCAGTAATGGTAGGCTTGATTTACATTAAAATCCCTTTGGTGTCGAGAGTTATGTTAAACCTCCCCCCCCCCACGCTTCCTTATAGTACAAACAGACAAAAAAATACCCTAAAGATACAAAAAAGATATGAAGCCTGTTAAAAGAAGCCAATGAGCTTTCTAGGAGGAGCTGGGGAGAGGTGAAGCCACAAGGAATCTGAGGGCCCGTGGGAAGAGTTGCGATAAGAGTTTGGTTGGTGAGAGAACAAGCAGATTCATGAAACTAAATATAGATCTTAGCTTTATCAAAAAACAGATCTGATTTTTTTTTTCCCTCCTGTTGTCATCTACAGCATACTTCATGTTACTTGGTCTCTAAAATTAATTCTTCTGGTAGATACATGTTCAACCATCATTGACTTCATCATTGTTCAACCATTATCTCCTCTCTTGTTTTTTTTTTATAATGTTTTTGTTTGTATAAATACAGGATACTGATGTGTTCAAGCTGAGGACAAGTTAGGTGCAATTTATTAGGCTATTATGTATAACTTTATAACTTTATTTTTAACTGAATTTTATATATCTGAGAACGTAGGGTGTCATTTTGTCCATTTTAAGATGTACATTAATTCAATAGCGAGTAAGTTTTGTAATTTGATACATTAATAGCACTCTAAATTTGTCTTTAATAAAATAACCTTATTGTAGCTTGTATTTTGCTTAGCATTTGTGCTTTACTTGAACTGGAATTGAGTGGCTATTCGGTTCGGAAGGGCTGATGAAAGAGCATTCATCTATACCTCCTCCCATTCAAAAAACAATCACATGCTCTAATTTTCCTTCTTGCTTCCTTTAAGTAGTTTGGATTATAATTGTTTTTATATTTAAAGCAATTGAGGAAATGGAAACAAGTTCATCATAGACAGTGGGGGTTCACAAAGCATCCCAATAGTTAACATGCTTCATTTTTAATGCTCACATCACCAGCCATTGTACATCGAGGTGATGGAGTTGTGTGTGCATTGTAGTATGGCCCTGGCCTCGTGGTCAAAGGCAAAACGATGTAACAAATGTTATGTGTTAAGAAACCAGAAGAGTGCACAAGTTGTTAATTCCTTACACAATTTTCTTCAGGATCTCTTCTCCAAAACCATGCCAGAGATGACAGAGAATGAGACACGTACTAAGAAGCAAAATCGGTGAGTTTCTGTGGAGAAATGAGTGTTTTGTAGTTCTGTAGTCTGCCATCATGTTGCAGTTATGAAGTTTCTATCTAAAAGTTTGGCCATGAGGGTATTGGCGAGAAGTTCTGTGGGTTGATCTGGGTTGATTCAAAAGTTTGGGAACTATGGCTGTGAAACTCCCTTTCTCTCTTCCCCTATCTGTGCTGAATTATTTATCAAAGATAAATACCTTGGGCCACCTAGGCAATAGAGATTCTTTGATTATTACACTGACTACTCCAACATGTATAAAACTGTCTCCACCTTGGTTAGAGTGCAGCCTCTATTACTGTAGAGACTCCTTGTAGGTATTGGGTGGTCGCGATACACATTTTGGCAGGGTAATCTGTCAAAACTCCCAATGGAATCTGGATCTTGTATCTCAGATCTCTGCTGGAACTCAAAATACATCTTGGGATTGAACAGCAACACTATGGCCAAAATTTACAACAAAATGACTCAGAGCTCATTACAACTTCTCCAGGTTTTCGTGCCTTTGTAGTAGCATGTTGATCTAATACCTGCTTGGTAGGGGAATCCTTCAGTCCCTAGTTAAATACAGCATACATCTTGGCTGTATATACAGCTGGCCATGTAGGATATGATTTATGATAAGAAAAGCTCAGAGAGAACATTGATTTGTCTTACAGAAATTTTTTTCAGTCTTCATGGATTTTGTGACTCTTTCTTACCCCACTAGTAGACTATTTTGGATTCTGTATTGGTAATGGGAATCAAAGGGCAACTGAGTCCCTCCAGCTCTTATGTTCTTGTGTGTATTTAGTCCGAAATATATCTTATGATCAATTCTGACTGGCAGATGATTGTTTTGGATATAAGTAGGAGAACTGTAGTTTACTGTAAAATAAGAAACCATTTAAAATGATAGTCTACATGCATTCCTGTTCTGGTGGTGCAAGTTTTCAATGAACAGAAGATTCATCACTTCTTGAATAGTTGTCAACAGATCTACAGGCTTCACTTGGCATTTTGAGGATGTTCATCTCTAGGCATTATTTCTTAGCAAATGTGTCTAGGTCTGACCATCTGCAGTAGCATTACTGTCTTGTGATCATTGACCAAGTTACTGTAAATGCACACTATTTTTGGTGAGTAACCAGAAATAAATGTGTATCGACTCAACGCATAAAGGATGCTTGCTGCATAGTAATCACACATGTCATCTACATGTATCTTCGGATTCCTTCTTACATCCAGACCATGCTGCAAGAATGGAAAAGGAGAGCAGAAGATGCTACTCTGCTTTTTGCATACTCTAGCCAAACAGCTAGGCTGAGAGTGTGCTGCTGCACAGAAATATTTTGAAAGTTTTTTTTTTTTCTGGAATATTTATTTTTCCAGAAAATACATGCTTTGCTCTCCTATACTTCCTGAAAGTAATTGGTTTGCTGCATTTATACAGTATGTCTGATTTATTTATGTAGGGTACACATTTGGGATTTATTGACTTCCAGCAAAGCAATTTGAGGTGTTGCACTATGATTCTGACCTGGTTGCCATTAAGGCAGAAGTCCCAGGTACATATCTGCAAACAAAGACAACCCTCACGTGCCGAAGCTATACCTAGACAGAATTTTGAGGCAGTGAAGATCAACAGTGGCAGAGTAATGGTAATTCTTATTTCTCGTACAAAGGAAGCGTGTTTGATACCAGAAGGTAACATGTTTGAAGGTAACATGTCTGGAAAAATCAGTTTGCATGGTAACATTTTCTCCTATTTCATTGATCCAGTGAACGTAAAAGCAATATTTCAAACAAATACTTAACTACCCTGTTGCTCAGAAATTAGTTCTATTTTTTTAAATATTTGGCCTTATTGAACACTGGATGGTGTAATAGTTGTCTCTGAACAGAAACATAAAAATCCTGCTCTGCCCTATAAATGCATGACAATAATTAAATGGGGTATTACTGTGGGCCTTGTTTTACTGAAACTGATTTAAGTCTGAACACAAATTAATTTTTGTTAGAAACTATTTAATCCAATGTCTAAAACCAATCCTTGTGAGTGAGACTTCTACTACATTCTTCTTCACAGACCAGAATATAATATTTAATATTTTTAGCTGTAATGGAAATAATAAATATTTGTATGCAGATTTTTTTTCCCCGTGTTTCACATCACTGTTTTCCCTTTTTGTTTCACAGAAAGAAAAACCGGGAGACACATAATGCAGGTAGGAACATTATGCTTTGTTTTTTGGTCTGGAAGTAAGCACAGATGCATGGAGAAGGTTCCTCTGGAGGGACTAAACTAAAGAAAACCCCACCCTACTGAACACTTTTCTGTGCTCTTGCATAGAGTATCTCTGCAGAAGGGCTTTTTGATTGGTCTCTAGTCTGCTAGTTTCCCCAGTACAAGGTTACAGTAGCACGCCCAAGTATGAAAGCAAGACCATGCCTCTGGCTTTCCATTGCCAGTAAACTAAGAAGTAAACAATCTCAGTTGTGTTCAGTCCTAAAAGAAAATAAATGTGCAGGCATTCACACACAAATAATATCCACCTTTCTTAAAACAGAGACAGTTAACCGACCTGAGAGCGTTAGAGGTTCCCTGGATTAGAAATATTCCTGGAGCCTGTCCCTGAGGCACCCACCTGGAATGCTGGCATCACAGAAATTCTGTGTGAATAGTGGCTGTATGTTGCAGGAGTAACATCCCTTGGGCAGCAACTAGTCAGTGTCTAGCTCCAATGGCATCTTCTACAAGTAGCAGCAGAAAGATGGACTGGGGAAGGGTCTGACAGGTTTTGGCCTAGTTTATCCTAAGAAATTTTTTCCAGATCTTCTTTTATTAAACATCACTATTGTGCAGTCTTCATAAACCTAGCTGGAAAGACCACTGAGTAGTTTCCATGTGAAGGCTGCAGAATATATTGCTTGTCAGGCTGTGCCCAGGGTGTGGCCAATTTCAGGAAATATATAGTTTACTTTTAAGATTGCCGACCTCGTTCTCATTTTGAGTTCCTGTTTTACTTACAGTAGCTTTCCAAAGTCTTCATCTCGTGGGCTGAACTCTGCAAGATGTGGGGACAAACTCCCTCCAACCCTGTAGCTTGCGTAGTCATTAATAGCTGGACAAGCTGAGTATGGAAAATACTATCAAAAAATGGCACTTCTCAACCACTGTGATGTCTGTATGTATTAGTGAGATACATAAAAACGAAGTCCCACGAGTTGTGTGTTATAATGTTCAAACAGCTGCTCTGATTTATATGGCAAATATCTTGCAGAAGAGGTTTTGTCTTGCTACGTTTAGTGTATTTAGGCCTGTCTCTGTCAACACCACCAGCCTGTCCTGAAATACAAAAAAAAAAATTCAGTAGTTTGAAAAGTCTAAATCGAAGTGACAGACCACTGAAATAAAACTGCTTAAACTGAATCAGTATATCCTTTGGAAAGGAGCACAGTAAAATACGCTCACCTGCGGATCACTGTGTGCCACCAAAAGCAGCCCAGCTGCACAAACCACAAGGCAACACTCAGCACAATGAACGAACGATACGTTGATCTGAACCTTGATGAAGCCGTGACAGAACTTTTTTTCAGGCTCTTTGGGAGAAGAGCATCTAAAAGTTAAAGTTTGTGTAGAACACCAAAACATTTCAGTGAAAAAAAATAGCTACATGAGACTGAACTATATTTGAAAGAAGCTGACTATGGTGGATGGAAAATGTAGAGATGAATACTGTCTGAAAAAACCATGCCCAAAGGTACTTACTCTGCTAGACCTTTGCGCCAATATTAAGGCGTCGTGAAGAGGTAAATGATGTCACTAGAGGACTATAAATGAAGCATTTTCTGACCTTCTTCAAAATCGGTAATTCACTGGAAATACCATTCATTCAATGTTTTCTTTACTCCCAGTCATAATTAGACCTCGTGGAACAGTTAAAACTTTGAACATAAAAAAGAGTAACTGATAGTCCGTATGCCTAGAGCTTCAGCTATATTCAGCTGGCTGTTCCACCAACATAAATTGAAAATTAAGATAGAAAACTGGTAAAATGTAAATTATTTTTCTTTTGGTGCTAAACTTGACATTAGGATTTAAGAGGCCCAGATTTTCCTTTGCAAACATGAAACTGATTCTTTCCATAATATTGGGTCAGCTGCTTTCTTTATGCCTGACTTTAAAATATTAATCTGTCTTCTGAAAAGGGTTTCATAAAACTCAGCTAGAAAGCATCGTCAGAACCTGAATTTTGAGTTGTAGTAACTCCTTTTTTCCATGAAAGGGTCCTGAACATCCCACCTTTTAAAGATATTGCTTCTTATGTTACAGCTCTTAATTCCACTGAGTATTAATTCAATAACTGACGTTTACTTTAGAGGAATTTTTTTCTTTCTCAAATTACTATGAGTTCCAATATGTCTTGTATTTATGAGTCCTTACATTGGTACCAGTTGTGCTGCTATTGTGCTGACTTACCGAACCAGATGACACAGCACGTATTATTTTTTGCTTAGTGGAGAGACATAGAAAGAAGAAGATTAATGCTGGGATAAACAGAATTGGAGAACTCATTCCCTGCTCTCCAGCACTTAAGCAGGTGAGTGTCCATTCAGAAGTGCATACAAGTTTCCTGTAAAATGCCTGTATGTTTCCTTGTCTGTAGAAATATAAATACTTATTTTGCTATTTGTCTTAGGAAGAAGACAAAACTGTCTGAATTAATTAATATGCTCAAAAAATCTTACTAGTTATTAGTATTTCAAAAATTATTTGTAATAGAATTCCTTTTTTGGAAGTCCAGGGCCACATGAACGTAATTACACAGATTTTGAGCTTTTTATCTGAAAGTGGTGCATATGGCTGCTGAAGGAATGAAACGATACAGTTGGGTATGTGACTGGTTTTCTCCTCATTTCATACATGCAGTATTTTTGAGCAGGTGTAAGCTAGGCTAATTTGCCCATGGCAATTGCTGATGTCTGCCCGCACATTTGATTCACAGCTTCCCAAAGTTCTTACTCAGGGTGCCTGAACGTTGGTAGCAACAGAAGGTAAAAATCCTATCTTGGCTGCTGCCTGCCCTGTTGTATTGAGCAGATGGATAGCTGTGTAGCCTTCCTCTGTAGGAGGGTGGCAGGCTAGACAGAAGTAGGTTGGATCTGGCCAGCGCGTTGCTGGTTACATTGTGCAACTCCTGTTTGTCAAGTCATTTTCTACTGATGGTGTTTAGTGTAGTCTGTATGATGCTCAAGTGGTGAAAGCTATGGGTTAAGCAAGATCATTTTTCAGGTCATTCTCCAATCCCTTCTCTGTCCTTTACTGGTGATGACATAATGTCCTAAGATGTAAATAGAATTGCATACATGCTTATTTTTTTCATCTTTCATAAAATGGGATGAAAGCAATTCAGAAAGTGATATAATGGTAAGTTAAGACGGTGCCCTTGTGAAAGATGAAGCAAGACAAATGGTGTGAGGCTGATGCACAGAAGGGTCTTTTTCAAGATAGAGCAATCTACAGAACAGTAGAACACCAGGTTCCAGTATAAGTTGGGTACTGACCTGTTGGAGACTAGTGTAGGGGAGAGGGACCTGGGGGTCCTGGTGGCCAGCAGGATGACCATGAGCCAGCACTGTGCCCTCGTGGCCAAGAAGGCCAATGGCATCCTGGGGTGTATCAGAAGGGGGGTGGTCAGTAGGTCGAGAGAGGTTCTCCTCCCCCTCTACTCTGCCCTGGTGAGACCTCATCTGGAATATTGTGTCCAGTTCTGGGCCCCTCAGTTCAAGAGGGACAGGGAACTGCTGGGCTGGAACATAGGAGGTTCCACTTGAATATGAGAAAAAACTTCTTTACAGTGAGGGTGACAGAGCACTGGAACAGGCTGCCCAGAGAGGGTGTGGAGTCTCCTTCTCTGGAGACATTCAAAGCCCGCCTGGATGCGTTCCTGTGTGATCTGATCTAGGTGTTCCTGCTCCGGCAGGGGGATTGGACTAGATGATCTTTCGAGGTCCCTTCCAATCCCTAACATTCTGTGATTCTGTGACAAGAAAGAAATTAAGAAATGAACAAGAGGTTTCGCAGACAGAATAAGCATATTTTCAGAAAAGGAAGATGGTGGAGGGGTTATGACATATTTTCTCTTTCCATATTCTTCTGTACATTAGTTTCAAAATTATGCATATGCCTCCCTAGATAATTGTTCCATATTTGTTTCTTTCCTAATAAAATATTTACAAGGCATTATCCTGGAATTTTCATATGATGTATATCTTTATTAGGGAACACAAATTTTAAGCTGAAATGACGCTTGCTGTTTGGGTTCTGAGGCCATAGTATCTAGCTTCGGGCATCAGGAAATGTCAGCTCCAGCACTGAAAATATTATTCTGTAAAAACTCATGGCATTTTATGGTCAGTATCACTCATGGTCACCCAACAGTATTCAGAGAATCATTCAGGTTAGCACATTTTTAAAGCAAGGACCTCTTGTAGCAAGTGTAATCTCATCATTAATGGATCTACCAATGATAGGCCTTTCTCCTAATTTTATATATATATATGTTTTCTTTTGAAGAGCAAGAACATGATCCTGGATCAGGCCTTTAAGTATATTACAGAAATGAAAAGACAGAACGATGAACTTCTGTTAAATGGAGGGAACAACGAACAGGGTAAGTACCGATGCTGCTAGAGGCTCTAGAATTTCTGTCACTCATTTCCATGGTGTTAGTAGTGACTCGCAACAAAGCCTGGATCAACAGACTTGGGAATCCCAAGACATAATGCACATACAGGAAAAAAACCAGCTGCTTAGAACATCTTGAAACATGAAGCCAAGAAAATGCCCAAGTGCGTGTTCTTGCACATACCCATGAGATAATGAAGCAATCACATTGGGATGTAATTACAGAGCTTATAGGTGATGCGACAGCATCTAGTAGACTCAGTCCTGATATATTCGACTGTAGTGACCAGAACGATTTCTGACAAACTTCAGAGTTACATTTTTTCATTGAAAACATGGAGTTTCCTTCATGTACAGAGCAATTTTTTTTCCTTTCAAATGCTGTAGAAGTGATAACAGCCTATATATTTTATAAAAATATAATATAAAATATTCTTGAACAGATGCGTAAAAATATGATGATGGAGGTGCGACAGAAATAATCTCAGAGCTAGTGTTGTGGTTTGTGATTTTTATTTCTACCCATAGAATGGAATTCTAAATAATTCATTTTTGTCTTGTAATTGAATTTGTAAAACCTAGGTGATTTTCTGAGTTAGGTGAGGTGTCTCCAAGTACCTTGCTGGTTTCTGTGGTTTTACAGAAGTACTTTGTATTTAATTTTGCATACAATTTTTAGATGTAATGAAACTTCATTGTCCTGGGAAGCCATGAGATTATCAAGAACAGTTTTAGTGTTTGCGAAGGAGCAGGGAAAAGAAAAAGATAAATGAATGTGCTCGTATTTCCTTCAGTAATTAAGCAATTTTATTATTACTGAGTTTCATCTGAGTTACTCCTGATTTTTTTTCTAGCTAAATGATTTGACATATACTGCTATTGGTGACAGAATAGCTTGTGAAGTTCATTCACTTTCCAGCTCAGTAGAGAGGATAAGAGTCTTCAGTTATTATGCTGACCGTTTGAAGAGAGCATACATTATTAACAATTTATTTCAATACTGCATAGTGTTTACTCTCCAAGTCGTGTGGTAACACTACCTAGTATTTGTGCTGGTGCTGATGTAATGGAGTGCTCTCACTGTTTTGCAGCTGAAGAGATAAAAAAACTCCGGAAACAGTTGGATGAACTGCAAAAGGAAAATGGGAGATACATCGAACTACTGAAAGCAAATGATATTTGCCTCTATGATGACCCTACAATCCACTGGAAGGGAAATCTCAAAAATGCTAAGGTCTCAGTTGTTATTTCCAGTGATCAGGTTCAAAAGAACATCATTGTGTATTCAAATGGGAGTCAACCCAATGGAAATAACCAGGGAGCGTCTGTCCAGGGAATAACGTTTAATGTTGGTCATAATTTACAAAAGCAAACAGCCAATGTTGTGCCAGTCCAGAGAACTTGTAACCTAGTGACTCCTGTGACAATTTCTGGTATTTACCCCACAGAAAATAAGCCCTGGTCACAAACTACGGTTTCTTCACTGGCATCCACTCAGCCAGTTCCTGCAGGGAATGTTATTGAGCTTTCCACCCCAGAAAATGAGCGAGGCACGCTTGCTGCTGCAACTGCTGCCAGCTCACAGAGTGCATCTCGATCCGGAACAGAACAGGAACTACAGTGTTCTTCAAGTAATGCACCAGAGAATGATGAAAATCTCCCCAGAAGTAAAAATGATGAGGAGGGCACTAAATTAACAAAGAAAACACTTCTGCAGGGAATCAGTCTTCCTTCCAGTGCCTCTACAGAAGCCTCCCAAGTTCAACAGGTGAATGCAGCTTGCTCAAATACACACAATTCTAGGAGTGACCTTCCGGAAAGCTGTGTCGTTTCAACCACAGACACAGCTTGTGTGCCATCTGTGAGACTGTCTACTGCAGATAGTTCTTCTTCTGTAAATGTCCTCAAGAGTACAGACTTAGGAAGCAGTGCTGGAATGCCTGCGACTTCTGCAGTAGACGGAGTTAAGGCTGTGACGGCAATAAGCACTCTGCCTACCAGTCCCCTAGAGAACTGCTGGTCTTTTTCAGCAGGCTCTTCAGGTGTTGGCACTTCAGACTTGAAAAACATGAGTAGCCTTACACGGATGCCTTCAGCTGGAAACACACAGACCACGTGGACAACTTTGCAGCTAGCAGGAAATACTGTTCAGCCACTAAGCCAAACACCATGCAGTATAATGACTGCACTATTAAACGAGCCAGTTAACGGTGCTGGTACTGTATCTTCTGCTCACAGCAGGCCTTTGACTACAAGTATCAGTTTGAATACTTCTCTGCCTGGGGATGGCCAGGGAGCTGAACAGATTGTAGTCACCTTGCCCTCGTGCCCACCCTTACCAATGCAGCCACTAATCAGCCAGCCACAGCTTAAACCTCAGGCTGCAGGAAATATCCTTCCGTTGAATTCAGCTATGCAGGTGATTCAGATGGCTCAGCCAGTTGCATCAGCTGTTACAGGAGCACCAGCTAACCAGAATGTCATCATTCTCCAGCCTCCAAACCCTGCTCCGTGCCCTCCGATTGTGAGAGCAGAAGTTCCCAGCCAAAATGTTAGTCAGCAAATTGTAATTATACAAGCTGCTAATCAGAATCCTCTTCCCCTCCTCTCTGCTCAGCCTTCAGCTTCTGTAAGAGTTCCTGTGAATGGACCAACTGCAATCATGAACTCTGGCAGCTCTGTACAAAGTGCTCCTCTTCCACAGACTTTCGGAGGGAAACACCTTGTCCATATATTACCAAGACCATCCTCTTTGCCATCTTCTAGCTCTACGCAAACATTTTCAGTTACAATGTCGAATCAACAGCATCCCCAAACTATCTCATTAAACGGACAGCTTTTTGCATTGCAGCCTGTGATGTCTTCATCTGGGGCTTCAAATCAAGCCCCTATGCAAATTATTCAACCCACCACCAGTGAAGATCCAAATACCAATGTTGCCCTCAATACATTTGGTGCTTTAGCTAACCTCAATCAAAGCATATCGCAAATGGCGGGACAGAGCTGCTTACACCTGTCCCTCAGCCACCCTACCAATCCCACAACTGTCAATAACCAGATTGCCACAGTTAGCTGTATGTCTTTACCAACTTCTGTGGCATCTTCAGTGCCTGCCGAGGTTTCAGTATTAACTAGTGCATCTAATTCAATAAATGCTTCCCCAAAAAAAGCAGCTGCTGGCTTGCCATCCAATGCAAAATCAAAAAAGACAAACAAAAAGCCAAGTACAAAGAAACACCAAGCAGGCAACAGTAAAGTGTCCTGCCCAGCAGTTCCTTGCAAAGACACAGGGAAGGTGGACTCTGCTCCCATGGAAACGGTGGCAAAGCCTTCGAACGGTGAGGGACTGCTGGAAAATGCTCCAGCACTATCACAGGCTTTAATGATGTCGCAGGTGAGCAGTGTGGCAGCACTGAATGGTGTCAGCGTTTCTGACTGTCATTCCAAAGAGACTGCGAGCTCTGACCAGGCAGCCAAAACCTCCTCTGTCCCGGAGCCGAGCTCAGCAGAGGTGCCTGCTTCCTCGCCGCTGGAGTCCGTGGTGTCAGAGCAGCTGGCAGTCGTTGTGCCAGCTGCCAAAGAAGCTGCTCCTTGCCAGCAGGGCCATGGGTCTCAGAACTGTCCGCCAACCAGCTCTGCCTTGTCAGAGTCTCCCAAACCCTGTGAACCCCCCAGCATCTTAATGTCCTCTCATACCGAAGCACATGTGATGAATTCTCAGGTTGCTGGGACGTCAGTAGCACAGAGCAGCACCGCAGGTGATAATTCCAAGGCAGGAACGGTTTCTGAGTCCTGCAACATTGCGCAGGATTCCTCAGTGGAAATGCAAGATGCGGACTTGTTAGAAGGACAGGGTCTAACCAAAATGCTGTCTGATCTCACAAAAGAAAGAACAGGTGTGGAAAAAACCTCTTTATTTACCATTCAGGAGGAGCATTCTAATTTTCCCGTGGAAAACTCTAAACCAGCAGAATCAAATGTTGATTTGCCTGAGAGGCAGGAACTCTTGCTAATGAATCCAGAAGGTGATACTCTCTCCCAGCATCACTCCTGCATTTCTGATCAGGAAGTAGTCAGTGCTTCCCTTATTGCTAGCAGGCAGGCAGACTCCCCAATGTCAACTAGCTCTGGTAGCAGTCGAGGCTTCTCAGTTGCATCTATGCTGCCGGATACCGCCAGAGAAGATGTTACTAGCAGCACCTCAACCAGTACATGTAACAGCTGCACATTTTCAGAACAGACTGACATTGTAGCTCTTGCAGCAAGAGCTATTTTTGACCAGGAAAACCTTGAGAAAGGTAGAGGAGGAATACAGGTTAACATGAGGGATGCCATTTCTAAGTCAACTGAGGTTGTGCCTTTGGAGAGAGAGCAACAGCCTTTTAAACCTCAACCAGTGAAAGAAAACAATGCAGGGCCTTTGGAAGTGGCACCAAACAAATTCAGTGCTCAAGATGTACAGACAAATGTTGATACACAGGTTGAAAAGCCAAGCTGCTCTGTAGGAGGTGTGGAAACATCCAACACTTCTTTGCAGATTTCTGCTTCCCAGTCACAAAGCATAACCAGTTTAAGCGTGAATAATCTAATACACCAGAGTCGCATTGTCCATCCCCTTGTGAGTTGCTCGAGTTTATCCCAGTCTTCAGAGCCAGCCAGTGTTCCTGCAACTGTGAGCCTCTCCCTTCCCTCTAGCACGTACATCAATCAGTCTCCAGGTCCCGCTATGATGAGCGAATATGCTCAGGAACAACTGAATGCTATTAGGGCAAGCACCATGCAGGCTCCCCAGCTGCAGGAATCGCACTTAAAGCAGCAAAATCACGAAAGTCGCAAAGACTCTGCCAAGCGGGCTGTTCAAGATGACCTTCTGCTTTCTACGGCAAAGAGGCAAAAGCAGTGCCAGGCAACACCCATAAGGCTTGAAGGGATGGCGTTGATGAACCGAGCACCAGAGAGTATTGCTGATCAAACGCAGATGCTAGTCAGTCAGATTCCTCCTAATTCGGCCAATTCAGTGGCATCAGCGAGCAATCAAGGGCATGCAGATGGCCTTAATCGGTTATTCCCATCAAACAGCAACTTTGTAACACCAGCTTTGAGACAAACTGAAGTTCAGTGTGCTTCTCAACCATCCATTTCAGAGCAACAAGGCCAGGCAGGGCAGCACTTGCAGACGATTCAACATGTTCCTGCTCAAGGCTTATCTCACCTTCACAGTAATCATCCATACTTAAAGCAACAGCAGGCTGGTCAGTTAAGAGAAAGGCACCACTTGTATCAGCTGCAGCACCATGTCACTCATGGGGAAAACTCAGTCCACTCTCAGCCCCACAGTGTCCACCAACAGCGAACAATACAGCAGGAGGTGCAGATGCAAAAGAAACGAAATCTCATCCAGGGAACACAAGCCACACAACTTTCTCTACAGCAAAAACACCATGGAAGTGATCAAACACGGCAAAAAGGTGGTCAGCCTCATCCTCACCACCAGCAAATGCAACAGCAGATGCAGCAGCACTTTGGAGCTTCCCAGCCCGAAAAGAACTGTGAAAATCCTGCAACAAGCAGAAACCATCATAACCACCCTCAGAGCCATATAAATCAGGATATTATGCATCAACAGCAACAAGATGTTAGCAGCAGACAGCAAGGTTCAGCTTCTGAACACGTGTCAGGGCATAATCAGATGCAGAGACTTATGACCTCGAGGGGCTTAGAGCAGCAAATGGTGTCTCAGGCAAGTATCGTAACCAGACCGTCAGATATGACATGCACCCCTCACAGGCAGGAAAGAAACAGAGTTTCCAGCTACTCTGCTGAGGCACTCATTGGGAAGACACCCTCTAATTCAGAACAGAGAATAGGAATATCTCTTCAAGGCCCTAGGGTTTCTGACCAGCTTGAAATGAGAAGCTATCTTGATGTTTCTAGAAATAAAGGGTTGGTGATTCATAATATGCAGGGCCGCTTATCTGTCGACCATACCGTTGGCTCAGATGTGCAGCGACTTTCTGATTGTCAAACATTTAAGCCAGCTGGACCCAATCAACAACCGACAGGCAATTTTGATGTACAGGCTTCAAGAAACAGCGAAATTGGTAATTCTGTGTCATCCCTCAGGGGCATGCAGTCGCAATCATTTCGAATCGGTCAAAATACTGGGCCATCCATAGAGAGACAGAAGAGATTGCCCTACCAGCCAGTACAAGGTATTCCAACAGGAAATACCCTGCCATCAAGGGAAAATGAAAACACATGCCACCAAAGCTTTATGCAGAGTTTGCTTGCCCCTCACCTTGGAGATCAAGTTAGTGGAAGCCAAAGATCAATCCCAGAACATCAAAGGAACGCGCAGTGTGGCCCCTCCTCCACAATTGAGTACAACTGTCCCCCAGCTCGAGAGAGTGTCCACATCCGAAGAGATGGTGATAGCCAGAGTAGGGAGAGCTGTGACATGTCTATTGGTGCAATTAACACAAGGAACAGTTCTTTGACAATTCCTTTTTCAAGTTCTTCTTCCTCAGGAGATATTCAGGGTCGTAATACAAGCCCAAACATCTCTGTGCAGAAGTCCAATCCCATGAGGATGACGGACAGTCATGGAACTAAGAGCCACATGAATACACCCGTTTCTAGCAACATGCATGGAGTTGTGAGGCCAGCTCACCCTCACTCTGCGGTTTCTCATGGAAATGGCGAGCAAGGACAACCTTCTGTTCGTCAGCCAAATTCTTCAGTTACTCAGCGGTCGAGGCATCCTCTGCAAGATAATGGAGGTTCTAAAATACGTCAGCCTGAAAGGAATCGATCTGGAAATCAAAGACATGGAAACGTCTTTGACCCTAGTCTTCCCCATCTTCCCCTGTCCACCAGCAGCAGTATGATCCTCGGGCGCCAGCAGTCTGCAATAGAAAAAAGAGGAAGCATTGTCCGATTTATGTCTGATGGCCCTCAAGTGTCTAATGATAATGTGGCCCCTGACCAACATACTCTCTCTCAGAATTTTGGATTCCCTTTTATTCCAGAGGGTGGCATGAATCCACCGATAAATGCCAATACCTCTTTCATCCCACCAGTCACTCAACCTAGTGCCACTCGAACACCAGCTTTAATCCCAGTCGATCCTCAGAATACGCTGCCGTCCTTCTACCCACCTTACTCTCCTGCCCACCCTACCCTTTCCAATGACATTTCTCTCCCTTACTTTCCCAATCAAATGTTTCCTAACCCAAGCACAGAGAAGCCAAGTAGTGGAAGTTTAAACAATCGATTTGGATCCATTTTGTCTCCTCCCAGGCCTGTTGGTTTTGCTCAGCCAAGTTTTCCTTTGCTTCCGGATATGCCACCAATGCACATGACCAACACATCGCACTTATCTAATTTTAACTTAACATCTTTGTTTCCAGAAATAGCCACAGCTCTTCCTCCAGATGGTTCAGCAATGTCACCTTTGCTTTCCATTGCAAACACATCTGCTTCAGATTCTTCCAAGCAGCCCTCAAACCGACCTGCCCACAATATAAGCCATATTCTCGGTCACGACTGCAGCTCAGCTGTATGAAAACTGCTAGACTGACTTCTAATTTGATGTGTTGTTTATATATTTAAGAAGAAGAGAGTGGATCTTACTGGCATCCCTGAAGAGACCATGCATAGCATCACTGTTTATTTGCCTAAATGTATGTATATGGGTACTTTTCGTATTTATATACACATGGTATTTCCATCCACCTTACTAACTTAAAAGCACCAGTGCCTATAGCAATGCTTACTTACTAGTAAACAGTAAGGATTCGACATTTAGAGCTGTACAAATATTGGTTGTTGATTTTCCAACAATCAAGTTTGATGTCTGATTGTTCCAGGGTAAGGGCCACCCTCAGTAATGAGTGGATGTAAAGAAAGGAGTGAGAGCATCCATACAGGAGACAGGAAATATGCCACAGGTTTCATTTGGTTTCTTATGTGTTTACCTGAAACTACAGGTGAATTTGAAGTGGTTTGGCTTTCTCTTTTTCCTTTGTAAATATATTCAGGAGCCTCAACACAAGTCAAATCTGTGTTAACCCAGCATTAATTGATAAAATCCATTTGTTGTGCAGCTTTTGTCTGTTTGAAGCTTGTCACATGCACTTGACTTAAGGCTGACTTTACCTGGCAAAAATTTACTGTGTTTCCACGGTCAGCAATTAAAAATACTGGTTTAGAAATTTCAGATTTCCCTAACCCATGACTTTCTGTTTAAGAAGAATTTTGTTTGGATCTGTTTTAACAATGGCTTTGGTTATTGCTGAAGTTGGTCAACGTTTTAATGTAGCTTACGACTCCTTCTAGAGTAGTCAGCAGAGACAGAAGTCATATTTGTTGCCATTTCATTGTTCGTATGCTGCAAATTACCTCAGGGTGGGTTTTGTACCTTGTTTAGCACCTTCTTAACATCTCCCTTCCCCCCTTCTTTTCTTTGGCCCATGCTCAAACACCAGCTTTCTGGTTTCTGTGGGTGACAGCCCTTTGTTGTACCAGGAGCACATGGGACTGAGCCTGTGGCATCCCACAAAATGAGCGGGGATCCCTGTGGGCACCGTTTCTTTACTTAACAATTGCTGACAGGATCCAGGAGAACTAAATATCAGTACTTTGCACTTGAATGCACCTTTCGTCTAAACTCCAATGATTGTGGCTGAAGGAGGAACATGAATGTGTCAAGACTGAAACGCCACATACGAGGAATACGTTGTGATTTCAGCACCAGGAGGAAGGAGGATGCACGTATAGAGGGGTGAGAGACAGAGTGAATGTGCATTCACTGAGTCTCTAGTACTTTCACAAATTTTGGTCCCATTTCTTTTAAAGGAAAGGAAAGGACTAGGTAAGATTTATTTAATGGTTCTGCAGTGTGATTTTTCTTAAAACAAGGCAGAAATATTTGTCTGTTATTTTTATGTGATTGGAAATACCTTTCTGGTTTTGATTTTCAAACAGCATAATAACTTCAGGTTTCCTTGTATGCAGTTCTCCCCCCTACCAGCTGGGCAGTGGTAAAAAATGCTCCAGGGCCTCTTCTCTGGGCAGGGTGAGCTTGAAACAGTTGTGTTGCCCACCAGTGCATTGTCTTGCTGCTCCTGGGGCCTGCCACAGGTTTTCCCCCAATGCCTCTGCTAGTGGGGGCATCGGGGGAGAGCAGGCTCCCTGCGATTTTTTTTAGGGGTTTGGGTTTTTCTCTTCTTTGAAAGGCAGAAAGGAAGATACTCTCCATTTTCAAGAATGGGACCCACCTGCAAGATTTTTCCATGGCTTGACTGCCCAGGCCACATTTTTGCTAAGTCCTTTTACACTTATCCAGGAGGGTAGAGAGGCTTTAACAAAAAATAATTGGGCTGTGTCTGTAGTCCGTCCTGACAACATCTCTGCTCTCTTAACCAGGGGTCTGATGTTTTCCTGCAAAGCTAAGCAAAGTAGTTCTGATCCAAATTTTTATACAGATGGAGCTTATCTTAGGACACCAAATCTAAGCGGTGCTTCAGTTTTCTGTGTTTATTAAAAATAATAGATTGAATATTTCTTTCACTTCAAAGCAAGGCAGCTTGTCCAAGATCGACTGTGAAATGGGCTTCCAAAGTGTAGTTACTGAACGAACGGCAGCAACTGGCCTGTGCGGAGCAGGAGGGTTAGAGTCCTCAACTCCAAACTGACCAAGTGAACTGCAGGTCTGGGTGTGATCTGAGGAGACTCTCTCATCAAATGGATTTCACTAGTGATCCCAAAGGGGCTGCCTCGGGTGCTGAAATGAGTTCCATTATGATGAGCAGTCATTTGTGGATGGTAAGGACAGGTTATTGAGTCAGTGGCTACGCTGTGCATTACATACTCATCTAGACCTTTAGGAAGGAAGCAAAACACTCATTTGTGCTCTCTTTCAATGGCATTGCTTGTGCAATGGTGTATTTGGCTTTCAAGACAAAGTAGTGAAAAATTAAGCCCTGACTTCCAGGACTTTTCTATAAAGATGTTAATCCTGCTCATCATTCCGCGTAGGCACATAGTACCATATTAGTTTCCTTTGCTGGTATAAGTCCACTACTTTGTGATGTCTTTGAAAACTGGAGTGAGCGTGTAAACTTACACAGACCAGTTGCAACATTTGAAAGTTCACAAGTCCATGGGGCCTGATGGGATTCACCTGAGTACTGAAGGAGTTAGCAGATGTTACAGCAGGACCCCTCTTGGTCACCTGCAAAGGTTTTGGCAATCTGGGGATGTCCCCGCTGACTGGAAGCTAGCCAATGTTAGTCCAGTTTACAAGAAGGGCATGAAGGAAGAACCCAGGGAACTACAGACCTGTTAGTCTAACCTTAATTCCTGTAAAAATTATGAAGCTTATCCTGGGTACTATCGAAAGGCATTTAAATAATAATGCAATCAGGCACAGTCAACACGGATTCACATAAGGAAAGTCCTGTTTAACTGATTTGATATCCTTCTACAATAAGGTCACCCACACAGTGGATGAAGGGAAGGCAGTGGATGTAGTTTTTCTGGATTTTAGTAAGGCTTTTGATACTGTCCCTCACAGGATCCTTCTGGACAAGTTGCCCAACTGTGGGATGAGCAGGTTCATGGTGCGCTGGGTGAAGAACTGGGTGAAGGGCAGAGCTCAGAGGGTTGTATTGAATGGGGCTACATCTGGCTGGCAACCAGTCACCAGGTGTGTTCCTCAGGGTTCAATTCTAGGGCCAGTTCTGTTCGATATATTTACCAACGATCTGGATGAAGGAGTTGAATGCACTGTTAGCAAGTTTGGTGGTGATACCAAACTGGGAGGTGCTGTTGACTCTCTTGAGGGACAAGATGCCTTGCAAAGGGATCTGAATAGACTGGAGCGTTGGGCTATGATCAATGGGATTAAATTTAGCAAGTCCAAATGCTGGATTCTCCACCTAGGACAGAGTAATGCTGGGCACAATTATAAACTGGGAGAGGAGTGGCTGGAGAGCAGCCCTGCAGAGAGGGATCTGGGGGTGCTGGTTGGCAGCAGGGTCAATAGGAGCCAGCAGTGCCCTGGCAGCCGAGAGGGCAAACCACAGTCTGGGGTGCACCAAACACAGCATGACCAGCCTCAAAAGGTGATTATCCCGCTGTGGTCAGTGTTGGTGCAGCCTCACCTTGAGCACTGTGTGCAGTTCTGGGCCCCACCATTTAGAAAGGATGTGCAGATCTTTGAATGCATCCAGAGGAGGGCAACAAAGCTGGTGAAAGGGCTGGAAGGCATGTCCTGTGAGGAGCAGATGAGGACTTTGGCCTTGTCTGGTTTGGAGAAAAGGAGGCTGAGGGACAACCTCATTGCTCTCTACAGCTTCCTGAGGAGAGGAAGTGGAGAGGGAGGTGCTGAGCTCTTCTCCCTGGGATCCAGGGACAGGACACATAGGAGCGATTCAAAACTGCACAAGGGGAGCTTCAGATTTGATGTTAGGAAGCATTTCTTTACTGAGAGGGTGGTCAGACACTGGAACAGGCTTCCTAGAGATGTGGCTGATGCCCCAAACCTGTCCGTGTTTAAGAGGCATTTGGACAATGTCCCTAACAACATCCTTGAATTTGGTCAGCCCTGAAGTGGACAGGCAGTTGGACCAGATGATAGTTGTAGGTCCCTTCCAGCTGAAATTCCTGTTCTGTTCTATTCTATTTGTAATTCTATCCTATCCTATATATTTATTTCTTCATATTTATTTTGCTGTTAATTTCACTATCAAGGTTAAATGCGATCCTGAGTATTCACAATAGAATAAGTCAGCTGTGATTTTGACTTTTTTAACATTGGACATTGTTTTCTGAAGAGGCAGTAGCTGTGTTAGTAACTTTCATGTCAGTAAATTTTCCGTTTACAAAGACAACCAAAACTAGTGGCCTGTTTCACAGGATATCAGTAATGCAGGTAATCAATGCAGGCATTTTAGTGATAAAAAGACTCATGCGATTATGCGTAAACTGCACAGTTTTGCAGTATATGGCTCAAAACCAATTACCTTGTGACCCTCATCCTTCTGTAGAGGATTGTATGTCACCTGTTGTGACAGGGCCTGGTGATTCTTGCATAATCACCACACCACTTTGTTGTCCTTCTCAGGACTTCTGAAACCTGCCAAGACCAGGATGGAGAAATATAATTTCATTACCCTCCCTGAACACAGCAATTTCTGTTGAAGTTCAACCACAAACCCGTGTGAGTCTTTTTATGTGCCATAAGTGATGCTAAGTGACCCTGTGACGTTGGTCAGGAAGACTGCTGTGAAAACAAAGGTAGGCAGACCTATCTGTGAGAGCTTCATATAAATGCATTTGTCTAAATGCTGTTATTTACTCATTAATTCTGTTATTTACACTGCTGACCGGCCTTTAGATCAATTTAATTAAAGAAAAATTGGCTCTATTGTGCAGTTTTTTGGTCTAATTAACTGTTTGAGATGGTCTTTGAATGCTGAATCTGGGCAGGTCTCCTGGTGTAAGAGCAACTTGTGGGTTTGCCAGATTTCAGCTTCTCAAAAGTTTGTGCTCACATGCCTTTAGAAAGAACAGTTGATGGACTGAATATTTCCCATCAAAAGAGAAGGCATTAGATGTTAAGTAATTTTTGTTAGTTTTAAATTATGAAATTCTTTTAGTTTTCCTCGTCACTGTAAACTGATCACCCCTGCTGTTCCACATTGACCAGGCTGTGGCTCAACTTCTTGCATTTAGTTTTTTAGGTCAGTTTGTGCCACTGACAGGTCAGTGTTGCAGCTTCCAACTGCTGGCCCTTTCCCAGGGCTTTGGACCGTGCTCTCAGGAAGAGGGGCGATTGCAACATCTTTGCCATTGCGGGGAAACTATTCTTTCTTTTCTTTCTTTTTTCTTTTATTTTTTCCTTTCCCCTACCATCGAAGCTGTTGTGTTTAGGTATCAGGTTGATAAAAAGACTTTTAGAAAGGCTCACCTTACCTCAATATATGATTTTGGGGGAGAGGGGGAAGTTTGAAAAAGGAGCTTCTGTAATTTTTGCAGATCAAATAATTCTGTTTTACTTGTTATAATAACAATTCGACAACTAGATACATTTTCTCCAGCTAACATCTATGACACCAACACTTTGTTTTCTCCTAAGAATTACTCAGCAATCAACAGTTCCCATGTTTTTTGGGATACATTGGAAATGACTTTGTGGTTTTAATTGCAATTTGTTAGCCCAAGAATGGCATTTTCTTTTCCGTAATACCATTTTGAAGGTAACTAACTTACACTACAGTGGGCGTTTGTTTTGGTTTTGAAGAAAGGAAAAATACTCAGTACTGCTTGCTTTAGCAAAGGAAGCAGCAGAAGGGAAATGTTCAGCACTACTTCTAGGGTGGGACTGTCACAGCTGACAAGCGTTGCGTAGCTGAGACTCTCAGCTTGGCCTAAATGACTTCAGCAAACGGTACAGGGCTGGATTGCGTGTCAGTGTAGTCCTTGATTAAGCTCTTAACAGGGCTAGGAGAGTAAGAGCAGAGTCAGACTAAGCTGAAAACAGGAAATAAAACAGTAATGTATTAACATTTATATTCCTTTTCACTGAGAGACAGGACCTCGTTTAGGAACAGCTAATGAAATCTAGAACTGAAGTGATGTGAGCTGGCGGCTGAACCGTACTGGAACATCTTTTTTAGCTCCTCTTCCCAGCTTCAGTCACTACACTGGTGCCCAGGTGGAAGAGCACCTTTCTGGAGAAAAAAAAACCATATGCTACGCTAGTACAGAGCCTCCTGAATTTTGCACAGATTTCCTACTGCACTTTAAAGCAGCGCTGCTGCTGCTCTGGTTGGTGACTGTAGTGTTGCAGGAAACAAACCATGCTGCAGGTCAATTGCAGAGGGTATTGCTGGAGGAAAGGGGTCATTTCATTATTTCTGATTCCCTGCTGTCTTTTCACCTTATTCAGAGATACTTGCACAGTCCCGGCTCAAGGACTTGGTCACAAACTCACGGTGTTTCTGGATTATCAAGTGTAGTCAGCTGTGCTAAGAGCCATGATCTTTTGCTATTCCCCAAATAAGTTTCATGCTCATCACTTTATTCAAGATCATACTTTGACTGGAAAGCGAATAGTGTTGAACATATCTATACCAAATTGTTCAAATTTGCGTTGTTTTCTGATACAGTGATATAAGGAGCTCCATTCTTTACCATCACCTAGCCTAAGTTATCTGCTACTGCTGCTCCCTTCCTTCTCCCGCTGCCACTGATCCAGCACGGAGCAGCCCCATGGACAGGAGTGCCAGTGCAGACGCAGGTTTGCAGGTGAAGCTGCTTTCAGCCTCCTACTGCCTCTGCAATCCTTAGAGTACATCTAAAACCTCAGAGTACCAACACTTTATTCTCACTAGTTATACTGAGAGCAAGTTATTCTGTGAACTGGTGAAAGACTTAGCAGAGGTTTTTGGTCATGATGATACAAAACTGTCTGATCTCTGAAGCCCTGTTTAGTTACACAGAAGCCATTTATTATTTGCTGATACCAGTTTTTATAATTTTTTTTAAAAAGGCATTTATTTCTGCCTCACCAAAAGTATTTTTACAAGTAGGTTCCAAGTTCACAATATATGCTGCTGTTTTCGCAATCACAAATGTGAAACAACCAAGCTCACAGTGGGCTGTACGCTCGCTGTGAGAAGGGAAGCAAAGATGGACTTTGCCACAGGAGATTAATCAAAGATGCTGTTGCCCTCCACAATGTAAATTATTTCTATTCAGTCCAGAGTTTTCTGCTGTGCTTTTGTTTTATACAGCTGTAAATTAGTTGGATACAGCCCCAGTGGAAAATCTTTACTATTTTGTAATGGAAAAAAGGAACTCTACAGTAGAAATCTATAATGAACGAACAGGAACATCATCTTCCAATTGTAAATAAGATCTTGTTCTGTTTATTTTGACATGTTTTTACAAATGTGTTGCATTCAGGTGTAAATATCCCAAACCACGATCTTGTTCAGAGTTCTGAGATTTCTACTGTTAAATGTAATACTTTGTTTAATAGTTGTAATAATTATTTGTATAGATATGAACATGACAGTATTTTATTAAAAAAAAAAAAAGAAAAATGCTCTTTGAAGACTGTGTTCTTCTTGCTATATCTTCTTTCCCCATGGAAAGGCATGCATTTCCCTCTTCCAGAGAGGTAAAAATAAAAGCTTTGGTTTGAGACTGGGAATTTACCATTATGGTTCTCCACTAATATATATTCTCTGCATATACCAGAGTTATGCACCGTGTTATTTGGATATCTAAAGCTACATAGTCCAGAAGAAATATATACTGATAAGGAAGTATCTCAGTAATGCATGGCAGATGCTCTCCCTGCACAGGTGACAGTAATCACTCTGTTAAGCATTTTATAAAGCTGAAGTTGTATCTTCTCTTCCTGCCCTGCTGCAGTAGCTGTGAAGTGCACTAAGATAATTCTTTTGTCACAGTTTGAATCTAAAGGATGTGCTTTGGATGAGACCAGTACAGAGATGCTGCAAGGTAAGTAAAGGCTTTTTTGGGAGGCTGCGTGATACAGGAGGAGCTGACAGAATTGCAATGCAATAACTCCTTTTGGGGGCTCTAAGGAGCCTGTGAACCTCAAAATTCTGGTGGACACTGAAGATGCCTTTATGGAAGATTTTTTTTTTTAATATTAAATTTAATATTAAGAGAGGTGAGCTTCTCTTTTGTTATTTCAGCAACAGCCAGTATTTAATGAGAAGTGGTCAGAGATCGCCGTGGTTCAGCAGAACATCAGGAAGGTGTGTGCAGGACTAAGGCCAGTCTCTGTGCAGCCACAGTAACCCGCTCTCAGCCCCTTTGCCCTACCTTGAGAGGGCAGCTCAGGCTGGAGAGCTGGCAGGCAGGGCTAGTTAACCACCCAGAGCACTGCCCGAGAGCAACAGCCCCAATTTCAGCTTGTTGCCAGCACACCACATAAAGGCAGAGTTACCTGCTGTAGCAACCTGCTCTTTCCTGTTGTAGCAGAGGGGAGGGGAAACAGGACACCAGGCATCTGAATACCTTCAAGGAAGGGCTCGTGCCCTTTCTCACACCTGGATAACCACAACAGAGCCAGGTGCAGTGCTTACCTGTGGGAGATGATAGAGCAGGGCTGCTGGCACAGTTTCCACCAAGGCCCCTGCTGGGCTTATACAAACACTTCGTGCAGCCATGAGCATGTGTACATGAGGGAAACCACATACAAAAGCACAAGTGAAACTGGTTTAAAGTGTTTCTTCCCCCATCTTAAGGTAGAGATGGAGCATGCCCATGGGCAGCGTGCTTCAGTCTCAACTACACCCTGTTAATGTCCTGGATAAACTCAGTATCTCCCTGTTGCTGTTATTGCTAATGTTGTCTCCCAAAGACCCTTTCGCTCTGTGTAGATGCTTTAGTATGCACAAAAATCTACATTTAGCTGTGGACAACTTAACGTTTCTCATTGAATTGTGCCTTCAATGCTCCCCCTGCCTGAGCTGCTCTTCTGCCACCCCAGAGGTTGTGGTGGTAGTTGTAACGCCATCATCTCACATGATCCTAACAGCTTTCCTAAGCGGTGAGGGGGTTTTACTATTATTACACAAAAGCAATTTCCATCTCCCTTGAGTCATACTGGGCAGGACAACAACCTTACATTTCCAGAGAAAGCAGACTTACATGGTTGTATCCACCTCCTCTTTATGGCTTATGTTAACACAACTCGGGGAGAGGGGAGACACCTTCAGGTGCCCAGGAGCTGTATGGGGGGAAGAGCACAGCAGAAGCAACAACAACAACGTGACACCTCCAGATCGGGGAATGCAGGTCCCCCACCTACCCAGAGAGCAGTTCTTCCTTCCTGAGGGCAGTGGGACTAAAGGCACAAGCTGTATTTCAGGCGCAGAGGAGGGTTGCATAGCTGAGCTTAACTGGGAGACACAGAGCTGCCCAAGTGCCCAGCCAGACCCCCTGCCAGACAGAGTGATCAAGGCACTCCTGCAGCCGCTGGGTTAGGCTGGGTGCTGCAGACACTGGGTGGGAGAACTGAAATATGAACAGAAACCAGCAGGCAGGGCAAAGCTAAGAGGAAATTTTTTAAATTGATGTATCAAGCTGGAGGCACAGAAGCAACAGGGACACTATTCTTATTTAATTCTCTCACATTTTTCTGCTTGTTCTGTGCTGTTCTCTACCCACTGCTGCTACCACCTTGCTGTTCACATACTGTGCTCATCTCTGCATAGCTTGGTGAGCCCACATGTTGCTCTTCTACCACGTACATCAAGCCTGCCAACTGCTGTTCAACATTCATTTTTTCCTCACATTTCAATTTAGAGAGGATAACCAGCTTCCTGCTTAGAAACAAACACATGCTTGGAACAAGGTCTGAGACTACAGACTGTGGGAGACACAGGGAGAAGAAATATCTTCTATGAAAATGTGTGTCCAAAGCTGGACAGACTTTGGAGCAGCCCTTCTTCAGTCTGGCAAAGAAGCGATATTCCTACTACCACAACGCCTTCTCCTATGTCCTTGGCATCTCTGCACTACCAAATTCACTAAGAGCAGAACGTACTTACACAGGAGGAAAAGCTGCTCATCTTTCTCCATGCCTAAACACCGTGTAAGGGCAGTTCCGCAAGGCAAGAGCCCATTCTGCACCTAACTAAGCAGGGGGTGTGAAGGAAGCACAGTGAGCAAAGAGGACTTTGAGGTTAGACTCACAAATGGCAGGATCAAACACTGAATCCTCCAAATCTCACTAATCCCCCACAAATACCCACTTGGACACCAGTTCTGACAATTTGCCAACATCAACAAGCTTTTAACTAGTGTCCCGCTTCTCCCCATCTCTGTGGCTCAAGGGGACCGAGGGAGGCAGCATTTGCTAATTCTAGTAAAAAACTGCACTGGAGTCTTTGGCCAGACTTGCCCACTTCATACAAAAACATTCAGTGGGCCCTGGAGTGCTTTGCACGGTGCAGTTGCAGCTGTCTGGTGTGATTTCAGCACAGGCACCAGAGAAACCAGGCAGCTAAAAGATTAAAAGCTGGTGAAGTTCCTACAGGAGGCAGATGTTGAGCCTCAGACAACAGCAGGGCAGTGTCTCCATTTCAGGCACCTTTAATCACCCCAGCCTACCCTCCACCCTGACAAGCTCCCCCCTTAGACAAGATCTGTGCATCTCCCTCCAGGTCCCAGGGGAGCAAGGCAGGCCTTGACTCAAGTGGAGGGTTCTTTTGGTTTAGCACATAACGGGAGATGGTGCTCAACTTGCTGGTGCTAGCGCGCTGTATTCAAACCCCACATGCTCCCAGCACCCAGGGATTTATCCTGCCCCCTGCAGCACTGCTGTCCTGTGAGCATCTCCCCACACAAAGCTTTGTAAGCCACTCTGAAGGTGCTCGCGGGGGCTCAACCTGAACTTTCCAGGCACTTGCTAGAGCAAGAGACTCTTCATGCAAGGCCCATGGCAAGGACTCTATCAGGAAATTTCTCCTCTCTTCCTGCTACCTCCGCCCCCTAATTCCAGCCCCAAAGCACTGCCACACTTGCTTCCTAGCTCACCTCAGCAGCAAATGATGTGACCATCACACAAGTACATCACCTCCCAACAGATGTACTGTTGCAGCTCTTGAGGCAGCTTCCAGGTGGCACCCTGCAGCAGGGCTCCATGCAGCTGCGCCTCAGACCTCTGATCCTGCTGCCACAGCCAGGACTAGAGGGGCAGAGAGAAGGGTGTTACTACTTGCTTTCCAAGTAGAGCTCTGGAAAGAGCACATCCTGCACACCCCCACCTCCTGCACACCCCAGGTATTCTTACAATAAATTTTTGGTTCACTGATCAGAGAACTGGAAGTGCAGCACTTGGGCTCCTACAGCAGCTCGTGTATTTGCAGGGAGGGGGACAGGGCAGCACAGCAGTGTTACAAAACAGCCGTCAGGTCAAACATTCATACACCGGGGTACAAAAACCCAGGTGGCTCAGTCTCCTGCTAGGCACGACAGAGCACCACAAGCCCACCAGGAGACCCTGATGAGGGTGGCTCAGTCTTGCTGCACGTGGCAGTAAGGATTTGGGGATTTCCTGGTGGTCTTTCCTCATGGAAATAAAAAAGGAAGCTGCAGTTGAGCCTGTGTAGCTAGTATTGGATTCTGCCATTTTAGAAAGACCAAGATGGCAAGGCTGAAGGGTGGCTGAATGGCAAACGTGGACTATCCTCAGCCTGATACTCCTCTGCTGGTGCTACTCAGAAAAAAATCAAGTGCCATCTCCTTCCCTGCAGCCCATCCTTACACTGTTAAGGAAGAGAAACTCATGCTTCACAACAACCCTGACAAACCTACCCCTATTTCTAGCGTCATTGAACATTCACAACATTTTGCACGTCAAACCTGGAAGCCAAGCCCAAAGTATTTTAACAAAACACAGCACACAGGGACCACCACCACCTTCTGCATGTTCTGCCATGCCCTGCCTGAAATGTGGCTGCATCTCCATAGGAGTGCAGCTCTGCTTGGAAAGAGAGCTGCTGGCAGCCTTTTGTGTCATTCCTCCTCCAGACTTCTCTTCACTCTGTCGAGGGGGCTACAGTGACAAAGAAGAGTGTCTGTTCTTTACTCCAGTTAGCCCCACAAAGGCAATTTAGTTAAGAGAACAAGCAGGTCATCTGTACCAATGCTCAAGAAACAGTGAGGCTCCTAAGGATCCAAGGATGACAGCAGCTCTGTGACACCACTGGGCATCCCTCTGCCTCAAGTGCTCTCTTTTCTGCTGCTGATAGCTGGAGCAAGAATTCAGATGAACCTGTAGAGCAGGGAGCCACAAACATTCATTTTATTGACCATCTTGACAAACTCCAACTTAGAAAAAAATCAGTTAGTGCAAGATCTTTCAGGGAGATACAGACTTTTCAGAGTAGAAAATTACCATAGTCTTCTGCTTTGGTAGGCACAAGCAGAATGGAGACTTTGCATCACTGGATACATGCAGATACACCAAAGGAAAAATGCTCGGACAGTGACAAGAATAAGAACAGCAGGCCTCAAAGAATATTTTTTTAATTCAAAATTAACAAAAGAGGTCACATTTTAGATGCAAGGCCTGAAATAATTCACACCTTATTCTTGTTTTTTAAATTACTGAGAATTCAAGAAGAATACAGAAGCCATTTAAAAACTTACTTCAGATGCAGAAAAGTTGGAGAGGAAAGACGTTTGGTCCAATCTTTAGCTAAAGAGCTTGACCTCTACTGCCCTAGAACCTCCTCCACTCCCCCAGCCCATAAGGGAACCTGCTTTGTCAAGTTTGCCCAAAGCAAGCTTATGGGAGGAGAAAGTCTGAGGCTGCTGGATAGCCTCCCCATTCCACCCTGTCCCTTTAGCAAAGCCAGGCAGCAGGAGCCAAGGAGCTGCCAAGGAGCTAGCCAAGATGCACGGCTGGGGTCTGTCTTAAGGTTGCTTGAGGACAGCACATCTGGTGCTGTGAAGGAGACCATCACACTGACAAGCACCTGCATAGGAGCCATCAGAAAGAAGTGAGACTGTTCAATATGTGTGAGAGAGGCTGCTAGAGAAAGACTGAAGGTTCTGCCTCCGGCAGAGCACTCGTGGACAGCTCTAATCCACCATCTCCCTCCAACGCTGCTGTCCCTTGGACTTGTTTCTCTTGTTACCGTGGCTGGTGGTTGTTTTGTTGTTTCTCCAACAAAAAGCAAGCAGTTCCCCACTGCTGCCTCAGATTGAAGCCTCTTCCTCACTTGGCCGCTGTGGTTCAGAAGCCAAACACTCCCTGTGCTGCCGAGGGGACTCTCCAAGGGCAGCAGCCCACCGGGTACAGGCACTTGCTGCTGATGCAGAAGGACCTGCTTTGCACTTCTCAAGCCCACTCACCAGAGAGGAAGCAGAGCGCATCAGCAAGGAGGAAGGGAAGCAAAGGTCTCAAACACACCTCGTGTTTCCTCCCTCTTCACTGGCTTCAGCACCCGCTGCACCTACAAGCCAGAGGGCTGTGCACCAGCCTCAGCCGACAGGTCACGCCTTCACCAAAGGGTGTGGTGGGAAAGGAGCAAATGTCATCTTCCCTCCCAGTCCCACCTCAGTTACCGCAGCACCCCTTCATGCTTGCTGTGGGATCCAGCTCCCCTGCTCCCACAGGGTTGTCAGCCATGGAAGGAGGCTCACAGATGCTGGTGGCACGATTCCTTTGAGCAATTTGGAACACCACTGTGCCCCCGTCCCCTGGGGGCTCAGAACACCGGGATCTTGTCCCTGCGCACCACATCCAGATCATCATCCAGGGTCAGCAGGACCTGAGGAGGAAAGCACGAGGCAGCTTCAGGTCTCACTGGCCAGCCCACAGCTGGGGAGAATGACCAGCTCCCGATGGCATCTTATCACAGGAGGGCTCCACCTGGGTCTCATCTCCAGCATGTACAGGAGTCACAACAGCAACCCATGTGCCAGATTCACTCTCTGTAACACTTCCAGCAAGTCACTCTGGCAACACAGCTAACAGGTAGCTCTGCCTACAGTGCTGCAAGGACCTGAGCAGGTAATCCTGCCCCAGCCATGATGGAGACACCGCTTTTAAACTGGTCCCTCGCCACTAGCCTCTGAAGAGCCATCCAAGAGGCAGAAGGGTGGGAACTGCTTGACCCACAACTCAGACATTCCTCGTGGTCAGGCAGCTCCTTTGCAAGCAGTTTGTGCCTTGCACAGCTAGGGTTAAGGTCTCCCTCTCCTCTGCCCCAAAACACCATGCTGTGATCCCATCACAGGAGATGCCTCCACCTTTGGCACCACAGACCAGGCCTGAAAAGTGGTACCAAGTAGAGGAGCACAGGAGTCAACTATGGAAGTGAGGGAAAGGCCAGGAGTGATGTAGCTCCACACCAGTGACCCTACTGCCTGGGTTAAAAGGAGTGGGGTCTCTTCCTGGCAGTGACTCAAACACCCATGAAAGGGTTGGTCAGACCAGCAGCCCCTCAGCTTTCCACAACAGCTGTGTGATCCACAGCCCCAGAAGGAATTTGAGGCCAGGAAGCACAGGGACCAACAAGACATAGGAGAAAACCTGATCCCTGATCCCACTGACATGGAGCATCCCGCTGTGAAGGATGTCTGGAGGCAGAGCCAAGCAGAGGAGTTGGGGCACTGCTATGGGGGCCTGGGGCAGCTGCAGCTCCATGCAGATAAAGAGGGACAAGGAGGAAGAGGAGAGGGTGAGGCCATACAGCAGAGTGGAAGGCTCAGCAGGACTCACCAGAAAGGAGAAGAACAGGGCAGCCGCAGAGAGGAAGTGCCAGACATCATGGTCATCGAAGAAGCCCAGCAGGATGCATGGCCGGTTCTTTTCCCGGGACTCTGCTGGAGTCTCCTAGAAGAGCAGGCAGTGGGTCAGGACCTGATACCTACTCACACAGGACCATGGCTGGCCATGTTGGACCCCCTGGAGATAGCCCTGTCTTAACCCTCCATGCAGGAGCCAGGAAAATTGCTGTGCTGGCCAGACATGCGGCAAGAGCAGGGCAGGAACACAATGCCACGCTTAGACATGGAGATGGATCTGGGACCACAACCCACGGCTGGGGGGAACCCTCTGGTCTCCAGATCTGAGGTCCTGCATAGCACAAGCTGCACAGGCTCCACCAGACCACACTGGAGCAAGCCCCTCACTTCCATGGAGATGGGTATGGTATTTTGTTAGAAGGCATCCAGTCAGTATTTAAGAGCCTCCCAGGCCAAGGAGAGCCCTAACAACCTCAAGCAGGTTGTTCCCTGTCAGCCCTCTGCTCCAGGGAGAAGTCTTTCACCCAGCACTGGTCAAGATTTGCCCAGTTTTGCTTTCAGATCCTCAGTCCCTCCTCTGTCCCCTGGTGAGGGTCGGTCACCTCTGGATCACCTGGGTCATAAATAGTCTCTCCACGGCTACATGTGCACAGTCCCTTTTGGTTCAGCACAGCTTCCCATGCTCCCTTCCCAGTCTATTGAAGGAATTAAACTCTTTCAACTCTCCACGAGCAGGCCCAGAGTATTTTTTGTGTGAAACAAACAACAGGATGGATAGGTGATGACAGACAAAGATGGACAGAAGGACAGTGAAAGGCGAACTTTACCTCCCAGCTGCTGAGGGTCTGGAAGAAGAAGTAGAGGGCAGCTGCCCACACCACTGCCGTGGCCACAATGCAGAACAGGGGGATGGGCAGGAGCTTCTCAGAGCTGCGGAGCTGCAGACAGCAATATAGCCTCACAATATGCTCAGAGTTCTTCCTAGGGGCCAGAGCCAAGCACAGGGCTGACAGGCCAGCCTAGACCACCTGCATCCGCAAGGGGCTTCCCACCCCAGGGACACACAGCCCAGCCACCACCAAGATGGCTACACAGCATCCCCCCCAACACCAACACCTTGTCCCACCCTGAGCCCCACAAAGACCCCTCCACCTCCCTCTGTAGCACCACAGGAACCCAAACTGCAGCCAGAAAAGAGGCCCATCCCTTCTCCTTTGGAGAGGGGCACTCCAGGGACAGCTGCAGCTGCCTCCCTTTACCTTCATGATGATATAGAAAGCCAAATACAGCAACAGGTTACAGATAAAGATCCCCAGTATGTAGGAGGCAAAGTCTCTGGGCCGATACACCAGCCCAAAGATAGCACTAAAAGAGAGGGAAGAAGGGACATTAGACAACCTCTTTCACTGGGGGCAGGCTACGTCCCCAAACTGACAGCACTCACTGCCCCCCCAGACCACAGGACACAGCAACACTGCCACAGCCTCCCAGTTCCCTGGAGGAAATGCAATGTTCACCTCTGCTCTCTGCCAAGCAAACTCAGCCATGGCCAGCCACTGAGGGCAACTGGAGATCCCAGAGGACATGCAAGGGTGCTGGGTTGCCTCCAACCCACAGCCAAATGCATCTCACTCGGTAGGAGTTGGCCCCTGACCTGTATGTTTAGCAGAAGGCATGTCCTTGAAAAGCAGCTTTAGTGAAAAGCAATTGCTTGGGGCAATGATTTTAGATCCCATCCAAGAGCCATGCAGTTGCTGCTGAGCCAGGCTCTGTGACTGTCACTAACGAGGATCTGTCAAATCTTCTGGACCTTGGCTGTGCCAGAGACCTCTCAGCTATGTGGCAAGCACGTACACAGCACAGCGCAGCACCACTGTACCAGGCCAGCCCTACACAAGCTCTCTCAGGCACGAGCTATGAGACAGCACCAGCTGGAACGCTGAGGGATGCCTCACATAGCTCTGTAGTGCTGTACTGCATCCTATGGATCTGCCTACCATTCAGGACTCAGACCCAGCTCCTTGCCAAAACGTGTCAGAGGCCCCAGCACAGGCCTATCACAGAGACACTGCTGCATTTCCCCCATTGTTTCAGACCACTTTGTGTCAATACTGAATCCTGCTGCCAGCGCACATTGCCGGCTCGTTTCAGATGTAACAGATCAGAAGAAATTATCGATGAGGTTGGACCACAAAGTACCCAAGTGCACAAGTACCCAAGACACCCACACCCCACTACTTACAAGGACCAGTTGACCAGGTTTCCAACAATGAGCAGCACCATCCTGTCCTGAAGAGAAGACACTGATGATCATATGAAAGCAGAAGGAAATGCAAGAAGAGGCATTTGCCTCAGAAATCCAGAACATCATTGTGTGAGGACTTGGAGTCTGGTTCCTAAAAACACACGTACACCTAGCTCTGAAGTTTGCTCTGTGGGAACTTTTGCCAGATGGAAACTGCTCTGGCCCTCACAAATTTGCAGAAAGTGTTACAAAAAGGAGACTGAAAATCTAAAAAAGGACAAGCCCAGCACTTAAGGATCATCCTCAGGATGTTCCACAAATCCTTTGACTGGGTCTGCTGTTTTTCTAGTTAGATTCCTTCCCTCCCAGCATTTTACTGAAAAAAAATATTGCACAGAGTAAGGATGTGCTTGAAAGAGGCAGTAGGGGAAGCTTTGAATAGCGTCCTGCACATATCCAGAGTCCTTTTTCACCCATCTTGCCATTAACTAGGGAAGCACTGTAACTACAGCAGGCAGAAGGGTTACATCTGTGGGGCATGTGCATTTATGTCTACAGATGCTCTCATGATGCAGCTACTTCAGGCCAGCGAGGCTTACTTTATGTCTGAGTGCACAGAGTTTGCTTGCGAAACTCAATCTGACACTTATTCAGAGATGGGAGAATGCATAGAAAATAATAATAGAAAGGATGCTTATGGATAAAAACTTAACTTGTCTTCAGGCCCTAATTAGCACTCTGTGCCATAAAGTAATTAGCGGGACACAATGTAACAGCCGTCGTTTCTTACTTTTTTGCCATCTGCCCTGAGGTGCTGTAGAAATAGCAGTAGCTGTTGCTTAAGCCACAGAGCCAAAACAGTCACTTTTTCCCCCAGAAAGGCTGCGCTACACAGAGCCTCATACTCATTCCTTGAACAGATACCCCCAGAGAGCAAGAGCAAAGGCAAATCCTATCATGCTTGTCTCACCTTTGCTCTGATGTTTTATTCACCAAGCCTTAGATCAGGGGAGGCCCGAGAGTAGGGGGCAAACTGCTCCAGCAGACATCTCCTCTTACCCAAACATTTTGAGGAAGGGGAAGAAGGGAAGCAGGGAGCATCACTTTTTCAAATAGCCACAACTCTTCCCTCTGCACATTGCCCGGAAAGTGAGCAATTGCTGAGGGAGGTGCTTAGATGAGAAATCACCTACCATGTACATCGGTCGGCTGCACTGCTGGATGCAGTCTGTGTACAGCACCATCGCTGCCCGTCGAAATATCCCCAAGTCTGTCAAAGAAGAGGATAAAAAGCCAAAAGAGCCAGAAAAGTGAGTGCCAAAATGCCTACAGGGGAAAAATGCAGACACACACCGGCTGACAACAGGGGACCCAGCCTGCAGATGGTCAGGGTCATTTCTGCCCTTTGGGAGCAGTCTGTGCTGAGCAAAAGGGCAGCCGCCACAGGATGTGGATGCTGGTCAGCCAGAGTGACAGGTTAAAAAAAAAAAAAAAAAAAAAAAAAAAAAACCAACGTATTTTCCTGTGTTTAGAGGGAATTTCCTAGTTTTAATTTGTGGTTATTGCCTCTTGTTCTGCCACTGGGAACCACTGAGAAGAGCCTAGCTCACTCACTCATCTTCATTCTCTCTCATTGGGTATCTACACATGAGCTAGTGGCTCATGGCTTAGACAGGAACACCCTTTGCTGGATAAAAAACTGGCTAGATGCCCAAGCCCAGAGAGTCGTGGTGAACAGAGTTAAGTCCAGATGGCGGCCAGTCACCAGTGGTGTTCCCCAGGGATCAGTTTTGGGGCCTGTCCTGTTTAACATCTTTATCAATGACCTGGATGAGGGGACCGAGTGCTCCCTCAGTAAGTTTGCTGATGACACCAAACCGAGCGGGTGTGTTGACCCCCTTGCGGGTAGGGAGGCTTTGCAGAGGGATCTGGACAGGCTGGACCGATGGGCTAAGGACAATTGTATGAGGTTCAATAAAGCCAAGTGCCGGGTCCCGCACTTTGGTCACAACAACCCCCTGCAACGCTACAGGCTTGGGGGTGAGTGGCTGGAAAGCTGCCCAGCAGAGAGGGACCTGGGGGTGCTGGTCGACAGCTGGCTGAACATGAGCCAGCAGTGTGCCCAGGTGTGGCCAATGGCATCCTGGCCTGCATCTAGGGCAGCGACTGTGCCCCTGTACTCGGCACTGGTGAGACCGCACCTTGAATCCTGTGTTCAGTTTTGGGCCCCTCACCACAAGAAGGACATTTTGGGGCTGGAGCAGGTCCAGAGAAGGGCAACGAAGCTGGTGAAGGGTCTGGAGCACAGGTCTTATGAGGAGCAGCTGAGGGAGCTGGGGGTGCTTAGTCTAGAGAAGAGGAGGCTGAGAGGAGACCTCATCACTCTCAACAACTACCTGAAAGGAGGGTGTAGTGAAGTGGGTGCTGGCCTCTTCTCTAAAGTAACAAGTGATGGGACACGAGGAAATGGCCTCAAGTTGCGCCAGGGAGGTTTAGGCTGGATATTAGAAAAAATTTCTTCACTGAAAGAGTGATCAGGCATTGGAACAGGCTGCCCAGGGAAGTGGTGGAGTCACCATCCCTGGATGGGTTCAATAAACATGTAGATGTGGTGCTTAGGAACACAGCTTAGTGAGTTAGGGGGTGTTGGGTTGGACTTTATGATCCTTGAAGTCTTTTTCCAACCGTAATGATTCTACAATTAAAAACTCAGCTTACCAAACTGAAAATTGGAGTAATTAGGGCAAACATGATAACAGGCACTGAGCACACCTTCCATCATCAGAGCGATGCCCATTGCATAAAAGAGACCAAAATGCTTTGGGATCCCATAGTCCTGGAAGAGAGCAGAGCTATATATTAAGCACTCTCACTGTCCTAATGACAGGCAAGCTCCCACTCTCCATCACTTCATCCCTCCTAACCCCCCTACACGTGTCCTTCAGTCACCTGTGCAGCACAGCATGCTGTGCGCAACCAGAGGCTCTGCTTTTAGGCACATTGCACAGCCAGGTGAATTCACAGGCAGCAAACCCAAGCTAATCACACAGAAACTTCTGGTCCAAAGAGCGCAGTGTCTTGGTACTGATATCTTGAGACTAAAAGTCTCTGTCCTGTACCTTGTGCCATGCTATATCCTGCCCAAAATTGAGAGAGCACCGAAGACCCAGAATAGCAGCCTTGCGCTTGTGGTCACTAGGGGGTTAAAAGCATCTGAGGAGCAGAGCCCACCAGCCCAGGTGAGATCACATCTCCATCACAATCTGGCTGAGATCTCACCTGAAAACTGTAAGCAGCAGACCCTTAAAAACTGCTAAAGCATCTTGGGATATTCTTACTGTCCCAGTTCCTCCACAGCAAGCATTGGAGGAAAAGCTGCAGCCACAGGAGTTGTTCCTTTACTCATCTACTTGTCTTTGCAAGCCCAGGCTGGGTCACCATAGCAGCATGGACCTCCTGTAAGCACCCAAGTACTGGTGTGCGCAAGAAAATAAGCATCCCACCTAGACCCCTGACCCCTATTTCAGGGAAAGAGGGGTTGGGAGAGGGAAAGAGGATTCAATCCTCCAGCAAGGAAAGCAAATGGAAACCCACTGTGTATTTTGCTCTGGTCAAGTTCTCCCTGTCTTTCCTCC
Source organism: Pterocles orientalis (assembly GCA_011057875.1). NCBI lineage: Eukaryota > Metazoa > Chordata > Aves > Pterocliformes > Pteroclidae > Pterocles > Pterocles orientalis. The sequence continues at coordinate 416,766 of WKFP01014371.1, read as the reverse complement.
CTCCACTCAGCCCCATGCAACCATGCTTCCTACCAGGGTATAGACATCTTTCATCTCCATGGCCCGACGGTGGAGAATATCCCTGCGCAGCACAATGAGGAGGAAGAGAAAGCCCAGCAGCATATGGCCTACGTTGCTGAGGATGTTGTTGAAGGCACTGCAGGGAAAAAGAACGTTTCAAACAAAGACAGCACAGCAGCAGGAAGCTGAGTCCTGGGCCATGATAAATTGAATCTATTTCACTCCCTCCCCACCATCCTCCACCTCAGCAGCTGCCAAACACCTGCCAGTTTTGCACCATGGATGACAATTTTAAGTAGAGTAGTTCACATACCCCAGTAGGTTTAACATTTCCTCTGTGAGATTCCCAATTCTGGGCTTTCTTTGCACTCCCACATTAGTTTAGATAAATACTGCATTGAAAGGACTGATCTGAACTTCTTTGCAGAGCTGCTGCTCCTTGGCTACAAGTGAAAGTGTCTGTAAGAGCATGGGACCACCTCACTGCTGTGCCACAGGTTTCTTAGGAGAACCCAGGTGCCATGTGTTCCTGGGTGCAGTTGTCTCACTGCAACAGAAAGCCACAGCTGAGCAAAACAGAAAGCTCAGAGTCCTAAACTCTCAGTGGTCTTATCAATGGAGTTACTACAATCCTGACCTGTGCACAGCACAAACACTTGGGAGGCATGAGACAATAATGCAGTTATTGCAGGGCTCACTCACCTCAGGACCCCAAGGGGATGAGAGCACAGAAAGTTGTAGTAGCAGATGTCCTGATTGCCTGTGACGTTCACTACCTGGACAGAGAGGAGATGGAAGACCTGATATTAGCAAATCCTCCCTCTTCTGGGGGGTTTGCTTCGTGCAAACACTGCATGTATGCAAGGCGTACCAGGACACAGCCTAGCTCTAGCACTGACACAGCAAAGTACTGACATCTACAAGTGAAGCTTTTAGGGGGAGACAAGATGTTGCCACATGCCAGAGGCCTGACAACAGCCTTCAGAGGAAAGGTATTGTGTGCTCTCAACCTCACCACTAAGAGATCTGCTTGCAGATATCTGAATAACTGCAGGACAGCAAAGAAGGGGCAGGGAGAAGGGAGGAGAAATCACTGGTATCACAGCAAACCCTACTTGCTTTCAATTGCCTTTTAGAGACAACAGCAGATTCCTCCTGCCTCTAAAATTAAACAGGTCCCAGGTGAGACATCAGATGAGCAGGAAAACAGCTGCATTCCCACTTCCCAAGCAAAACTAGCAGAACTACAAATTCAGCAAGCCAAGCCAGCAGGAACACTCAACTCATGGTGCAGAGAAAGCAGCTAAGGTAACCTGCCCCTCAGAGTAGGATTCCTGGGTGACCTGTTTCACTGCAGCTGTCATACTTACACCATGCAACCACACAGCAAGTTTAAAGGCAAGAGGACCCAAGCACAGGGCAGAGCCACACAGAGCCCAACATACCGTCTGGTAAGTGATGACAAGCTGGATGACTGGCAGGGCATAAAACACCGCAATAGTGATGATGTTCCTGCAGAGAGGAGACCATAGCAGTAGTTACACACACCAAAACAACCAGTGCACACACAGGACAGAACCCCACAGTGCTCATGGAGGAACATGTACACCTTGGTGCCTAAGGGCACAGACTCTGCTCTGCCAGCCAGAGCTTTATACCTCTAGTTACAATCTCCTGAAGCAGAAAGGAAAACGTGCTAACACTAACAGGAGGCAAATGCTAACATCACAAGATAGCTAGGATGTGAACCACAAGCTCATGTGTTTGAGTGCCAATTTCTCCCCTTCTCCAGTATGTTCCAGCACACTGTTTGCTACCACACTTTAAAGCAATTATTCAAACCAGAAACCATTGCAAGGATCATGTGTGTACTGGTCCACAAATACCCTTATTTGAGGTATGTGGGATCTGCAGTTACTGGTTGGAAAAGTAACAGGATGCCTCAAAAAATATCCTCAGGTCCAAAGTGTGGTTCAGAAGAAGGGCATGTGGACAGACTCCACAACCAGAGACTGGATCCAGAGCTTGGGCCTTACCATTTTTTCTTCTCCTTACCAGAAATAGATTTTGTATTTTTTGCTGACAATCCTTCGGTCCTTCCTGGACAAGTCTGATAGATAGAGGAACACCTAAAACATTAGTGGGTGGGGAAAGAGGGAAGAAAACAGAAAAGAACTAATGAAGACTACAGAAACCAGTAGAAGTTCTTGATGTATTTGGATAATATGAAGCTTGGTGCTATTTGGACCATTTTTTTTTTTTCACAGCAAGCTCATTGTATCCCTTAAATCTCTGGGGAATGAGTTCTGCAAAACCCTCTGACCAGGAATGTCTCTGACCACACAGAGCAGAGCAGGGTGACAAACGGAGGCATCATGAGAGCTGCTAGCTTTAAGACCCTCTGTACATCCATTGCAGTCACACTACTCACGCCAGATAACTACTACTATTGCACATTATTTTCTCCCTATGCTGTCCCACCTCCTTGGACTTTCTGGTACACTATGAGCTGCTTCCTCCTTTCTCAGAAGTCCCCAATACCTTCTGATTTTTCCATATTAAATCACTTATTTCAGCAGCACACTTAGCACAACAGGAAAACTTTCCAGACTTTGAAAGAACACTAAGAAGCACATTCCACTTTATTAGATTAAATCCACCTAAAAGGGAAGTGGAAACTTAAAAATCCTGGCAAGTGACTAGTGCTGGTCCTAGCCCAGATAGGTCCATGGCCCAGCATCATGTCCACAGGTGCAATGCCATCCATACCTTAGTGCGGATGACATTCTTATCACTTTCAATTTCTGGCATGGTGTCAAAGTCACTCTCCTCCTCCACAGAGCTGTCTGTGTCAGAACCAGCTGGTAGCCCACGCCCAGGGGAAGACAACTGCTGTCCACCACTGGAGCTTGATTCATCTGGAGCAGAGCAGGGAGAAGAAAA
>WKFP01014371.1:366523-408886 GCA_011057875.1 Pterocles orientalis | reverse complement strand
ACCAGATAGTGATGATGGAAGGTGTCTCACAGGATTAAAAAAAGTTAACCACAGAAGCCAGGCATAAGATGGGTAACAGAGGCAAAGGCGCACATCGAGTTGCAGGATATTCAAAGACAACAGGCAGATTACTTAGCACCTTCATCCACACTTTCTTGGTGGGGAAGGGGAAAGGAATGGGGAGTGATAGAGAAGGCAACACCCAGGGGAACTTGAGGAAGAGAAATTCCAGTGGGTGGGAGGAGGAGGAAAAAACTGAGAGAAAGCCAACATGCCCCGGGTGATCTGGAGAACGGGGAAGACACTAGTTACCACTTTACAGGCATCAGTCAGACATACTCTGAAGAGACACAATACAGAAAGAAACAGCACATGGGTAGGATGTGGCTCTTCCCCAGAGGAAAGGGCATGGCTGTGACATACAGCGCCAGACATGTGAACATGGCATAGAGTACGAGGGAGCAGACAGGTCACAAAAGGAGCAGGTGCCTCAGAGGAAACCTGTGAATTGTGAAGGAACTGTGCTCTTCTGTCCTTTCACAGGGACGTTGTTCAGCAATCCTCCCTGCCAAGGAACCCAGTCCTCTGCCCTCTAGGTCTGTGCTAAGCACAGCATCTGTGCCCTACAGCTTCTTTGGGAACTTTCCAAGCACCAGAATTTAGCTTCTACCTCTTGCCAGGGCAGCTTGGAAAGCACCTTCTTAGCTGCCTTCAGCACTTGCACCCTCAGCTGCAGCACCAGCAGCACTCCCTGGGGCTTCTGGTCTCACCCAGTTGAGATTGTGCCTCCTGGCCTTAGACAGTGATCCCATGTCACCAGCCTGGAGCTCTTCCAGGGCCTCAGCCAGGTCCCTTCAGCTTCCCCAAACTCCTGGACACACAGGCCCTTCCAATTTCTCCAGTGCCCTAGGACCTATAGTTATCTCACAGCAGGATCTCTTCCAAATGGCTTAAATTTAGAATATTTTTAAGTATATTTTTACAGTCCCCTGCTTATTTGGTTTTGAAGAAAACCTTTCACACACATTCCACATACAGGGATGCCTGTGTGGATCCCAGCACTGAAAAAGCCACTCCTGAGAAGCCAAATGCCCCCAGGTCCTCAGCAGAAATATTAACCCAAGTAATGCCAGGTCAGAGTGAATTTCCAGTGCTGATCCTTTAAGCACAGCTCAGTATGCCTATCTGATGGTATCTAGCAGATCAGAGAGACTGAAGAAGCTGGGGATTAAAAAAGGGAACCAAGAACTTTTCAATGCTGCCAAAACATAACGTACTTCCTTTCCCCAGGAGAAAGGCATGAATGATGATGCCTTCATCCTCAGACCACTGCTTTGAACTACTTTACAGGCACTAAATATTTAAACAAAATGAAACAGCCAGCCCTCCACACTTCTCCAGAAAGCAGAAACTCTCAGTGCTGCCCATCTATATGACAAAAATTTTCATCTTTCACTGGTAGCCTCTTAGATGCAGCTATGTTTTTATAACACAGAAATCTGCCATATGTTGAAATGTGGGTGCAGCATAAAGTAAACTGAATCCAATACTAAAGTAAATAACACAAACACTACTACCTAACTTTATTAGTTATTCATTCACTTGGTTGTCTGCAACTTGCAGTCAAAAACAAACGAAAATTTAAATTAAATTTAAAATTTAGAGACCTGGTACCAGGAACATTAGCCTGTAGCCAGGTCTAGCCAAGCCTTGTCCTTCCTCCATCCCTCTAAAAGCCTGCTCCTCAGGGCAGAGGTCAGGACCAGGTTCAGTGGAACCTGCTTCAAATGCCCTCTCTCCTGAGGGCACAGAGAGGAAGCTCGAACATCTTTCACTAGCACAAGAGACTATATGGTACATGCACATGGAAGAAGGCTTGAAGGGACAGAGGGCACTGATAACCTGTCCCTTGCCTGGCCTGGAACCTGAACCGTTCACTTAGAGCTGTCATACAACAGAAAAGACACCTTACCATCCTCAGGACTCAATCTCCCAGCTGAAGCCTTCCTCCGAACCCTGAAAAAGAACAGGCAGCACTCATGAGAAAGCCAACAAACGCCATCACCTGCCAGCCATAGCAGGACTATCCAGGACACCAACAGGTAAACATGGTGCAAGCTCTAAAAACCAAGCAAACAAAAACTCAGCAAAAAGAAACAAACAAACAAAACACTGTTTGGACTAGACATGGCTCAGCCATGACTGCTTACTGTCCACCTCTCCAACTTCCAAAATCAATGGGGGGGTTACCCCCTCAATTATCCACCAGACGCAGGACAAAAAGTTACATGACTGTCCCATCCTACGCTGCTCAGCATGTTGGGAGAGACTGACCAAATTCCAAAGACCTTCCCAAACCCAACTCTGCTGTTAAGGGACTGAGTGCATAAGAATCTGCTGAAAGGGCAGCAGGAGCTAGAGGTACATATCAGCATGATGTTTGGGTGGGAAGGAAGCTTAAAGATCATCTAGTTCCAGACGCATGCCATGGGCAGGGACACCTTCCACCAGGTTGCTCAAAGCCTCTCCAACCTGGCCTTGAACACCTCCAGGGACAGGGCATCCACAACTTATCTGGGCAACCTGTTCCAGTGCCTCACCACCCTTACAGTAAAAAATTTCTTCCTAATATCTAGTCTAAATCTACTCTCTTTCATTTTAAAGCTTACCCTTCATCCTGTCGCTACACTCCCTGACAAAGAATCCCTCCCCATCCCTCCTGTAGGCCCTTCGGGTACTGGAAGGATGCTATAAGGTCTCTTTGGAGCCTTCTCTTGTCCAGGCTTAACAACCCCAACCCTCTCAACCTGTCTTCATATGGGAGGTGCTCCAGCCCTCTGATCATCTTTGTGGCCTTCCTCTGGACTTGATCCAACAGGTCCATGTCCTTCTTATATCAAGGTCCCCAGAGCTGAACTCAGTACTCCAGGTGGGGTCTCACAAGAGCAGAATAGAGGGGAAGAATCACCTCTCTCAACCTGCTGTTCACAATTCTTGTGATGCAGCCCAGGACACAGTTGGCTTTCTGGGCTGCAAGCACACATTGCCTGGTCATGTTCAGATTTTCATCAACCAACACCCTCAAGTGCTTCTCTTCAGGGCTGCTCTCTATCCATTCTCCACCCAGCCTGTATTTGTGCTTGGGGTTGCCCCAACCTGGGTGCAGGACCTTGCACTTGGCCTTGTTGAACTTCATAAGGTTTGCACAGGCCCAGCCTGTCAAGGTCCCTCTAGATGGCATCCCTTCCCTTCAGTGTATCAACCACACCACACAGCTTAGTGTCATCAGTGGTCTATCTCGATTTCAGAAAAGCATTTGACACCGTCTCCCACAGTATCCTCGTGACTAAACTGAGGAAGTGTGATCTGGATGATCGGGTAGTGAGATGGATTGTGAACTGGCTGGAGAAAAGAAGCCAGAGAGTTGTGGTGAATGGGATGGAGTCTAGTTGGAGGCCTGTATCTAGTGGAGTCCCCCCAGGGTTCGGTACTGGGACCTGTGCTTTCAATTATTCATCAACGACTTGGATGAGGGAACAGAGTGCACCCTCAGCAAGTTTGCTGATGATACGAAACTGGGAGGAGTGGCTGACACGCCAGAAGGCTGTGCTTCCATCCAGCGAGACCTAGACAGGCTGGAGATTTGGGCGGGGAAAAATTTAATGCAATTTAACAAGAGCAAGTGTAGAGTCTTGCATCTGGGCAAGAACAACACCAGGTTCCAGTATAAGTTGGGTACTGACCTGTTGGAAAGTAGTGTAGGGGAGAGGGACCTGGGGGTCCTGGTGGACAGCAGGATGACCATGAGCCAGCACTGTGGCCTCGTGGCCAAGAAGGCCAATGGCATCCTGGGGTGTATCAGAAGGGGGGTGGTCAGTAGGTCAAGAGAGGTTCTCCTCCCCCTCTACTCTGCCCTGGTGAGACCTCATCTGGAATATTGTGTCCAGTTCTGGGCCCCTCAGTTCAAGAGGGACAACGAACTGCTGGAAAGAGTCCAGCGCAGAGCCACGAAGATGATGAAGGGAATGGAGCATCTCCCTTATGAGGAAAGGCTGAGGGAGCTGAGTCTCTTTAGCTTGGAAAAGAGAAGACTGAGGGGTGACCTAATCAATGTTTATAAATATGTGAAGGGTGAGTGTCAGGAGGATGGAGCCAGGCTCTTCTCTGTGACATCCAGTGATAGGACAAGGGGCAATGGTTTCAAGCTGGAACATAGGAGGTTCCACTTGAATATAAGAAAAAAACTTCTTTACAGTGAGGGTGACAGAGCACTGGAACAGGCTGCCCAGAGAGGTTGTGGAGTCTCCTTCTCTGGAGACATTCAAAGCCCGGCTGGATGAGTTCCTGTGTGATCTGATCTAGGTGTTCCTGCTCCGGCAGGGGGATTGGACTAGATGATCTTTCGAGGTCCCTTCCAATCCCTAGCATTCTGTGATTCTGTGATCAGCAAGCTTGCTGAGGGTGCACTCAATCCCCCTGTCCATGTCTCCAACAAAAATGTCAAACAACACCGGTCCCAGTACTGACCCCTGCAGAACACCATTCATCACTGGTCTCCACTTGGACATCAAGCCGCTGACCACAACTCTTTGAGTGTGACCATCCAGCCAACAGGATATTCTCCTTGATAAGACATTCTCTCACAAGAGATGCAGATATTCTTCTCAACACAAGCCCGGGCACTAAGGTCTGAGATAGGGGAGGCAGGTCAGGAAGGAAACCAGTACCCCTGTGACTCTGAGGCCCTGTTTGGGTCACTGCCACCTATTGCAGTACTTGGTTGAGTACTCTGGGTCACACTTTAGTTTCCCAGTCCTCTAACATCCCATATCCCAGAGTAGCCCAGTCACAATTCCCAGCTGCCACCCAGTGTCCTCATATAAGGAAACCAGTGGCAGGACACTACAAAAGCAAGAGGGTAGAGCCTTGGGTTTTCATCATTGCCATGATCCCCACAGCAGAGGAAGAGAAGTTTTTGGCCTGACGGTCAGGTAAGAGCCCACTGAGTAGTCATGGACTTGTTTGGCTGCTCTGTTCAGATGCTTTGCCAGCCCACTTCCCCTGGATTCCTGCAGGGTGAGGCATCTCTGAGGATTAACAGAAACAGAAAAAACCCTCAACTCACCTGATGTAGTGCACAAAAGCAACCACCACTGAGCCCAGGTAAAAAGAGAGGAAACTCAGAAAGCTGAAGAACATGGCCTGGACATAAACAGACTCTGAGGAAAGAGAAGGCATCAATCAGCTCACAGAACAGGGACAGCTCTCTCAGAGCTAGCACTCCTGTCATTCTCTTCCCAATACCAACTGGTGACAATGCCTAGCTCCAAACAGTCCTTCAAGACCCACCTGCTTTCTTCAAGAGGAATCAGCAGAACCTCTTGCAAGGTCTCCCCCCATTTCTTCACCCCCAGTGCTAGCTGGTGTGCCTGTGAGACCACTCTGTGCTACACAACACCTCCTGGAAGAAACCAGGGCTGCAATGGTTTTGACTCCTCTGCTGGTGCTTCCTGCATCATCTCAGAGGGGTGCTGGCCCAGCCATACCCTTCTATGAAGAAGTGCCAAGTCCCCCCACAAAGCTGGATTGCTCTGCACTAAGACACTGACTTTTAATAGAGGGCACAATCGTCACTTGAAGGTTCTTCGTCCGCTGCAGGTTCCAGGTACGGTTGACATTCCCTGTGAAATGTAAAGAATACAACAAATGTAAAAACAATCAAACATGAATGACCTCTGTCCCTTATCTCAGTTTTCTGCACTTGCAAAATACATCAGAGTCTGGCTTTTCACTGAAATCTATGTGTGGTTTTGCTCTAAACATTTCCCAGACTTGTTAATGTACAGCCTTTTCCATATGTTTCCCCCCCCCCCTCTATCCACAGTCTGTTTTTAAAGCTAAAAATCCTGCTTGAGTCTTCTATACATCGCTCAAGTCTGGATGCCCAAATCCCACAGGCATCTCACCTCCTACTTATCTAGTCTCCAAAGGACAGTTTCTGCCACTACAAATATCAGGACACCATTTTTGCCTTTGGCCAAAGTTCTGCTGGCAAAACACTTCCGTGCAGGATGCCATGCTAGAGGCTTGTTAGGTTTCAGCGGGGCTTAGCACACCCTGCCAGTACAGCTTTGCTTACAGCTTTAGGATAAGAGAAAGACACTGTGACAATTTTTTTTTTTTTTAGTGTGGGAATTGGGGGAGCCCAGTATGTCCATTGGTTGCAGTCTTGCTTCTCCTACAGGGAAGCCATCCAGCTTTGAGGATAGGAACGTTCCTGGTCTGAAATGGGCTCCAGCTTGTCATGGGGACAGCTGCACCCCCACCTCCAGTTTCACCCACCACAAGTGGTGGAGGCTTTGCTTTCACTACTGCCTGGGAAGTGGACAGAGTGTTTTGTGGCTGGGAAAGGTACTAGAACAACTCTTGTAAGATTATTCCACAAAAATTACTATTTTTTCCTGCTTCCCCCAAGTCAGCAGGCTGTCACAGATCCCAAAATAACAGCTGGAGAAGGTTCTCTCTGCACGAATTGCCACCTGGGCCCCTCCACACAGGCAGAAGGATAATATAGCAGTAGGGAAAAAATAAAAAAAAAAAGCTGTAAGCAGCACTGCTTGGGTGTCTCCCGTATCTCCCAAGACACCAGTGACTCCTCAGAAGAGCACATAACTTCAGTAAGTCAGGTGCTATACTAGCCAGCCACTTCCAGGGTTGATCAAGACTTTTAACCTACCCAAGAATATTAAGTTTATACTTCACTCTTCCTCACAGCCACGTGGATAAGGTAGATAAGTTAGAGTTTATGACCATCCCATGTCATCCCACAGGAAGGTCCCCAAGGACTCTTGCTGCTCTACCACCTGGATGCAGCAACCAAATTCACCTGCCAGTGAAACATACCATGAATGGAGGAAGGCACAGAACCCCCACAGGCGTAATCCTCCGGCTTGATGACAAACACAACGAAGAACTGCTCACCTGGGAAGTCCTTTCTCTGCATGGGAGGGCAGAAGACGACAGAATCCGTGAGAAGTGAAGCAGCCTCTCCCTCCAAAGCAAAGCAGACGCGACAATCTCCCCAGAGCCAGAGAAGCTGCTACACAAGCACCAGCCTTATAGAGACCTGCCTGTTCTGGACAGAGCTTGGCTTCTGAGGATGCTGCCCTCAGCCTGGCTGACAATAAGCTAACCGAGCTCATCAGTATGCAGTACAGCAGTGCCCCAGTACAAGCCAATCAATGCTACTGCATTTATTTATTTATTTTAAGTAGCACAAACCATCTATCTAAGCTTTGCTCATTATAAGGCCCTACTATCACCACTTGGTGGTAGAAGAGCTAAGGTTTGAAAAGAAGACGCCTGGCTGCAGCCACTCTGACCTAGAGCCTCAGCACCTAAGACAAAACACACCTACCAAAGCAAATGTAAGCAAGGTTTTGTAGTAAAAGGTAACATCTCTTCTTCTATCTCTTATCAGCTCATCTATTAAAACCAAAGGATCTCAGCCATACCATAATCAACAAAATAAAACTAGGGATGCACAAGACAGGCCACTGGAGAGAAAAAAAACAAACAAACAAACCAAACAACAACACGCTGGGACAAAAAAAAAAAGCAAATCAGCATCTCACCTGCACTGTTATAGCTGCTTGCTTTGTCATAGACTGGTAAACACCGTTGAACTCCACATTATGGTCCAGGTCATACACTGGGCACTAAAACAGACAAAACTAAGGGTTAAACCAGGCACAAAATCCAAACTAATTTTGTAGGGAGCTGGCAGGAGAACAGACAGTGCAGAGCAGCAGAAAGGCCCTGCTTTGGATGACAAAGGTAACTAAACAACCAGAATACATTCGCAAGTTAGAAAAGCTGCTCTGAATACACCGGTTGTGGGGAGAACACACTGATCTCAGCTTTCTCACAAGAGGGCTGCAGTTTCATTCCAGATGAGGATTCAGCTAGATTGATCACTCCACCATTCCCACAGGGCAGTGGACACTCTCAGCTGTACACTGGCTGTATCACACACTTTGCAGTCTGTACTATATGCCAAGTGCTTGCCCTCATTTTTCTCTTTCACTACTCTTAGTATCCTACAGGTTGAAAATTACCTGTTACGGTCTCTCCTCCTGCCCTTCTACCATGCAAATACAAGGATGTAGGCAGGAGTTAATGCTACCCCTTTCTCTCCTCACCCCAGATATTAAAGGTGACTGCCAGGACCTCAGAGCCAGCAGCCAAGGCATCTTGCACCTCTGTCACCATCTCACTGCTCCCACACTGCAGGTCCCTGCATCATTCAAGGAGGTGTGATAAGAGGAGAAACATGCTGCTATTTCCCAGCTGTGACCTACAGCCAGCCTCCATGGCAGGCAACAGCTGCTCTCCCCTTCCCAGGAAAGGGGAGGAGTAACTGTGGAGAGAAGAAATCAAATTGGAAAGGAGGAGACACCTCATTCATGTCTGGAAATCAGAAGTTCCCCATGCCGCCTTGAGCCAGGAGAGGGTCAAGGGAACAGCACTCTCTCCTCCCTCAGCCACCAGCATCCCATCCAACACCACTTTATGGAGAGACACACCCACGACACAAGGCAGCAGTGTGTTAAACCTCAGAAGGGGAACATGATAACAAACGTCCTATGATCAGGCCAGGGAGGAATAGCTTGCTCACCTATTTGCAATAAAAATCTGTATGAGCCGCTTGAACTCAGCATCTCTGTCTTTGCTTCCTTCCACCACCACCACACTAGGGTGAAGCCCTTTCTAAAGCTTTTCTCTGTTGGCACACAAATTCCCCTCACAGCAGGACACAGAGCTCCAGCAGGCAGCTCCTCACCTTTCTCTGCTCAGACTCACCACAATATCCTGGACAGAGACAACCGAGCATGGGTAGACTGCTTCAGACACCACTTTGATGACGACCGAATCAACATCCTGAGGAAACTTGTACAGAAAATACTGAGGAGAAAGCAGAGTACTGAGAGTCACAGCCCAGAAATCACCCCTGCCAGTAGCTTTAGAACCTCCCCAAGGTACCTGCACAGCCCAAACTGGACTTTGGGATTGGATATGAACAGCTTTCACAAAAATTCTGATTTCAAATATTAGGACTTTACACCACAGAAGAGCAGATTAAATATGTACAGACATCTCTCCCCCTTGCACAGCCTGCTGTCAGACAGACATCTTCAACATGCAAGACACAGCATAGTTTCTGCTCCCCGTAAGCTTTTTTCCTCCTGATCAAGCTAAAATGACTTCATTTTATAGCCTACTCCATTTTATGTTGCTATGAGCAATTTCCAGATGTTTCCATACTGCTGGCTGTACTTTATATATATGGAACATATCATGGAGTTTATCTCAGATGGGTTACCTCAAAGACAGACTGTGGAAAGTATTAGGCCAAGTGGCTGAACTCTGTCAAGAGTCTCATAACTAAATGCCTGATATTAGTCATAGGATGTGGAGGTTTTGGTCTCATTTGGTTTTGAGAGCAAGGGTAATGGGGGCTTCTTTCAGCTATAGCTCTGAAAAAAATTGTGAGACACAAACATCTTCTAATATTCCTACTTTTCCTCTAGGGGAAAGGAATGGTGTTTCTTGTGCTTCCATGCTTTGAACAGGCCCACAGAACAGTCTGTGGGGTCAGGAGATGCCCTTCCCTGTCCCAGCAAGGGCTTTTTCAGATTTGGGTAAAAGATATCCCAGGCAACATGATTATTTGCAAAGTTCAAGGTACTACACCAGCCAGCTGTTGGAGAAGTAGGATTTCTGTGCCCACCCCAGCAGGCAGGCTTGTTGCAAGACCTCCCCTTGTCCTGCTTGGAGCCCAGACCTTGAGAGTTCATGCTTAGTCACAGCTACCAGGAGCGGCCAATGGGCACCTCACCCCACCTCAGGGGGATGCCAGGCTAAGGGTTGCCACCAGCCACCTTCCTCCCTTCCTTATGGTCATCTGGCAGCCCCTGCTGCCACCCCAGGGCAGAAGCTACCACAGCTCCTGCTCCAAAACTGTCACCTGAGACATTACCAAGTCAGGCTCCCTTTATGTCACATAAACTGTAGTGCTGAGCCAAGTCCAGGTGTTTCCTAGTTACCTTCAACCCCCCATCCCCTTCCCAGGAAGTAAGGCCCCCAACTGAAAGGGCAGGAAAAAGTAAGAAATCACCCACGCTTTTTCCAAGTTTTCCCATTTCTAAAGCATTTATTCCCACCACCCCCCTCCAAGCAGGGTCCCTTCACTGCTGAGGGAGCACTTGCTCCAACTGCAAGTCCTTACAAACCAATAACTCACCAAGCCGGTTTCTCTAGTGGAAGCAAGGATGCTCGTGGTCTGAGCTTCTCGGTTTCCCAGGTGTGCTACCCTTGTAAAGCTTTAGGTCCTTCAGGAAGTCATCCGTGAGGACCCTTCTATAACTCTATTTTTAAGTTACATTTATACCAGAGTACAGAATTAACATAAGAGGCATTGACACCTACAGTTCTCTCCGGCATAGACTGCGAGTGGTATAAACATTCAGACAACACTCCTGACTCATATGAGCGTATCTAATTTCTCTTCCTGCCCTCAGGCATAAGCTGGGTTCTGGACAACAACTTCCTTCAGGTGTTACACTTGCCTTTTTCCAGTCTTAGGGCTATTCCAACACTCATCTAGATTTTTGAATTGCCTTTTTCTTTCTTCCCCCTGCAGACTACTTAATACTTTGACCTACAAAAACCTCAGCATTATACCAATTAAGAGGCACTCATTTTCTACTCTCCACATCTGGCCTATAATTAAAAGTCACCCATCTCATATTAATGGAGACAAACAACAGACCAAAGTAACAAAGTTAATTGTCAGATCCTAAACCCTCTACATTCAAATGACAAGATTCTAAGCAATGAGGATTTATGAAGAACCAATGCCATTCCCTATGCTTCTATAGTATAAAATACTGCATGTATCTGCAAACCAGCTTAAGACATTTGACAGCAAAAAGGATTAACTGGGATGCCTGGTAACAGGTAACCTAAAATTAAGTGGTGTTACTAACAGTGCTAGCAACAACAGACATGGAGTACCAGATAGCCTGGGTGAATTACGTACTCTCCCAGCTCTGTGAGCTCCTGTATCACTATAGTTACTGTCAACAGCATTTTCATTCAAAAGCTGGGCTCTAAACAGGGCTGCTCAGCTGGATGCACTCTACATGGCTTCTCCCTTCTGAACTAACAACCAGACGTATCAGGCACTTCATTTATCACCTCGCAACTTGACTTGCTGCCTGAACAAGGAATAGCAGTCTGACCTCTGTTATACCTTTACAGCTTAGTTATTTACATATTTATTTTTCTCCAGTAAGAGACTGCATCTTTACTGGAGAACTGAACCAGTGCTGGAAGGTGCACACCATCTCACTTGCCATGAAGTGTAGCAGCGCAATGGCCTCCGGACTTCTGTACATTTCTGGAATTTCCTGAACTGCAGATACTACTCGTTTGCTTTGGTCATGGTTTTTGGTTCACTAAATTGCTTTGCAAGAGGACCCGAACATGTCCCTAGAGGTGCTGAGGCACTGCTACCACTTCCTTATATCCACAGAAAATTCAAGAGTAAGGAAGTTTCCCTGAACCCTAAGAGGGAAATGACCTAATCACTTAAGACTTTTACCATCTCTAACAAAGGATCACACCAACCATTTGGATGTGGTAAGACATACAAGCAACACCACACAGGACTCCTCCTTACCTGGGGCTGGGAAGGACTGGCAGTAAAATTAAAGGCTTTGTTGGTCCTAGAAAAGAAATACCAGCATGTTGACGTCTAAAACTTTCAGAGTTGGAATACACACAGATCACCTTCAGGTTAAGGCAAAAAAAAAAAAAAAATCTTTTTTCTGGGAAAGAAGAAGAGTAGGTAGATGGACCAAATCCCTCTAACAAATACATGAAGAAATTACATTGGTATTCTCACATCCCAGCTTACTCAAGTTGGAAGTTCTCGAGTCTGGTAACTAGCAGCTCGTACGCAATATTAAATGGTGCCATGGAAGCGACGTCCACAAATATAATTTGCTCAGAGGGTCTTGTCTCAGGTGATGGCTCAGAAGGACAGAGGGTCCGACTCACTTCTTGGTAATTGTAGGTCCTCTGATAGCTACAACAGCCAGGGGAAGAAACAAAGGGAAAGTTGGAAGAAAAAGAGAGGGAGAGAGTGTTAAAAAGTTGTTCTGCATTTCAAAGAATGACAAATTCTCCCCTGCTTGCATAACTGAAATACTAATCTGAAAGCCCAAGTCTTTTATTCAGAGCTCAAACTCCACTTCTCTTGCCTCTTGTCATCTGCACAAGGGACTGGCCGTCCCCAGCATTTCACTTCCCTCGAGGCTGCCTGTGCCATCTGCAGATCTAGCACATCTGCCAAGTACTGGAGACAGAGAGAGCAACAGCCCACAACAGCCACTGCTGTAACTATCCTCTGCATCAGGCAAGACAGTGCAGCATACCTGCTGCCTGGCACTAGGATTTCAATCACAGGATGAAGCTTCATATGCAAGATGGTCTAAGGGGTCTGCAAAGCCTCAGTACTTGCAGCCTAACTATCTCTGACAGCAGCATCACTTTCACAATGAAAACATCCCCAAAACAACCACCACCCCTCAACAACAGACTCAACTTACGTGTACCTGGGGAGAGAAACAGAGAAGAGCCCTTATTCCCCAAATGCACTGTAACCCAGTTAGGGTGCTCTTTCGAGAGCTTGTTCAAAGCCTGCTCCAAACTAGAGCCCAAGAACTAATTGCATGCACCATAAGCAACTGTGGAAATTACGACAATGCCATCTGGTAGATGCACCCTCTAGTGACAAAGGCAGGTCCCCAGCAGACAAGCCTCCTGGTACCCCGTGTACATATTTGAGAAACTACAAGACAAGAGCAGGCTGCCAAATAAGAGGTTACCTACCAAATCCTGGTCTTCCTACATTCCCCTGACAGTGTGCAAGCGTGGTTTGCAACCAGGCCCTGCAGTCTACATAAGTAGCAAAATCTAGCACTAGAGAAAGGCTGATGCCGAATACAGCTGGCAGACAAGTGTGTTACAAGGAAGAGACTCCAGTACTTACAGGCCTCGAAAAATTAGTGGGACTTGCCACGACAACACTCCCTTCTGCTGGCGAACTACAAACAGGACAGGATACTGGAGGTTCTCAGAGCTGCTGTTCACGTACACCCGCACTGCATCTACCTGTGAAAAGAGAAAGGAGAACACAGATAGGCATTAGCCAAAGGCAAAGAACAAGACACCTCCAAATCATTGAATCACTAAGGTTGGAAAAAGAACTCAAGGATCATCAAGTCCAACTGTCAACTCAACACCACCTAACCCACTAAACCATGTCCCTAAGCACCACATCTACACGTTTCTTGAACGCCTCCAGGGATGGTGACTCCACCACTTCCCTGGGCAGCCTGTTCCAATGCCTGATCACTCTTTCCGGGAAGAAATTTTTTCTAATATCCAGCTTAAACCTTCCCTGGTACAACTTGAGGCTGTTTCCTCTTGTCCTAAATCTAGGTGGAGAAAACTGTCCCCCTTCCTCAGTCTGACACAGATGCTGGCAATATCCACAGAGATCAGCAGTGTTTGTCACTGGACTGGTTATTCAGATCCAGAGGTCATTTACAGAAGTGCCTCCTTGCTGCTGCTCTAATCCAGAATCACAGCCCTGTCTCCAGCCCAGATGTGACTGCAAGACAAGACACAATGGACAAATGCAGCAGACAGACAGAGTTTACACACGAGCTTCCTCTTACCCCATTGCCAACAACCTGAATGACTTCTGTTATAAAGTTAACCAAAATACACACATACAAAACATACGCCCAAGGCTACAATTGAGAATTTTCTTGCTCGGACCTTTATGTACCCAACTCAATCAACATTACTGGGAAAGTCAAAGATAACTAAGTCAACATTAATAGTTAGGATTGAAGAAGCAGGTTAGCAGCTAGCACCTGGCTCTGCTGTAAACGATACTGAGATGACCATAACCATACATATCCCATCTAATGAAGCAGGAATACACTGCTGACCGCCCTCAACCTGCCAAGGAAAGCTGCTTTGCTTTGTAAGCAAGGGTTTTAATGCAGTCCATTGCACCAGCAACTGAAATTTCTCTTTACATTATCTGGCCACCGCACAGTTGCAGGGATAGCACAGCTGTGGGCTAGAAGTCCCTAAGTTTACTATTTGCTTTGAGAAGGAAGCAAGCGGTTTGTCTGCACCAAATGGAAATGGCACCATTTCCATTTGAAAAGAACATCTCTTCAGTTCTCTCTCCAGAGCTGCACCCATTGCTCAAGAAAAGAGGGTACGAGAACTCAGAAGAGAGAGTACATCTCGGTTAGAGGTCTTTTATTAATGAAAGCATATTAGGTAGATAAGACATACATATTGTAAGCCCACCACACCTTGAAAAATTAGAACAGACTCTCACACTAGATCAGTGAGAGCCTTCATAGATAGATCAACTTTATTATATCTCCTTGGAGGGTATAAACGTAGAAGGGGATGCCACCTTCTGAAAAAAACATACAGAATTAGCAAGGTAGCCAAAGGGCAGCTACTCAAGATGGCAGCTTATGCTTACACTGAGGACACCAGGTTCAGAAAAAGGGCTTGCATCTGCAATTGCAAGTCTAAAAGAAAATTTCATGTTTATTCTTGTTTAGTGGCTCTAGTCTCATATGGGAGTTTAGTTTACCAGAACAAAACACCTTCTTGAAAGCCATAATCACTATTAACTTCCCTGCCATCATCACCGTAATACAGAAGCTACAACCACCAATTCCTAAAAAAAATTAAGTCTTCCTGAAAAAAGACTTCAACAAAAAAGTCATAAATAATTTAATTAAACCTCCTTTGAGACAGAAGGACAAGCACTGGAATCTTTTTCTATTGCCTTCTGGTTTCTAAACCTTTGCAATAGTCTTTTGGTATGCCTTCCAGCTTTTCCTTCTGACCACAGAAACTACGTATGCAATTCCATTTCCAAGTAAATTTCACAGTAAAACCTAAAACCACCTTAAGAAAAACACCATCACAAAGGTAACACCTGAAGGTATCAACACATTAGGCCACCACCACCAGACAGCACTGGAAGGTTACTCTGCAGCTTCCTTAGTCTCTGTGGCTGCCCTGCTTGGCTCGGGGAACTGAGCCAGCACATGTTGATATAGCTGGGAAATGCAGAGACTGGGCTGAACAAGCTGTTGCTTGTTTGTAGGTGTTTGCTTTAGTAACAAGGAACATGGACCTAAATGAAGCCACATTGGAACTGAACAAGAACACAGATGTAAGGAGCACGAAGATATGATGGTCAAGCCAGAGTCCCACAAGCACATGGAGCCATTCCTTATCCATGGGGAAAACAAATATTATTGCAGAAAGGCCACATTCTAGCTGCCTGTTCAGCAGGTTTTTGCCCATGAAAGAGTCAAAGCAAGCCCACCTCCACAGGTGAAAGAATGTACACAGCCTTTGGTTGAACACCACTCTGTGAACACAAGGCTCAGCACATTAGTGCAGTGGGGAACTCATATCAGACTCACAGCAAATGGTACTAACGGCTTACGCATCCTCAACTACTCATAAATACAAGCCAGATGTAGGGAAACTCTCATCTGCACTGACTTCACAAATACAGAAACTACATGGGTTATGCATATGTTGCAGATAGTCAGGTTTACTTTAAATCAGTATGACTCTTTTGTACTAATTGGAGGACTTAAAGTTGCATTTCTCCTTCTTCTAAATTCTCAACTTAAGAAATGTTACAGACATTTGAAGCATACACTAATACTGAGTGATATTAAGAAAAAAGAAAAAGTACTACTGTTATAATTTGCATAGGCTTTAGACACACAAGTGTGAATGTTGCTTCTTTCCACCTTGGATCTTCCCTTTCAGCAAACTATTTCCAATATTGGTTCTAAAAGGAAAAACACAAACAGAAATTTACAGGCTGTTCAGAAAAAGTCAGCCAAAAAAACCTGCTCTGAGGTATCCTAAAAAAAAAATACATGAGAGTGCTGTATCTTTCTGTCATAAAAAGTACAGCGTTTGATAGCTATTAAAAAAACAGTAAGAATAATTCTATGATTTAATCTTAAACCCCTTGGAAATCCCAGATTTTCCCATTATTGCATTACAGTGCATGTGCAGCAAGTCATTTATCTCCAGCGGTGCAGTGCATTTTCCAGCTTTACTATTTTCTGGTGCCATTTGGCATACACGGTAAGAATACGCAGTACCTGCATTCTATAGTGTATTATTTGAGAAGCCATGACCATGTAATCAAATACTGTTTCATAAGCAGACAAGCAAAACACAAATACAAGGCTGAAGAACTATTTTTAATACCAGTATTTCATAGTCTGAGACTCTCACTAGACATTTTATGTGATCTTAAGTGTCTGTTGGGCCAATTTGTGGAATTCCTAGACTTTAATATGAAGAGAAAGGCATACCACGCCAAGACCACATCCCCAAACACTTCTACATGTGATGCAAGGAAGAGTTTTCTTAATACTCAGAAAAAGCAGAGCTCCCCAAGTCCTGTCCAAAACCGAAGGATTTTCTCCCCCAATGAATTTTGCATGGCCTTGAGGTCTGCCATTGCATCCTTACCACTAAGGGAGCTCTGCAAGACCCTTGCCTGCCTTGTGGAGCTTTGTGTCAGATGTGGGTAACGTGCCCTGCTTCAAACAAGGGAAGTATCACATGAGCAGACAAGAATGACCACTGCCTACTCCTTTCGTACAGCTCGTACCCAAACAGGAAGATAAGAAAACAGCCCTCACCTACTTCGGGAGTTGGGAGTACATAGCAGTAGGGCCTCGAACCTTACGGAATTGTAATCCCAAACATGCTTTCGGGTGAATGAGATCACCCAGCCAGCGAGGCTGCTCATGGGGACAGCAGCTGGGAGTTTGGGGCTGGAATTAGGCTGGCTTACAGATAGATGTACCTGTGCTGCAAATGCCACAGCACTATTAACTTGACTACCCTCCCCACTAAACCACACTGGAGAAGGGGAGCAGGGCAACAGCTGAAAGATTTACACCCAGATTCCATCTCACACACTGTAAATCCCAGCAGAGGACAAGACTTCATAACCATGCTGTGCCTTACATTTCAGTCTTGATTCCTACACCGCATCCTGCTGATGCCCAGAACCTGGGAACAGCAAGTGCCTGTGCAGTGTAGCCCACTCCCAGACAGGGCAGACCTGTAAATCCAAATAGAACAGGCAAGTCTCGGACCCTGTTTCCCTATTAAGAATCCAATGTGAAATGGCAATTCCTGCTCTTGCAGAAGATAGTAACTCACAATGCCTAACAGGACTTAAGCCCTTTGTAACCCTGCTGCATCTTACACATCAAATCA
The DNA here is from genome assembly GCA_011057875.1 of Pterocles orientalis. Lineage (NCBI taxonomy): Eukaryota > Metazoa > Chordata > Aves > Pterocliformes > Pteroclidae > Pterocles > Pterocles orientalis. The sequence continues at coordinate 391,444 of WKFP01014371.1, read as the reverse complement.
GCTGAGTTGATGGCTTCCCTTCTGGCTGCTTTAGCTCAACCACCGCCCACTGTAACAGGGCTATAAAAGGGCAACTAGCTTAGTCTAGGACCACAGGTAACATCTGCTCCTAGAGGTCAAGGCACACAGGCAAAAAACCTATGGAAAGTGTTATGTCTACTTAGGAGCAGAAATTGCCAACATCAGGAATCATGACATCTTTTTTGCAAAAAGTTAGTCAGACTAAAGCGTTCTCCCCCCCATCTTATGCTTTTTAAAGTGACTTGAATCAGGATAACTGACCTGTTGTACTGAAGACGAAATGAGCAGATACCCAACAAGTTAAAAAAAAAAAAAAAAAGCATATTTGGCTTGTTGGTTTTTTTAAGGGTCATTTAAGCTGTGTCATCACCTTCTAAAACAGCACTGGAAGATGCTTCAGGAAACTGCATGCTGCAGCTATTAGGTGGGAAAAATAATCTGAGTCACCAGGGCAACCTCAGTGCACAGTAGCCTAGAAAAGCCCACACCCCTCAAAACTCACACATGCATCAGTATTTTATCTCAGCTTGCTAGAGAGCCTCAGAGAGGTGGGAATGAGTAGAGCAAAAGGAGGCCTAGGTCCATTTGATACCCCCTGTTCATGCACATCTTGGCACCTCTGCTCCGTCCCCACAGATCATGTTTTCTAAAGAGCATGTAAAGACTGAAATCCTTTCAAATCTTTGCTGACAAAGAATTGGCCATGGGATAATAGAAGATCAACTTCTGCGTCCTCAGATTGGGCTGCTTCAACTGTCGCTGCCTTATAACCCCTCCAGGTCTCTTTCTGAAGACAGCCTGCTTCATGCTGGTGAAATTTATGCCATGTTGAGTCCCATTTAATGCAGCATTGTGGAAGAACTCATGTGGGACCAGCACAACAGAAAAAAAAGCACTTGGGCAGAAAGGAAACAAGCTATAACTGTGAGGAGTTACTGCCAGTCTTCTCCTGCAGCATCTCAATTTGTCTGACTACATTTCCTACAGAAAGTAGCTCTTACTTTCATTATACTATGTGTTATTTCTTTATCTTCCATCCTGGAAAGCCTAGAAATAGGTTTGTTTTCAGAGTCGTTGAATTGTTGCAGTTGGAAACAACCTCTTGACATCACCTAGTCCAACCCCTCTGCTCGAGGAGGGTCAGCTGGAGCTGGTTGCTCTGGGCTCAGTCAGGTTCTGGATATCTCCACAGACGGAGACTCCACAACCTCTCAGGCAACCTGTTCCAGTCTTTGACTGCCCTCACAGTGGAAAAAAAATAAAAAATCCTGTGTTTCAGTTTGTACCCATTGCCTTTTGTCCCGTCAGTGGGCACCAGCACAACTGAGAAGAGGCTGGCAGCCTCTTCTTCACTCCCTCCCATCAGGTATTTATACACACTGATGAGACCCCCACCCTGAGCCTTCTCTGCTCCAGGCTGAACAGTCCCAGCTCTCTCAGCCTCTTCTCACATGAAACATGCTCCAGTCCCTTAATCATCTTTATGGCCCTGCACTGGACTCGCTCCAGTAAGCCCATACGCTTCTGGGGAGACCCAACACAGTACTCCACGTGTGAAGGCTTTGCAGCTCTGTAACTGCCCAAGGCAACTCTGTAGAGCATAACTCTCCCTTCTCTTACAAGGCAAAGCCACCTATGTAAAAGCTTCCTGGACAAGCCCAACAGTTAAACTTCTCATACAGTGACTTACTAGCACTCCATTCACACACATTGCTACCCTGACACCCAGCCTTAATGTCCCTTGCTGAATCTAGACAAATGGTTTAGCATTTTTATTTCCTGTGAAAGGAAAGCTAATTAAGACCATGGCTGCAGATACAATAATGCAGCTGAAAAATTTTGCAAGCTGGAACCAGTCAAGGCCCTACTCAGCACAGGCCTCCTGCTGCCACTTCATGTCCCAGTTTGAGCTCCTGCTGCTCCTCTCCCTGGGTGGCCAAAACATCCTGGAGAAAGCTACTGCCTTTACAAATTACCTCCTCTTCACTGTCAACACCGACACTAGCTTCTCTCTCCTTACCCTACTGGTGAATGCACTGAGCATATCTTTTTTGAGATCTCAAGGCTCTTCCAGGTGGACTGCTCTCCTTGCCCAAGCAGTCAAGTTTAAGGGGCCGGGCAAAAAAAAAAAAAAAATCTGCCTATGAATCCAAGTCTATTAGATGTTTACTTAATCTTGGCATTGCATGCTGTTAGTTAAGTCATTCTGTTAAGGACTGATCATCTATTTTCAGGCAGGCCTGCTGTTGTGGCACCTTGCCAGTCCAGATGCCTGCAAGGCCTGCTCAGGTAACCAAAGACTTTTGCCAGTTCTAGCTTCCCCCATACAGTTAATGTACAGCTACTGAAAGGCCTCTCGATTTTACAATGACATGCTGTATGACCACAGCAGTAATCATCTTCATTTCACAGATGCCGGGACTCAAGTGTGCAAAAAGAGGCAGAGGGCCATAAGCAACATGTTCAGAGCTTAACGGGTAACAAACAGTGACTGAGACACTCAAAGCCTGAGATCTGCTCCCTGTGCAGTTTCTGCTGCATGACCCTCAAACATTAGGTTAAGCAGGGCCGTGTCACAAAGCTTGCAGCTCACAACACACAGCTCTGTCACCTTCCCGCTACAGTACTGAATGGCTAAGGAGCTGCCTCATTTGCAAGTACCTGGGGTGCATTCCCCTTTCCTCCCCTCCCAGTCACATCCCTTTGACTCTTCACAGCAATTGCCAACAATGCTTCCACTCCCCAGATGCCAGATCTGAACTCTCTCTTCTGGGCATCACTCAAGCATCCCATTCTCCTCCTCTTTGATGCTCTGCTGATGCTCACGTGGAGACCCTAGCCTGTTTTTTAAACCCTGGTGGTCATGCAATCACATTAATTCTGATCCCAAGGTTATTATAAAATTAATGGAACTGACCTCCTCAAGACAACACTTCCATCTAGCACAATCTTTGATCCTGCTGACCAAAGCTTGCGCAAGATGAGTCTTTGAGGATAATAAGTGCATGGCTTACCCATGCCTCGTGTACCCTTGTGCCAGAGAAGGGCTGTAACATTTTCCTGGGAGTACCAAAAGCAACAGCAGCTGCAGAGCAAACATTCAGGACCAGGATTTCTGCTCTGCATCCAGGCCAGTATCAGGAGGCAAATCCTGCAGCCCACGCCCTACCACAAGAAAGGTTTAATCACAGCCACTCTGACACCTCTTCACCGCAAAGGTTCAACCATACAGCACCTCTCAAAAGGACATTGCTATGAATCACAGAATCCCAGAATGGTTGAGTTTGGAAGGGACCTCTGGACATAATCTAATCAAACCCCACCGCTCCAGCAGGGTCAGAGCCAGTTGCCTAGATAGGTTTTGGTAACTCCATGGACAGAGACTCCATAACCTCTCTGGGCAGCCTGTTATAGTGTTAGACCACCTTCAAAAATAAAAAAAAAAAAAAAAAAGTGTTTTTCATCTATCCAAGAGAAGGGCAAAGGATGTGAAACAAGAGCTTGGGTGATTAATGCTTTGTTAAGTGAGAAGTCTGAGAGGGGAGAGAAGGTGTCTTCCCTCTGCTGTGATCCAGTAGTTAAACCCCTCATTTGGTTTCTGCTTCTCCACAAACCTAAACTGAGCATTCACCATCTACCACATTTAGTCAGCTTTGCTGACATTTCCTTTATCTTATAACATTGCTAACATTATACAAGTAAGAAATAGGATTACCAGGAGGAGGGAGGCAAGATTCTCAAGACTCAATATTCTTTAAAATTTAAGCACTAATTCTCATTTCTTACCCACATGAAAACTGGTATATGCTACATACATTACTTCCCTCCCCACTTCTTGTGTTCAGTGTTCTATATTTGCTCCCTGTAACAGCTAGTTAAAGTTCCTTTGACCTGTTCCCATAAGACCATGCATCCAGGTGCCTTGAGCTTTCTGATAATACCTTCAGAAACATCCAGCTGCATTGAAGCAGGACTACCTCTGGCCTAAGCAAGGGATTCACAGGTGTGATCCCATTACACTTCTTTCATCCCTCTCACCCTTCTCTCCGCTCTCACCACAGGCAAAGCTGCTTCCCAAGCCACATTCAGATAGGCTGCTTCAGACAGAGGAACATCAGAAAGTCACAAGCGACATTCACAAGCAGCTCATTAAGAGGTCCCAGTGTACTTTCAATTTCACCTCAATATATGAAGAGTTCACTTGCAGTGAATACCTCTGCTCTTCCTATGTTTGCACATAGCCCAGATCAACCAGGAGCACCACACCACCTAACCCCATCAAAATCTGTATCATAAAAGCCCAAGAGAAAGAGGGGGGGGAAAAAAAAGTGATGAAGAAGTTGGACAGATGGTGACTGAGGTTCCAGTCCATCTAGTTATTTACCATTTCACCATCACCACTGTAACACAGGGCCTCTTGCAGGCAGATCCTGCACTTCCAGTGGACAGGCCAGATCCCAGCCCCAGGATGCAGCTCCACCCTCCTCCTTCACAGGTGTCAAGGATACAGCAGCAGCTCACAGCAGCTCAGAGCTTTGGTTGATGGCCCTCTGCCTGACATAACAGCTGACATGACAATAAAACAAGTGTGATTTGCTTGCAGGCCAGAACTGCACAAGAAGCTCCCAACTAATGGTCCCTCTAGGTCCACCCCACCACGTGCAAATGAGTCGGGGATATTGGAGCAAAGGAGTTCAGCAGAATCTAGGCGTAATTATGAGGAAGATTGGGAAAGTGGAGGAAGGATTAACATTTAACCTCAAGCAGGGCTTCTCTCATTTGCTGTCAATCACTCTAATTTTGTGCTACGGAGTAGAAGGAACCCTAATTAATGACTTGGAAAAAGACATTTTGCCTGGCAGGATGAACAGTCTAGCAGAGGCATCACAAGGGACAGGGATAACACGGTAGTATGTATGAAGTGATATTTGTGCTTTTGCAGGCCTTGTTGCAATTAACCTACCTTAAACTTTTAATACATGTTTTGCTTCTAGATTTTGTTGTCTTGATATAGACAATATACACATTTTAGCAGATTTAATGAGTTTACCACTGAGCCAATGCTAATAGTCCCATCTTTCCCTTTGAAAGTCAGCATTTGCCCTCAAGGGCATCATGTCCAGCAAAATATTTTCAGAAGACTGGGAAAAAAACTGTGAGGTGAAGGAACAAAGGGTGATTTATTTAGTTCAAACATGATTCTCTCTCCACACCTTTCCAAAGATTATTTCAAGAACAAGCAGTTCTGACACAAGAACCCCTTTCTGATGCAAAACCACTGCTCCAATCCCATACAATCCTCCCTCCAAACACAGAAATAAGATCCCACCTATGTCACATGTAGAGACAAGAGGGACTCATGCTAAAAAGCACAGTTTTTATTTAAAATAATAATAATCCCACACACTAGAGCAAAAGACTATGAGCCTCCTCTGCATCCACCCTGACTCACTTAGCATTGGTGAGATGAGGAGGAAGTTTTACCTGGGCAGTAAGAGAGTCATCCAGGCTGCTGCCACTCCTGCAACGCCACCACTGCTGAGAGACTTCACTTGGCAGCAGACCATTTCCAGCACCGCAGAAAGCCAGTTACACCTCTCCCTTCCCCTTCCTTGTACACACACAGAAGGAGACTGTCTACATTGGTACTATAATACAGTGCTAAATTTAATCTGTAGATTCTAAACTGAAATCCATCATCTTCTGCAGATACCTGTGGTTAAGTTTGAGGTGGGAAAGCCCAGGCTGGATCTTGGGAAACAACCTTGTGTACCAAATACTGCCTTTGATAGCCAGGCCCTGCATGAACGTTTGCCAGAAATAACCATACTGCTGCCTTCTGCACTGTGGGGATGACGCAGGTCAGGACTGTTTCAGAAACTTCTGCTCCTCACATTCCTTCCCATTGCCAACTCTCTGCCATGTGCATCTCTATTCACCAGCCAAGCTCATGACAGTTCTTTTTCCCTCAGATGACTGACCTTGAGCTTTTTTTTTTATTTCAAGGTGGACAGAGCAGTTAGACAGCTGAATAAAGAGAAAGCTCTCCACACTATATAAAAACATGTTGGATCAGGAAAGACAAATATTTGTACTGCAGTCCTATCACCAACCTGAAGATAGGGGGAGGAAAAAAAAGGAAGAACTAAAAAAAAAGTGCATCTAAATTCCATTCTCTAGATGGGAACAGGCAGAAGAAGCCAGACCCAAATTCACACAGCTGAACAGGATCAGCATGGCTGCAAACATTAAGCAAAATAAACTGGGCTCTTGTTGACACAAAAGAGTCCTTGGACAGATTGTTAAATCTGCATTTCCCACAGAGATTACACATCAGTTTGTAGGGATGTGAATTTAAAGACAGGCAGGAGGCTGCAACAACAGTTTCTGCTGCAAGCAAAGGTTTTCAAGAGCTTTACTGTGGATTCCTTTCTGCCACCTGACGCTAAGCAAAACCTTCAAATCACACCAGGGCTCTGCCACGTTCTCCACCGCACCCACACACAAACCACTCCTTGCAAGACTGTTGGGGATTATTGGTCCACATTGCGACAGCACTTGGTCATTGGCCTGACAAGCCGAGCCAGTAGGCAGGGAACACATCCGGCAAGAAAACACCCAGGCTGCTAGGTAAATCGAAGGTCTCAGCACGGGGTATGTCTACAAAAGCCACTTAATTGCTGCTGTCTGCTGTCGCACAAGAAAGAGGTGCTTCAATTTCATGTAAACCCTGAAATCAAGTGAAGTAGGATTCAGCTGGATGGGCTGGAGCAATTGAGGCACTGAATAAGCATACACCTGTCAGCACCGAGCTCAGCTGCTCTTCCCACTGACACCACAACAGGAGGAAGCTCAGACCCTGAAGGAAAATAGTTACGAGACAGAGTGACAGGCAGCACAGAACCTCTTTCCTGCCCTCTTATGAGATATGAGCACCACTCCTGTCTGACAACAAAACAAGTGGAGTTCAGAGGAACATTCTTTCAGCCTTCTTCTGTCTCACTTTGTGCCTTAATGTCAATAAGACTTAACTGCCAAAAGCAATCTGTCATATAGCCTTGGCCCACAGTTTTCTTCCAGCATTTCTGCCAGGAGTATTAAATATCCAGAGTGGCGTAAACTAAGCGACAGACTCTGGGGATGTCAAGCACAGCTTCAGTCACATTAACATCATTGTTCCAGGATTAATATTCTTCATTTAAAAGTTCCGCTTTGTGGAAATATGCTGTGTGGATGTAACAGTCTGCCACAGACATTCCCATGAGTTCACTTGTTTGCAACAGTATCTGTGCAGCATAAATGGAAAGAAGACAAATACAAAGCAGGTTAATATTTACCTTTTTCCTTTTCTGAAATTTTGTACTCTTAACCAATGTCTCTAGGGAGTCTCCAGAACAGCCAGAGAGAAAAACTAGGAGTTGCCACGCTGGATGAAGGAGGTACCTGTTTCTGACCACCCTCAGACTTCAGGATGATGTTAAAAATAAACAAATAAATCCTTTTTTGAACAGCCAGTTAAGGAGCAAACTACTCACTAATAAATAGCATCTTCCTAATCCACAGGAGCACAAATATCTGATTCTTTCTTAGCTCCCAAGTTTTTCACCTCAGTAGCACCCTGAATGTAAATGGAATTACAAATCCTACATGTTGTCTTATTTTAATTTTTTTTAAACATTGTTAGTCTGTTTTAAAGCACATTGAAGTAGCTATTTCTCTGCCCAAGGAAAAACATCAGCATAAAGAAAGTAAGGAAGGCTGTTTCTGAAATTCTCTGTGCTTCTGTAAGTATACACAGCAGGAAATAATGTTTGCTTGTGCAAACATACTAAACTATATTCACAAACCAAGCAGATGGCACACCCTTGCAATTCAGCTTTTACAGACTGCACTTTCATTCCCTGAATATCCCCTGAAGCAGCAGATGAGGTCTGTATAGGAAAAGCATACCTTCCTACCCAACAACTTGAGCGCAAGTTATTTAAGGACGTGTCAGCCTCCACTCACAATGTAAATGTTTGTATTATAAATTGCTTCACTGTTCTTGAAAAGAGTTCAAACTGAGGAGAGACATTTTGATGAAGTTACTCTTATTTTGAACATTTTTTTCTTTTCTAATCTAAACATCCTGGGGCTTGGGGAGGGGGTGGCAGGGAGAAAAACGAAACATGATCAGCTTTGATTTTACACAGCAGCCCAAAAAGAAGAGAGTCATTTTAAGATTTAGAAAGACATCCAAATGTGAAAGAGATACTTTAGTGCAATGGCAAGTTATCAGGCTTGACAGCATTAGCTTACATATTGGAAACAAAAATAAAATTCCTGCCTGCACCAAAATCACCATCTGAAGGTCTGTGGGCCACCCTGCAAGAAGCCAGAGGAGACCTCTCAGGCTTTTTTTGTAAAGCCTGCAAACTGGTAGTTTCCTTCAAGATGTACTCTTTTGCCCCTCTAGGTTGGGAAACCCACAAAGAACAAAATCTCAGAAAGCCAAAGACTAATTTAAGTTTGAAGGGACCTCAGGTGGACACACGATCCCATCCCCAGCTCAAAGCAAAGCCACCTCCCATTCTATTCTTTCACATCCTATTTTTGCCAAAGCCTTCAAGACTATATTTTCTGCTGCAGAACCCAACAGCCAAGCTCATGCTTTCAGCAGATCCCTGCATAATTTCTCCGACAGTTTACTTTTGCTTTCTTATGTAAGCAAGAACTTTTGGCACAACTCTGGGCAGGGCAAGAAATGGCCAAGACACCCCACTGAGAAGCAGCAAGAGCATTCCAAGCACTGTGTGCTCTACACTGCCTATGCTGTCATCTCCTGGGGTTGACTGTTTTCTTTAAAAGAGATAAATTAGATCTACAAAAGTTATTCCAAAGGAATTCTGTTGAACCTTGCTAGGCTTCAGACATCATATATGTAACTTAGTTTGATTTTTCTAGATTTGACATTGTGCCTAGATTTCTCCCTCATAAGGCATTTAATATTCAGCTCCAGAAACAGTATGCTGAGGCCCTTCCAGTGTCCTGTGGTGAACAGACCAGAGCCAGCAACCGAAATGCAACAGTATGTAGGCCCTGGAGAACCTACAGTAACAGGAACTCTACTGACCTTAGGAGATCTCCTCATTCAAACACTTGTAGTCTTCCCAATTATTTGGTTTTTTACCTGCCTCTTTATGGCTAAAATGGTGGGCTTCCACTCAGCATTAAGGAAAGACAGAATGTAACCTGTTCCTCCCTTTGTAGCTCAGGTTCAGCTTTCTCCAAACAGTGGACTAAAGTTTTGCTGCATATGTGCTGTAGCTGTGGGCTGAAACTTGGGCTGGAGCCAAGACTAACGTTATGGAGAAGACGCAAAAGACAGCAAGAGAATACTTTGAGGTAGTTTAGTTCCAGCCTGAAGAATCCTACACAAGCAGCCCAAAACCTGCTCAGAAGCAAGAGGTGAAAAAATTGCTCCTAGATTTGTAACAAACATGGGTGCTGCTGGAGTGGGACCTATAGTTCCATGGGAAAGAAGAGAGAATGGTAAACACAGATTTGATCACTGTCACTTATTAAACCAGGTTGCCCTGTGTAGCACATCAAGGAGTTTCCCTGTAGCTATGACAGATGGCATTGGTCTGAGCAAGTGACTCATCTCACAATGCCAAAAGGATGTATGGGTGAATTCCAGTTCTGGCTCCTTCCCTAGAGCAAAGCAAGTGCAACTGCCATCTACACCTAGGCTACAAGAGACCCATTCACTAGGGGACAGAGGAACCCAAACATGTCATGCTCTTTCGGCTGGAAAAAGCACTTGGTCTCTACTAGAGCATCACAGTTTGAGGCACTCAATTGAAAGACTTCTGTTCTTCTTCCCTTAGGTTAGTTAACTTTTCCCCACCTGCAACCACAAAGGAAGGAAGGGTAATGAATGATGTTAAGCAACCCTCCATGGTGGCACACAGCCTCTCTCACTCATTCACAGATGGTAACTTTTTTACTCATCACCTCTCAGATGAAGGGTGGTGAGCAAAAAAATTACCCTCTGTGAATGGGTCACAGATAGGAAACAATCACTGCAGGGCTACACAGCCTCCCATGGCACAACTGCTCAGCAGAGAAGCCACAGCTTAATCTACTGACAATCACAGCTTACAGTAAGGCTGGTCCATATGGGAACTGAGACTGGGGCCCTGTGCCTAGTCTTGGCAAAGGGAGGAGGAGGAGAATATCACCCACTCTTTCTCCTAAAATATGTGCAGCCCACTGCTCAGTTTTTGAGATCATCATATAGGTACAGCCCACTGCTCAGCTTTTGGGCTTACCACAACCAAGATGCACTGCACAAATGTCCAAGAGCTGTTGGATTGCAGCAGCTTTGCCTACAAATGGAAAATTGGAAACTTGTTCTCCTGAGAGATGCTTGGCTTTCTAAATATAGTCCAAGTATCTTCCAAATCATGCATTCAGCTGACCTGAGCTCCAATTAGGAAGAACTGCTGTTGTCTCCAACAGTCTTTTTCTTCACGATACTCTCCTACACCACTTATGACCTGATTCAGGAAATACCCACACACACAATATTTACAGCATTTGTGTTTTCAGCAAATTAACCATTAGCTGCCAGAGCTATTAACTGCAAATTAACTGTCAGAGCTTATAGTGGTAGAAAGGGTCATTCACTTTGAATTCCCTCAGTACTCCCACAGACACACACAACTTATTTTCTTTTTGGAAGCCCTTGTATTATCACCATCACGAAAACTAAGCAGGTTCTCTCACTTGTTACATAAAGCCTTCTCCAGTCAATGGTAAATCCAGCAGAAACATTTTACAGCTCTTGTTCAGCCTTCTGGGCAGGAACATATTGCATAGCAATGCTCCAGCAAAATCCATTTATCCTCCCTTCCTTCCTCACTCCAAAGCAAGGATATGTTGAATATGTGGAATTGGAAATGCTCATGATTGTGTTCATTTTTTTCCCTATCCTGGATGTCTCCAGTTCAAACAATCCTAAAGTAAGATAATCCTACTTACCCAACAAATTGTTCACCAGACTTCCAGTAGTGCCCATCTGCCTTTGCTGTTAGAGCATGCATGCATAGTGACAGGCTCAACAGCTGGTTTTATTATTGTATTTTTTACACTCACAGTTAAACGTTAAACAAACAACTGTGCAGAGGGGAAAATTTCAAAGCGCAGCTAGAATGAGAAAAAGAGAACTAGAAAAGCAATAAGACTACCCCATAACAAATGAAGACTTTCCACCATAAGGAAAGAGCTTGACGCATCGCTCTGATCACAGGCCAGTTCTAGAAGACCCTTGCAGCAAAAGTGGCTGTGCTGCTCCTTATTACAGCTTTACTTTTACAGCTTCACCTCAGGAACCAAGACCCAAATCCTATTTGCCAAGTACAACAAAGCCTGACAGCTTTCCTGCCTCAAGACACAAGGTGAAGCGTTTCTGCACAGCACATAGGAGGGTTTTTTCCCCCTCCTCACACAGAGAAAAGATACCTGGCAACATATACATGCATAAGAGTTTCATCTAGGTGACTTGGTCAGCATTTAAATACCCTTTTCATTTTACACACACAGGAGTTACACAGAAGGGAAGTCACTCTGTCTCAAAGCAGTTCTGCTCCAGAGCCCCAAGTTGTATTTTTTTTCACCTTGTATACACCTGCTTGTGAGTTATTTCATAGGACTCACTTTTCCTTCCCTCATACATGCATACCTGTATCCCAAGGAGTAAGGAAAATTTTGTGGATGAAGAACACCCTCTGAGATCAGGCAAGCACAACACTTGTCAGAAAGTAAAAAGTCTCTAAAGCACCAAACAGGAATAATGGTCTTCTTCCCTCCTTTCTCCCATCCACCATTCAAGCATTGCTCTATTCAACAGCATTTTCAGATGTGCCCTGGCAGCCCTAGCACGTGAGAACATTTACAGAGAACTGATGGGTCACAAGCCAGCCCTCACACCTTGTCCTTGGCTTCTAGTTGTCCCTTGCTTTGCAGGCCTGCCCTCATGAGGGAGAGCAGCAGAGGAGGAAAACAGAATTCACAACATCAGGGAAACAAACCTCTGTCTCACAGCCAGACCACTCCAGACCTGGCTTTGCTTCAGAGGGAGAGCAATTAAATCCACCTACTGCAGCCCTTGCACATGCAAAATGACCTTTTTATTCAATTAAATTTCCTGTAACTAAGGTTAATGGTCCATGTGTTATCTGCCTCAAGGTATCAGCAGCTTCTGGCTGACCTGCCATCAGCCCAGAGACAGGAGGAGACTGAAAAAAACAGGAAGATAAGAGAGCTTGCAAGTGGCAAGCAACTGGCAAACACTGGCTGGCGCTCCACTCGCTAAGAGTTCGAGGCTAAAGATTGCAATGAAAGGCAAGGACTAGTACACTAAGTTTTTGCAGGACTTGTGTTCCTTCAGACGATCTAACAACTACCCAGAGGACAGCATTCCTCGAAGCATCTTCACAACTCTTGCCCAAGAAAAATCTGCCCACAATAGCAGGGTCCCAGGTCAAAGTCAAGATTTCCACTACCAAGCTTCTAAACCTTAAGCAATCCTCATCAACAGGGAGATGCAGGACCACCAGAACAGCTCAACCTCTACCTCTGCAGGCTGGCAAGAGGAGACCCAGACATCAGTTCTCTCATCATCAGGGCTACAGCTGGGGAGGGAGCTGCACATGCTCACAGCCAATTATCCCAATTAGGTCAGACACATTCTTGCAGGCTTCTTCTGGATCAGCTCAGGAATAGCACCTGTAGGGCTTCTCAGTGAGGAATGAGAATGGTTTGACTTGGAAGGGATTTTAAAAGTCATCTAGCTCCAACCCCCCTGCCATGGGCAGGGACACCCTCCACTAGCCCAGGTTGCTCAAAGCCTCATCCAGCCTGGCCTTGAACACCGCCAGGGATGGGGCATCCACAGCTTCCCTGGGCAACCTGCTCCAGTACCTTACCCCCATCATCATAAATCTTTTCCTTATGTGGCCAACCTAAATCTACCCTCTCAGTTTAAAACTGTTGTCTCTTATCCTGTCACTATAGACTGTTTTAAAAAGCCCCTCTTATAAGCCCCCTTTATATATTAAAAGGCCACAACAAAGTCTCACTGGAGCCTTCTCTATCCTCAGAACACATTCTGGGCATCCTTCACCAGAAAGCCTCCCTGGACAGTCCATCTTTTAAGTGTTTTTTTTTTCTCTTCCAAATGAGTTTTCATAGCAGAAGCTGGTTGCATGGCCCTCTTTAAACACATTAACAGCAGTGCTTGGAGAGTTCTGCATTAAAAAAAATTAAGCCTCAATCCTGAAGTTTCCCTTCTTAGATATGCTCTTGACCAGCTCAGTATCTCTGCAGTTTTCACATTCCAGCATACAGGAACATGGAGATTTGTCCACTAAAGTTTTCACTTAAATGCAGCAGCAGTCTGGACTGGGTGGCTCTTCACAACTGTGGGAATGGCCTAATGTCTGGAAGCAGCCATTGAGCAGAAGATGCATTTAGATACACCCAAACACCACCGTGCATCTGTGTACTCCCTCTCTGCCTCCTCCCATTCTGCTATCACCCTAGTTCTCCAGGATAGAAAACTTACTTGTGGAAGGTGTCTGGCAAAACACATGGCTTCAAAGAGCACATTAAATCAAAGGGACTAGGTTCATTTTAACCTAAATCAGTACTCTAACAAGCCCCAGCCAATATTCCATCTGCCAACAGGCCCTCATCATAATACCCAATACCTGTAACACGTGAAGAAGCCTAACTTGCATCATCATGGGGTTCTACAAAAAGGTTCATGCCCAAAGTGTGCTTTTGGCCTCCTGGGTTCAGTGGTGACACCCAACCGTTGAGCAATGCTGGGCTCAGTTGCATCACAGCCCCAGCACACAACTCCTGCCTCGTAAATACCAGGTACATTTTATTACATAATAACATATAAGAGAAGAAAGACAAATCTTTCAAGGTCTGGATCTTTTGGAATTTCAGACCAAAGCAAAGCAAGGGATGATTAACACCACCTCTCCCTGCTTTCTCCCTGCACACACTTTTATCATGCTCTCTACTAACTCCCTTCACACTGTAGCATCAGAAATATAGTGTGGAAAAAGCAATGTTTTCCATTTTCTCTTGCCCTGTGCAACTGAGGACAGGAGGGAAGATTCCTTTGCCAGGTTATCCATCTTTTGGTGCATCAGAACATCTTACGCAGCAATTAACGCCCAATCCAAACAACGGGGGCAGAGTTTCCAAGGTACCACTTAGCTACTCCAGATAAACACGACATTAAAAAGGGGGGAGGGGGAAACCCGCGATGGCTAGGCATACACAAATGACAGGCTTCCTTCCCCATCACAAACAGCCATGGCTTTAGCAGGGCTGCCCAGCAGCCTCCTCACATCGCACCTCACCTGCGCAGCCCTGTCTCACCTCCTGGGCCCCCGGGGGAAGCTCCCGGCTCGTACTGAAGCGCTCAAGTGTAAAGAATGGAATTTTAAAAGGCTCATTTAATGCACATCATTCCCCCCCCCCCCTTTTTTCTATTTTTAAGGTAATACTATTAGCCTCATAATTCCCTTCTAGACTTTAAACCCATTTTGCTGCTAGAACCGCTAGACGCCAAACCCCCGTCCGGGGGACTGCACCAAACCGCATGCCCACCCCGTGTCCCCTGAGACGCCGCCGCCGCCCCTTCTCCCCGCAGCCCCGGGGTGCCCTGGCCGGGCCAGGATGCCCGCGGGAGGGCGAGGGGAGCCCGCAGGTGTGCGGCGCCGGCAGGATGCAGGCAGGACGGCGGGAGAGCCCAACCGGTTCCCGCACAGCGGCCCCCCGCTCCCCGGCCACACCGGCAGGCGGAGGGAGGGAGGACTCGGAGGACACGGTGCATCTCGCCGGCGCTCGGGGGAGCGCTCCTACCTGCCCGGGCTCGCTGCTGTAGGCGAAGGCGTAGACTCGCTCGGCGCTGATGTTCACGGCGCCCCGGTACACGCGGCCGAAGGCGCCGGGTGCGGGGCCGCCGCCGGAGCCGCCGCCGCCACCCCCCGCCGCCGCTGGCGCTGCAGCCGCCCAGAGCAGGGCGCAGAACAGAGCCCCGGGGGCCGGGGCCGCCCCCAACCCGGCCATGGGCACGTCCCCGCCGCTGCCAGCCCCCGGGGCAGCCTGACGCCCGGTGCGACACCCAGGCTGTGGCTCCCCGGCAGGGCGGGCGCTGAGGCGCTCGATTTGCAATTTAAATAAAGAGCTCGGTGACACGCATAGTCGCCGGGGGAGGCGGGGAGGCAGCCCCGGACACCCCCCGCCCCTCGATCGGGGGTCGCCGAGCAACTTTCCTCGGGAAAGGACCCCGCTTCGTCAGCCGGCGGGGAAGGAGGGCAGGCCGGTGGTCTGGCCGGCCCTGGGGAGGAGTGTCTCCTCCCTGTGCCCGGCCCGAAATTCTGAGCCGGCCTTGGCAGACAGTTGTCAGGGGGTTTTTCCCCTTGGGGAGCTGTGCTGGGAGCTTTTGGGGCACGCCGGCATCGTCAGGCACACGGGGACAGGGCCACTGCAGCAGCATCTGCAAGGCTTCAACACCCCCTGCCCACCGAGTCACGGGTGTCCTCGCTCCTCACCCTGGCTTGCTGGAGCAGTGGCTTGCACCTGCAATGCATCTCACATAGAGCCATCCCCAACCTTTGTTGTTGGCTGCTTGTAACTTTGGGATAAATGCCCTCATCTTTCAGTTCAGTCCAAAGGTGTGAAGGGCTGCACTAAAATGTCGTTTTGTTAATTCGAGCGTGGCTTGGTGCATCTTACGTTCTTTGAGTCCTTCACAAAACTGCTACAAACAATACTGTGATACTCTCAACCTTTTCAGCAAGATGGGGGCGATATTGTGGGGCTGTGAAAGGGCCAGGGTCTCTTTCTTATGGCTTACCCCTCCAATGTTCTTCTGTTGAAAACTTGCCTGGGAAACGTGTCAGATCCCATGGTGGAGGGATGCACTTACAAGTCAGAGAAGATAAAAGCATTGTTAGAAAGCAACCAGAAAGGTTTTTCAGCCTGAGGATGAACTTGTAGGAGCTGTAGTTTTCTAAAGTCAGCCTGCAGTCTCCAACCATGGTGACTCTGGCCGCAGAAGCTTTCCAAGTTGTGGGTTTTGTTTTCAAGATTGAGAGATTTCCTGGGGGCTGCTTGTCATCTTTGGAGGAAAAGTTGCAAAGCTCAGCAAAATGAGCCAGCGTGTGTTATGTGATTCTGATCTTAGGGCCTTTGTGTGATTCCTGCCCAGAGAAGAAAAGAAAAAAAAAATTCTCAGTGATGTCTCTGTTTGTCTTGAAGCAGGCTGCTCTTCAAGTCACCCTGCTTTTTGTCAGAACCTCAAGAAGTGGCATTAAGGGCAAAAAAAATCCCCATTTGAGATCTGCTAGAAGATGGACTCTCCAAAATGAAGAATTTGCCTTTCAGCCTGGAAAGTATCATGCTGTGCAGGCCAAGAGACCTGTGTAATGTCAGCTCTGAGCTCTTGTGACTCTGTCTTGCCTCTTACCTGGACACAGTATGACCTTTCCTGACGGACCTCAAGCAGCAGTGGCATTGGGAGACTTGTGGCTTCCCCTCCCCATCCTGTGGATCCCAGGGCTCCTGAACCCTACAGTTGTCTTCTCAACCACTGGCCTCTGCAGACCCACAGGTCCCTCTGGCAGGGCCGGCAGCCCCCTAGCACATGCTGGAGGGGGGAGACTGGGGACCATGTCTTCTCCCAGAAAGGAGAGGCTTCAGGGAACAGGAGGAGGTATGGCAAAGCAAAAGCATGTCAGGGCCATGCCAGGTTGCTCAGAGCAACATGACAGATGGCACAAGAGCAGTATTCTGCAAACCAAGGTAGTTCTCGCAGCTGCAAATAATTTTTGTGTCATTTGGTGCCATGCATATTTCAAATCAGGAGATCAGTATGGTGTCAGGGCATTGTCCCTTCTGAGTTGTGTTGTCTTCATGACAAAGAAGTGGCTCTCCATACAGTCATCACTTTCCAATGGAGATTTATTAATTTCTTAAAGTACTTGCCCTGAGTGGATGTACATTTTGGTATCTTACCAAAGACTATGCATTTTTTCCTCATTTTGAATTTGAGAATTCAAGCTTTATTTTCAAAGTATAATATTTTGTGCTTGTGTTTATTGAATTTCCCCTCACTGTTTCAAGGTTCTTCCTGCGATTTAGCAATGTCAAACCTTTACTCAAATCCTTGCCTCTAAAGTGCAGTACTGCCCAACTCGGTGTTATTTGCAGAAGTTTAAGTCAAAGGTCAATTCCACCATTCAAGTCACTAATTAAAGCGATCAATCCTAGCAGACAGATCAGATATCTTAATTTGATATACCTTTCTATTGACAGGAAGGTATCCACTGCTACAGTTTGGGAATTGCTTTGCAATCACACAGCCCTCTCGTGTCAATACCATCTGAGACCTATTTGCCTTTATGAGAGTGGTATTCAAGGCAATGTCAAAAGCCCTACTGAAATCAAAATATGTTTCATCTATTCCTTTCAGCACCTACTAAGTCGGTTATCTTGGCAAAGAAATAAATTAGGTTACTTTGATGCGATTTGTTCTGGACAAATGTACACTTCCTGTGTCTCATCACTTTATTGTTATTTAGTTGCTTGAACACCGATTGCCGAACAGCTTGTTCCATTATCTTTTCAGATAACAAATGGAAGCTGGCTGATCTATAACTCTTCACACAGCCCCTTTGATAAAGATGGGTAGCCCATTTCCCCTTTTCACTTCTGCCTGGATCTTGTTCTTGAATGGCAGCGTGCATTTTGGAAGAAAGAACTAGTCCCTGTAAGAGACAAGGTGCTGATCCAGACAGACCATGGGTCTGGGTCAGTGGCAGTGGTCTAGTGTTCTTGTATGTGCCACAGTACTGTGGCATCAGGGGACAGCATGGGCCAGCCGTTCTCTAAGGGACAGGGAGCCAAGTGCTGTAACATGGCCAGTGGAGCAGGGACCTCACTGGCCAGAGCCCCGTCCCACAGAATCCGAGCCAGGTGAGCAGGGCGGGCCTGGAGATGGCAGCTGGGGTCAACAGAGAGTCCAGATCACCAAACAAGTCCACGGCAATGGGATAGGTCTGAGGTCAATCCAGGAATGTGAGTTAGCAAATCAGGTCCAGTGACAGCCATCAAGGACAGACACGGCCTCGCCCGCGATCAGCAGGCAAACCCAGAGCAACAAGGCCGGTCTGAGGCCTGGCCAGCAAGTTGGTCAGCAGGTCTGGATTGACGGGATACGGGCATGGCTGTCACGCAGCGGTGGCTGTGGCTCAGGCAGGGCCAAGCACTGCAGCCTCAGCCTAAACGCAGCTCCCACGGGAAGGGGGAGGCCTGCCCTCAGTGGGGCCTCCCAGCACCTCTGCCCCCAAGGTCATCTGCGCTATCTCTAGGTTGGCAGCGAGCCCAGGGCGCCAGACTTCCAGGCGAGGGGGACGATGTTCTCAGGGCCCTTTCCTCTGGCTGTGTGTGGGGGGCACATATTTCCTAACATGGCCCATTTTCCAGTATAAGCAAAGCCCAGTGTTGTGAGTGTCTCAGGGGAAGGAGGAACTGTGCTGAACCAGAGACTCACAAGAGTGTCGTTTTGGGTTGTTTTTTTGGTTTTTTTTTTGCTGTAGCACAAAAAGAAAAAATCTCATTGCTATTGGGAAAAAAAAACACAGTGAAGAAATGACATTTCTCCTGGTAACCAGTGCTGCAAAAACATCCAAGAAAGATCTTAACTATAAAGGAATTCCCCAAATCATACTAGCTTGGAAGGGGAAAGAGTATAAATGTATAACAAACCAAACTGGTTGGAAACCTGATGGTTTTAAATCACTGCCATTTGAATGTGCAGTCTCCATCTTATGTAAGCTCCACTGTGAGTAAATAGACACTGTAGATGCTCAGCTGGCTTCTGCAGAGATAACGCCGCATTTTCAGACTCCACTGTAAATGCAGTGTGAAGAACAACAAGAACTGAAAGGCAGACAGGCTCTATAGACATCTGATAGAACCTGCTTTGCATTTTCTTACAGGTGGCTGAAGTGCTTGAGAATAGGCTGGTTGGAATGAGAAGTGTCTCTGGCTTGTATTGTATTTGCTTGTATTAAGTATTTAACATTTATATTTGATTGTAATTAATAATAGCAGAGAGATTTAAGATGTGTCAAGGTGAATGATAGATTGATCTAACTGTGCCTTTATCACTTTCTTCTTCAATAGACCTTGTTCTTCAAGATAATTTAAAGCCATGTTAGGAGAGAATTCCAGATGCACCCTTAATTTATGCTTTTGGGTTCTGAATTTTCAAATAAGTGGAGGGTAATGAATCCAGTGCCACTGCCTTACACATGTGCCTAAGATCAAGGATTTGTTTTGCCATAGGCTGAACTCCGATATTCAGTTTCAGGTTGAATATGGTATGTATGTTTAGTGCCTAGACGGAAACTGAAGTTCAGGTGCAACCTCCAATATGAAGAGAACAGCCACATCTGCAGCACTTCAGCAGAGGCAATTGCTGACAGTATTTCTGTCACTTTATTTTCTTCCCTCATAATTTCAATCTTCCTTTTTGTAACACATGCAGTGCAATTCCTTCCCTCAGTACATTAACTGTTACCATCTGCACCTTCACATGAATCTTTTTACAGTGATGTTGGTAAATCCAGAATTAGACCGATGAGGACTGTAAGCACCAGGAAATCTTGGTGAAAGAGGATATTTCTCTTTAATTAAGGAAGGGGCTTTGAATGAAAGGCTAATAAACCTATGTCTTCACTTTCCACCTCCAACAGACAAAATATTAAGCTCACACTGTAATACAAGATGTTAACGCTAACCCTTCAGAGTAATTTACATCATGTCTCCACGTATGTGACAGGGAAGTGGAGCATCTGTGACATATTCGCAGGGCAGGTCTTCCGAAAATATCTTGTACTGGTTTGTAAGCTAAATGACTTACTGAAGAACAGCCAGTTGTCTTCTGGAAGCTGGAAAGTCCTTGTGGGTAGGGAGGTACACTCTTCCTCAGTGGTACTGCCAATGAGATCTGCTTATTAAAACACAGTCAAGGCTCGCTCTTGACTGTGATGTTGCCTTAGTTCAAGGGTTTGTATGACATTCTCCTCTTAATCACCCATAACAGGATGTGAAATACATTTTTGCATGGGGAAATTTCCAAGGTTTCCTCAGAGGGACATTGAGAGATGGCTTGGGAGGGTATTTGCAGCAAGGAGGGTATTAATGAGTGAGGGGAAAAATAAAGGCTAGAGGTGGAAGACGTGGAACAATGGCAGGAGCAGCTCATGCGGACTAGTGGAAGGTGTCACTGCCCATGGCGGGGGGTTGGAACTCGACGACCTCTAACGTCCCTTTCTACCCAAACCATTCCATGATCTTCCCTGCGGACTATAAAGAGTGCCTCACACCCCAAGCCGGCGCTGCCAAGGCATTGCCCTCCTTTCGGGGGTTGTCCATGCGCTCCGGAGATGCCGCCCGGGGGCGGGCAGGGGCAGAAGCTACTTCCTCACGGAAACCTCGAGAGGGAGGTGGGCGCACCGGCGACGGGAGCAAGGCGTGAGGTGCGGGTGAACCAGGATTGGGGGGGGTGAATAGGGCCGATGTTTGAGGCGGGGGCACCGGGATTCACGTTCAGCAACACCGCGGGGTAGGTGGTTCGGGTGCCCCGAGGGGAGCGCGGGGCGGGGAGAGCCGTTGCCGCCTCCCTCCCCTGAGGGCGGGGAGAAAAACGGCTCCGTCTCCATGGCACGGGTGGGTGGAGGCGCGTGCGGGGCCTGCTGGAGCCTCCGCCGCGGTGTTCCCGTGGTGGGGCCTGGGCCATGTCGCTGCTGCGCGGGCCGCGGCCCCGCGGCGCCGGTAGGAAGGGCCTGAGGAAGCCGGCGGCGGTGGCGAAGCGGGACTGGGATGTAAGTGCTTCCTCCTCTCTGGTGCTGAGCCGGGCCCCGCGTCTTTTGCGGCCTCGGCGGCTCTTCCCGCCGCTCCTCCTCTGGCTTGCGGGCTGCGAGGCGGGCCCGGCAGCGGAGCTGCTTCTGCTGGGTGGCGCGGAGGTCGCGCTGAGGCCTTTTAACGGCTGGGGAAAGGCCGGGGAGTCTCCGCGCCCATGGACGCGCCGGCTGGCGGGAGCCTCTAGGGGTCAGCGTCCTCTGTGGGGACTCACGCGTGGAAATGCGCGGTTTGTGTGTGGATTTGGGCGGGGAGGGGGCACCGTGACGGGGTGTGTGGCGTGGATGCGACCCCTCTCGCTTCCCTGGTACTGCTTGAGGTTAGGCCTGCCCGCTGGCAGCCCGCTCTTGGGGCTGAGGGTAGGGGTGTCACTGCCGTACAGTGCCATAAAATGTACCACTGTGTAGTTTTATGCTAATTGTATTGTAATTTAAAGGGTATTTAAGTGGAACTTGAAAACAAAAATCCAGTTTGTCCTCAGTTCTGGCTTATGATGTGTTCTCTGATTCCTGTTTGCAGAGTACCATCCGTGATTTGACAGTCCACCGTGCAACTCCTGAGGATATTGTAAGTTTGCTAGCAATCACTGCTCCTTCTCTGTAGCAGGAAGATTTAGCTGGTTTTCTAGCAAAAGGGTTTACCATGTGTATGGGGATATTTTCTGCCAATGTTTAATCTCCCTTTTTAAGGTTCTGAAAATACTGTATCTTTAGTGTTAGTTCTTTCTTTGTGATATGTGTCCCCAGCTCTGGTGGTTGGTGTTTTTCAGTTTTCCATTGAGAAGCAGTAGCTGTAGTTCTTATTTCAACAAACTGCATACCATTGTAAAAGCAAACATAAATACATAAAAACTCAGTGGAGTAGTTGAAGTTAAGTCTCATCTCTGCTGGAAGGACTGAAAGATGTACTTTACTTTAGGAATCTCTATAGTTCTGAGGATACTCAATTTTAATTTAAACAATTTAACATAATTTCCTTATACTGAATGACTTGTTTGTTACAAAATATTTGACTTCTATTTCATTTTTGTTGGTAGCACTGATTGCCAGGATGGAATAAGCAGTATGAGCTATTGTTGCTTATGAATCTTGACAGGTTCATCTGGACAGCTGGGCACAATAGCAGAGAGACTTGATTCTGTAACTGCTTGACTTGATAGCTTCCAGAAACTTCAGTGAGCACTTCATGCATTTAGTTTGTTTAATTTGTGTTTAAATTGAATCTGTATATTTCTCTCGCTAAAATTGGTCAAAGAAGAGAGAGAATATCTCTGGTGATTGACATTAGTGTTAGATCAGGAAAATGCATGATGTCTTTTTATGCATGTTCTGGATGGTAGTATTTGTTTTTTTCCTCGCTTTACAGATGAGAAAGCTCATACTGAGGCAGTGGTGTAGGGCAGATGGAAACTGTGAGACTTTCCCCCTTCACCTTTGGAGCTGCTTTAAATTTGGCTGGCATTGATGGTATTTTACACTTCCGAATGTTTGTAAGGCTGTCATTGGTCCTACCAGGAAGTGAACATAAATACTATTCAGTGCATGGATGATAACATCAAGAAGAGCTTGTTAGCATTACCATGCAAATTTTGATCTAGATTGACCCCTGATTTTGAAATGGTGTCTTTCATATTTGTGTAGCTGCGTCGCCATGAAATGCACAAATCAAAAAACAAAGCACTGGCACATCTGGAACTGCAAGAGAAAGCACTGAAAAAAAAATGGAAGAAGCAAAAACAACTGGCTGCTGATTCCTTGGAGAAAAGGAAGTTGACTCTGATGCGTGAGGTGAGAGATAAACCTGCACTTTCAGTTGGCTGCAGATGACTTGCAGCAGTAGTGGAAAACTGCTCTTGCTCATAGGTCAACATTTGCTCCTTTTGTTGGATAATTTGACTTTGAATGTCAGTACACTCTCTCCTCTATATATGCTGAGTGCCTGCAATGATTGGGATAGGCAGTATAACATATGAACTGATCTGTACAGTTGCTCATTTGATCCTTGTTGCCTGGCTACACCCTCTGTAACTTTGTAGGCCTCTCTGCATCTGAAGAGGAACTGTTTGTGGAGTTAAACTGTGTGTTGTGAAAAGGATGTCTGTTCTTTATGTTCTTACTGCTGTCTTGCCTTTTCTGCCCCCTGTCTAGTGTTTTTCTTTGATGGAAATGTGAACATTCTCTTTCAAGGAGGGACACTCTTATCTGCCCTTGCTTATTTAAACAGAGAAAATGTAGAGTCATAAGGGCAGAAAAGGTGAGGCAAGAAATTGCTAAGTAAGAGCTTGTATGGAAGGAAGATTGTCACAACAAAGCTTGAGGAGCTGTGGCTGCTAGCAGACAAGATTGTCATCTGGGGATCAGAAAGCTTATCCTCTAGGCGTTCTGAAGCACTCTGACTGAAAATATTAATATTGTTTAATTTGCTTTTGGTTTTTTTCGCCATAGAAGCAAACCTAAGCTTAGCTAACAGAGACAGTAGCTGTCACTGTCTGAAAAGGGATTTCAGTGGTAGACATCCTTTTGTTTCACATGGCAGGCAACTCCTTGCCATATGTTATGAAAACTAATCTCAAACCATGGTTGTTAGCTTTCAGACCTCATCAGCACTTGGACAAGCTGAGAATTATTCCTGTTGGTAAAGAATGATGATGAACAATATTCACTTACCAGTTAAACATGATTTAGTAGTCATGTAAATGTGCAGTGGATTACCTGTCACAGACCTTCTCTCTTTCATCTTTTGTAAATTTTCGGAAGTCTTTCTGTGATCTCTGAGGACATTCAAGCACAGACAGAAACAGATGGAAGTACTTAGAATCAAAGATCACCTTCTACTTTCCTATTTGACACCTGTTTCTCTGCAGTCACAGTAGAATTTTTGTGTTAAGCATATTGTGCTAATCAAGTCTCTAATTTTGACCTTGGTTACTTTCATACTTTTCTGTTAAGTGCATTTTAGCCAAGTACTCAAAAAAGCTGTGGACCTTTATACTAATTTTCCTAATGTAATAGCAGGCTAGTTTCAATAAGACTTCCATGCAGAAATGGAAACAGAAAACGGAAAAACACCATTTTCACCTATTCTTTTCAGTTTGAGTCTCCCAGTAGAGCACAACCACCACTATGGGTTGTTGTCTTGTCTCTTGTTACCTTGGTGATCTTTTTTTCCTTTTCTGCTGTGACTGTAGCAGCCAAAGCCCCTTAACTCCTACTCAAATGCAAAAGACTCAGAGGTAAAAACTAGGAAGATACTGCTACTAGTGTGTTTTTTCTTGTAGTTGTAGGTTAGATAGAACAAAAATTATAAAAAGAATAAGCAAAATTTTAATCTTTCGGTGATTTGTCTGCCTAAAAATCTGAATTAAAAAATGAATGTTTTTGTAACTGGATTGTGTATGTGTTGGTACCACCCTGATTGGTCCTATAACAACTTACTTTTAAAATAATGTATATTGCACTGGAGGGGAATAGGGAGGTTTTAAGATTAGTCCCATTTAATTGTCTGTATTAACAATCTGAAACAGGAGGAAAGATGAATTTCAGTGCAATTCTTAGGTAATACTAAACTGGGGCAAGGTACAGTACTCAGTTAATTTGTTGAGGGCATGTAAGAGGGCCTAGAAGGGTTAGAAGCAATATCACTTTGTTTTCTGCTGATCATAAGCATGTGTGAGCCAATCTACCGTGGGAGATTGGAGATACCTGCTGGAGAGTAGTGTAGGGGAGAGGGACCTGGGGGTCCTGGTGGACAGCAGGATGACCATGAGCCAGGACTGTGCCCTCGTGGCCAAGAAGGCCAATGGCATCCTGGGGTGTATCAGAAGGGGGGTGGTCAGTAGGTCGAGAGAAGTTCTCCTCCCCCTCTACTCTGCCCTGGTGAGACCGCATCTAGAATATTGTGTCC
>WKFP01014371.1:340850-357579 GCA_011057875.1 Pterocles orientalis | reverse complement strand
TCCTATAACAACTTACTTTTAAAATAATGTATATTGCACTGGAGGGGAATAGGGAGGTTTTAAGATTAGTCCCATTTAATTGTCTGTATTAACAATCTGAAACAGGAGGAAAGATGAATTTCAGTGAAATTCTTAGGTAATACTAAACTGGGGCAAGGTACAGTACTCAGTTAATTTGTTGAGGGCATGTAAGAGGGCCTAGAAGGGTTAGAAGCAATATCACTTTGTTTTCTGCTGATCATAAGCATGTGTGAGCCAATCTACCATGGGAGCAGTGCTCTAAAAACTCGTAACATCCTCAGCAGGAGGGTGAAGCTTAGGAACCTGCTGATGCTGAAAGAGATCTAGTAGGGAGGGTAAAGCCAAATTAATCAGGATAATTTTTGTCTGATTAAACATGTCACCTTAGTTTTAGTTGCCTTAGGGAAAGGAATCATGTTTTGAGACAGGTAAACATTTTTTTCCTTTTTCTGTTGTGGTGTTTTTTTTGTTTTTTTTTCCTTCTGCAGATCTGGTGTAACTTTGTTTGAAAACCTGCATTGTTTTGATATGAGATGGCTAAATGGAAAGACTAGATTTAGTTAGTATCAAGTGTGAAAACTGAATAGTGACTTGGAAAAGTAGGTATGTGAGATGATTGAAAGACGAATATTCACTGATTTGCTAAATTGGTTATGAGGAGAAGTGTAACATGTTGCAGTGTAATTCAAGCTCAAAAAACTAGAAAGATGTGGAAACTAGGTATACGGGGAAACTTTTTCACATAGCAAAGCACAGAAAAATGGTGCGGGGAGGCAAACCAGGTGAAATGCCGCTGCCTAGAATTTTTTGAATGAACCAGCGAGCTTATTGATGGATGCTGAAAGAAAGTCTGTGGAGATAACAGCATGTAGTTTTCTGAGACTGCTGCAAACCAGTCGTTCTTGTGATTCCTAGGGGAGCAAAAATTGTCACTCAGTTCTCAAATTTTGTTTAGGAGGGCATACATGAGCCTGTCTTTTCTGTGGGATCTTCTAAAGTACTTGGAGTCTCTCTGGCTAAATTTAATTAACCATGATGAAGTGGAGGTCACTTACATACCTGATCTCCTCTCGAGTGTTTAACTGCATTCTTCCCAGGTTGCGAGATATAGTTTCACTAGTTTGCCATTTCCAGCTTTGTGAATGGAACCACAGAGGAGTTTTGAATTGCATTCTGCCCATGGGAGCCATGTCCCCAGGCAGCTCCATTCGTCTCCCTGTAGCTGAATGCCTCTTGCTTTGCACTCCAAGACCTCTCTCCTTAGGAGGCAGCTGTTGTGGTGCCAGTGATGGACTTCAGATACCAGGGGAGGGAGACCTTGAATACCGAAGCTGTGCCGTGTGAGAAATGTGTGGAGATTACCAAAATGTCTTCTGATGGCAGGTGTAGTCAGCTGTGTTTAGGTCTGTTGACACTTTTATGGCAGTAATTTTTAGGCAGGATTTTCAGTAGTCAAGGCTAAATGAAACAAGTCTGTCTGAATTGGTTTGGATCTAATCAAATAGTGCAGTTTTTGGGTGTCTGTCAGATGCAGAAAAGTGTGTCATAAACATCCAGCTTCTTGCTTGTGTCGGGGTGGAAGCAGAAGAAAGGAGTGGGAGGACTGGCTCTATAAAGAGAGTCAGTGGTGATGGGGGCCCTGAAGTAACTGTTTAATTTTTCAGAAAAACAAGGTGAATTCTAGTTACTCAGAATAAAATATGGTTTTCTGGTCCATCTGAATTAGGATCTAATTGCACAGTACCAACTTTGCAAACATTGTCTTGCTGGCTGTTCTCATGCTAAGTGTTTAGAAGAACAGTACCAAAAAAAACAAAGGAAAAATCAGTCTGCACAGTATGAAATACTTCCTTATATGCTATGCTTTCAGATTCTGTCTGATCAATACCATTTGCAAGATGTATTGGAACGATCTGACCAGGCTATGGCTGTGGCAAAAGACTTGCTTGGGGATGCTCCTCGTACGCGAACAGGTAGACCATCTCATTTATATTGGGTAGTACATTTAAGATTATCTCCTTACTTGTCGTAAATAGTCTTGTTTTGCGAAGGATTCTTTTTAATTGTTTTCATCTGATCATATAACATAGTATGATTGATCCTGTTCATGCTAGATGAAACACAGATGAGGATAATCCCTCCCATGGTAGGGGAGCATGAGCCATGGCCAGGTATTATACTGTATTAATCCATTGTGGAATTTCCTGTCACTTCCTGTGTAACATATCACACACACGATTTCCACAGCCTAGCTGCCAGCCTGTACAGAGTACCAGTTGAGCCACTGCAGTACTTCCGATTCTCATTGCTACGTGGATTGAATGCTTACTTTTGGATATTGCTGAAGACTTAACAGCAATTTGTGAACAAGGCTTTTCCTTTTCTTATCCTGGTTTGTGCGTCCTTAACGCTGCTGGAAGGCAGGATTGGCAGTTTGCATGTGAAGTCTTAAGCTTAGATTCTTTTCTCGGAAGGTTGCCATTCTGTTTGGCTTATAATGACTTTTTTGTCCTATGTTCTTCTTCACAAGTGTATTTACACAGGTAAGAAGAACAAAAGCCGGGCAAATGGCTGAATGTATTAAGAGATCTCTATGGTTGGCCTTTGGCAGTTGTTTAAAGGAATGGACCCCCTGTGACCCTTTTTGTGCAAAGTATGGGAAGTTGCTTTTTGGCGCAAAGTCCTGTGATATAATGAGATGGGAGTCTTCTGTGTTCTTCCCTGTTTTGTCTGATTCCTCTAGGTTTCCCTAATGTAACAATGGCTCCTAACTGTGACCTAGAATCATCTCAAGGACCCATTGTACAAAAATGTGATCCTCCCACTCAGCTTTCCATCCTTAGTGAATCTGTCATGGATTCCCAGGTAATGTATATTCAGTTCCATGCATGTCCTGTAGCTTTTTTTTGTTTGCATAAAATCAGAGTATTCAAAGGTAGAGCTTCCAAGCAGACCTAAACCTGTCTTCTGTGTATTGTATACCATGTTGATAACATAGGTAGAATATGATATTAAATAGAGGTGAGTTTGTTTTGTGAGACTCTGGGAAACATTATTTTTTGGTTTCTTAGCCTTGGAATATGAGAAACACCAACTCCTTATGTCTCATAGAAGCTCCCTCATATTGGTATGCTTTCCCTTTTAAATTCCATAATTATCAGCAAGACAACAAAGTAATTACAGACTAAGAAAGCAACTCTTGTGTCACTTAACTAATTGCTACATAGCAAAAAATGCCTCTGATCTTCTAATTATAACTGCATATATGGAGATATATCCAGTTGGGCTCCAATTTGTTCCTGATAACACACAAGTAAACGTACCCCATGTAACTCCACAGCCTGTATTAGTCCTACAAGCTTAACTTGTAATACTTCACATTATTTTACAATTACTTATTTTAAAAGTTTTAACACTATTTAAATGTGTTTAAAATTTCATTTGGATTACCAGTGTGTTCTGTTTTCTTTTCATAATGAGTTGTACTAGGAATGCTCACTGTGGTTTGAGAATGGGCATATGACACTCCCAGAAAACAGCTCACAGATGAAGACCAAAAAGGCTGTGAGAGCAAAAGTAGTGGTGTCATATTCTCATGGTTCTCTAATCCTGTTTCCCACTATCTTGCACAAATACCTGCAATTTGAGTTCCAGTACTTTGCTGTCACATATTTTGATGTGGTATTTGTTTTTTGGGCTTTTTAATATGAAGAGTTAACTATAGGATCTTGTAAACTGTATCACTGGGTGCATGCTGCAGGATAAGCAGAAATTTTTAGAAGAAGTGCATAGTGATGGTGGTCATCTGAGCTTCTGTGAGATTTTCTTTTCCCTATGTGCCTACAAAAGTCTTAGTTAAAACAATATCTTGTGAAGTCTAACCAGAAGCACAGAAACCTGGTACTTTGAGGAACCCTAATTCCAAATTTGATTAAGTTTTGCTATGAATGTGGTATGTAGGATTGTGTTTTGTTCTGGTTGCATTTTACACATAGAATATAAATGATTAATTTTGCAGATCTCGTTATGAGGTGGTTTAGTTTGTAAAGTCAATGGCTGAAATTTTAGAAATGCTATAATTTAGGTTGCTTTTTCCATCTTCTGCCTGGTCTATCTCTGTTTTGGTACACTACTTAAAGCTTTTTTATCCTACAGTATGTATGGTCTTTCCTATTTAATATAAATCATCCAAATAAAATATTGGATATTGAATTAATCACTTGTTTTATTTTCAGAGACAATTGACAATATCACTATTTCTTAGTTAAAGTCCCCCAAAACTCTTGCCACAGAGGTATTTTTCTTTCTTTTTTTTTTAAATTTTCTTTTGGAGGTAGAGACTGAAACAAATATTTTTGGTTTCATTCTTGAAACAGTTCCAGAAAAATTGATATCTAACTTCTTCCTAAGGACAAAATGAAATTGCTCTGAAGTCTCTCTTGTTTTCTTTGTTGTCTCCTTAAAAGGCTCTTAATGAAGTGGAAGAGGAAACGTTATCAATCTATCAATTGGAAGATGGACACTGCAACTCTCTGAATTTCAAATCCAGCATAAAGTCTGATAGGTCAGTACAAATATTTCCATTCAGGTTTACACCCTCTTAACACTGGAAATAGACAGAACTAAAAGGGTGTTACATGGGTATAGTTAAGTTACTTTTTCTGCCCCCCTCCCCTCCTTTCCTGACCTCACTAGAAGGAAATTGTTATAACAGTCAGACTGGGAATGAATATGAATAGGGAATTAATCTGAGCAATTACAGATATTTGAAAGAGCCCTTTCTAGACTGTATAGATAATCTAGAATTATGCTATTATCCTGTTACAATTCACTGATACGCTTGTTTTGGATGTAGGCTACTTCAGTTATTGAGAGAAGAAAATTCCCTGGCGAATTCTCAGTTGTGGGCTGAAAAGGATATGAGAAAAACTACCTTACCCCAGGAATCAAATGTGCCTTTGACTCCAACTGTTTCTCCATCATTGGATCAGTCAGGTTGGACTTGCCAAATCACAGCCTCTCAAGGGTTTTTAGACTGTTCACAGAATCCCATCTAGAATTCCCTTTTCTGGGTGGGGGTGAGAGACAGAGACATGTGCAAATTTGTCTCAGATGAATTTCCAGACTAAAAAAACAGCTCCTGTAATAAAATTACTTTGGAACTATTACTATTGAGAAGATACAAGAAATATTTCATGTGTGTATTTTTTGTTTTGTGTTTAAATCAGCACTCAATGCTACCAATGTAGTCAAGAGAATCCATTCAAGACTTCAGAATGAAGACAAAGAGACTGTAGACTCCACTTACACTGTGAGACAAGTGCTGAACCCAAATGCAAGGAAACAAAAGCAAATTGCAGCAAAAAGTTGAGTACTTTTAAAAATAACGTATCCCTTTGACTAAGGTCCTTGATATCATTAGAAAATGTAGGTTGAATGGGATCTTTGGAAGTTGTCGCAGGGTTGCCTCCGAAGTTTGATTGGGGAGGGCCTTGTCCAGCCAAGTCTTGATCATCTCTAAGGATGGGTATTCCACAGCCCCTTATCTAGTGCGTTCCTGTCGTGGGTTCCCCTGCATTTTGCATGTTCCTTGGCAAAGCAAAGTCTGTACAAATCTGGGAACCATAAATATGGCCATCTGATGATACCTGTTACCTTGCTAGGAATGGAGTTATCTCCTGTGCGGGGCTTTTCTATTTCTGACACAGCTCTTTAGTCTAATGCTGCGCAGACTTATGCATTTCAGTCCCCATATTCTACGCAGTATTTGGGGATTGGCATCAGTTACAAATTGTAACATGAAAGGATTGTTGTAAAAGAGTTGCTCACTAAATATGAGACCTGAAAGCAGCTGATATTTTTCATTGTCTGTTCACTGGCAAACTGCTTCCATGCTTTTAACTGAGAAGAAGGAAAGTATAAACAGGTTTCTAAGATAAAAGCACCGAACAGTCATACTTGAGAGGTACTAATGTAGTGGCAGAAAATGTGGTTTTTGATGATCTGAAGAGAACTGGAATGACTGGTGATGTTCTTTGATAGTCCATTTTAGCTCAGGGCAAGAGAGGGCTTCTCCTTTGATTTACTTGAATGAACAATGTAATTTCATTGGTACTGGAATGCTTTCTATACAAGCTGAAATTCCAATGACGCTTTCCCTCCCTCCCACCCCAGTGAAAAGAAAACAAACTGCACAGAACTCTTCAAGACAGAGGAGAGATGATTCTCCTGCTAATTCAATCCCCATTCAAATTCAGGGGGACAACAAATCCAGCTTAGATGTTCTCAACCGCATGATACGTGAAGTGGAGCATGAACTGGAGGAATATGAGCGATGTACAGGTCGCGAGGTTCAAAAAACTGAGAGAAGTGAAGGCCTCACTGGGTTTACTGTATCACTGGTGAATGTTCTCTGTCGTTTGATGTGCTACCTCAAAGAGGTGAGAAGACTTTGAATTGTTTCTGTAAAGTGAATGAAAGGGTATAAAGTTACTTCACAGATGTGAACTTTGGCCTTTCCTGGCTCCCAATCAGTTTACTTTGAAGTCCGATTATCATTGCCTACTATTTGAATGACATGCAATCAGGATTTAAAACTTTTGGTTTGCTAGAAACAGGTATCCCTAATGAAAAGGGAGGAGTTGAATGCAATGAAAGTCTCTCAGTGGCTGTTAAAAGAAAATACCAAATTGCTCTAAATTTGTTGTTTAAATATGTTCAGAGTTATAGCAGGGTATTAACTACATCCTTGTTTACAAATTCTTTTTTTTCCTTTGCCTCACAAAGGTGATGCTATTGTTAAAAGAGCGGTGGACCTAAATCCCCAATTTTCTTTGAGGGATTCCTTAGCTCTCTTTTTCTATCAATAGCAGCAACTTCAGCTTAAGCAAGAATGACCTGAAGTTCCCGCTATAGCAGTGTACTTCTAGGGGTCAGTGGAATCATAAAGACTACCTGTAAGCCATGTAGAACTTTTTTTTGAAAAAGAGAAGAAAAAGTGTGTTTGATTTTGTCTCTAACCCAGAGTTATTCAAGATGCAGCAGTGTCTCACAGATTCATTGGGCCTATGTGAAATTTCAAAGTGGATTATGGCAGTTCCTGTATTCTTAGTAGATGCAGCAGAATATGTTATCTAAAGCCCAATGCTCTGTTTCATAGTAAATGCAATAGGTTGCTAGTGAATGTGGTACTGTCTTATTTTGATTCCTTTTCAGAGTGTATAATAATTGGGGTGGAAAAAAACCCCCTACCTAATTTTAAAATTTGAATTTTGTTTTCTTTCTGGATGTATAACAACTTATTCTTTGTATTACCCTGTATTTAATGTCTGTGGAAGAATTTAATTTGATTAAGACCTGTCTTGGAAGCAAACGGTAAATAATCAAGAGTGAAAGTCACTACCATCAGAAGATGGACTTTGGCAGTGAAGGTTTTACATTTTAAAAGAAGAATGCTTGTTCCCTGTTAAAGTTTTAATACCAAAACAGGGTGTTAAATTTGGTTCTTTTGTAGTTACAAGGAAGGATCTTCTGGACTTCCAATAGAATGTTTTCCATTTATTAGAAAAACATCAGTTTGATAGCAGCAAATTAATACTGTAAATATAATTGCAATTATAGCTCTATTTAGGTTGTCTTTGTGTTCCATAGAAATGCGTTATTCTTGTCCCTCAGGCTTCCTCCAGAACTACTCCAGATTTTCTTTGTCACTTTTTTCTTTCTCAGTTTCTGCTTTCTCTTTGTGAATGTAACATTCCATGTATCTTAAGATCTTTTATCCTATTCAGACAGAAGGCCAAGGAGTCTGAGTGCTTAAGGAGACTACTTATTTTGAAAGATGTATGCTGACCCTTACTTGTATTCCCAGTTTTTACTGAGCACCTCTATGATGATGTTCTACTTTAGTAGATGTATTATCATTCTTTCCTTCCAGGAGTTCATTGTTGCTTGCAGAATTAGCTGCAACTTCTTAGATTTACTACCTAAATTCATGAGTAGAAACAAGCACAAGTTGTTCAAGCTACAAAGTGTGATTAACTGTATTCAGAGATGTTCAAGATAGTGTGCCTCCATAATTTTAATTGACTTTTACACTTTTCATGGATCTTTAAGTACAGTTAGGATTTGAGAATTTTCTGTTAAAAATCACAGCTTGTCTTGAGTATTTCTTAAAACCTTGTCCCTGTGATGCTAGGAATAAATCAAGTGCTCATGTGCACCGTCTCTCTTGCCTAGCCAGGAGGGTTATCAAAGTTGCAGTGCCTGAATTCTAGCTGGCAATGCATTTCAAGAAAGTGACTTTACAGCATATATTTAAAAAGCCTCTGATTTCAGGAGGTTTTGAAACTTCTAGAAAGATTTCCTTCCTTTTCTGCAGAGAAACAAATATTTTCCAGCTTTGCTGCAGAAAAGCTGAATACAGAAGAATTACAATAAAGGATGTTGCTTACTTTATTCTCAAAATTATATATAAATATAGGAAGAGAGACTTGAATTACAGAATCTTTCATGAAAGTTGTATTAAGTGATTAAAAAATCAATTCCTACAAGAAGTTAGTGAATATAGAAGAGGCTAGAGAGAAGGGGAAAAATAAACTTCTGAAACATTTGCCAAGGTATACAAAATTCATAAAGGGAAGTAGATGAACCTAACTTGGTTCCTAAATTAATTTCAATGTCGTCTGCCAAATGTTAGAATTGATTTTTCCCCCATTCTACTAAGAAGGCTGTTTCTTTGCAAGACTCACAGGGCAAAAAGTTAGAATATACTCATACTACCTTAATCTGTGTTGCTATCTATATTCTCTATCTCTGCTTCTGCATATTCTAACACAGTGTTAAAGTTTATGAGATTAGAGGTATACCCGGCAATGGGCCAGAATGAAGATGCTTCTTTCAGGGTATATCAGACCCAAGTCCTACCTGAGTGTAGGAATGGATGTATGCAGCTGTTAAGCCTGATGTTCTCCCCGTACATAATTGTAAGACACATAGCTGCTTGGAAGCTTTTCCTCCAAGACTAGGTTAATGCTATATGAGATGAGTAGATACATTCAATAGGTTTCATCACTGCTACCAGAGTTAAAGTTCTTATTTTTTGCTGTCTTTGGTTTCTAAAAAGTTAGGACTGTCTACATTTTTTCCATTTTCTGTGTCAGCCTGCTTCACTTGGATCAGTACAGAAAAGCTGTTCTCTCTAGGTGGAAGAGAAACAGAAAATGGATGGCTTGTCTCTGACATGTATAAAGGAGGTATATCTGCTTGTCTTTCTGTCTAGTGACACTGTCTGTGGTTTATTCTCAAAATTGTTTACTTATTCATTCACTTTATGTGGCTGCAGAGCTGTTGTGTCTTAACACTTTTTCCTTGGTGGTTTTTCACTTCTGGTCCCAGTACCAGCAGAAAATAATCTATGGTATGTTGTGGGCAGCTCATGCCCTAATTTTGTCTGTGCAGCAGAAAAAAGTACCCCAATTGCTTTTTGGGATCTCCTGTGTTTTGGAGATGGGACATATTTCTTTTATTCAAGGATTCATTTGGTAAATGCAGGCAACCATCTGGGGAAGGATTCCGTCTTCTAATTCTAATGTGTTTATGTGGCAGTTCTGTATTCCATTTACCCATTAGAGGTGGAAGGGGCTCTTTTGTGTGTTGTACAGGAAGCCTAGCTACTGCAGTGTTCTGCTTAAAACAATAAATTGATAATATCTTTGGAGGGCAAGAGGTTCTACAGTAAGGTCTTTTGTCTAATGCTCAAGTAGTACTTAATAAATAAACCTTTTTGTATTTAAAGAAAAAATAAATGAAGCCCTTTAGAACTTTTTATCTCTCTGAGGGAAAACATTAGAAAGCAACCACTTTCTCCTTTATTTAGTTAAATTTGTCTCCATTAATTAATTAAGTAAAGGAATAGGCACAAGTAACACAGGGTACTGACAAGCATTGGAACACTTGGAGTTATTTGATTACTGCGTGAACATTCAGTGACTTAAAAAACAGTATCCATACAGTGAGACAATGCTTGTAGTTACAGCCTGTAAAAGTTGTAAAAGCAGAAGAACAAGGATGTACAGGATTCCCTACAGTGTTCTGGGGTAACAAAGAAGGGACAGTAAGCTCTCTGACAGTTCTCAAGCCCTGAAAATTGGATTTTGTAATTAAAAGTAATTAAGTCAATTTAGCAAAAGGGGGAAGAGCTGTTATAGTATGATGCAATATGGACCTGTTCCTGTTTCCAAATATGAATATGTATTTGTTACAGTAGGTTTTTAACTTTCTCCCTCTTCAGAGTGAAATACAGCTGCGTGAGAAAGAGGTGATGAGAAAGCAGCATGAGGAGATGTTGAATGAACACAGAGAACTGATTGATGCTCTGACTGCAGAAATACTTCTAGTGAGGGAAGAAAACACTGCTATACAGGTACTGAGCCTTCTGAATGTCATCTTAGAATACTGGGTTTTGTTACAAATGTGTGCTGAGATGCATTGTCGTATGTTCAGGATATTTTAACAGTAAACAGGAAGAAGATGATGAAATTGAATGAGGAGTCTAAGAATTATAATAGTGGGCATGGGTGGTGGGAGGAATGTTTGGAAAGCCAGCATTTTATCTTCTTGCATGATATTTAACTTTAAAGCCTGAAAAAATGCTAGTTCCATTAAACTGAGCTTTACTTTCAGTCTAAAGGTTTAAACATCTGCCACCATGTTTTTCTACAGTTAACACTACTGGAGCAACAGAGTAGACTAGATACAATACAGTATTTTTCTTTTTTTCAGTTGTGGTGGAGGTAGATTTGTTCAATGGTTACATTTGGGTATCAAGCAATAAAGTTGTGTTGGAGAGGAAGTGGGGTGATGAGTTAGGAAAAGAATTTGTTCGAGGCAGGAGAGAAAACAAATGAGATATGTGGAGACGCTAATATTTAATATCTCACTAGAATTCCACAAATTCATGCAGTGATAAAGAGACCAAATTTCTTCTCAGAGTTGCTGGTGGTGTATAATCTAATTCCTGTTGCTAGAGTACACATTTCTGTATATCTCTCTCCCATTTTTCCTTTTTCCTTTAGAAGAAGCTTCAGCAGCACATGACAGTAACTGATGAACAGCTGATCTCTCTCACACAAGCATTTAAAGGCCTCCCTTTAGTAGAATCTAGAAGAGAACAAAGTCCAAACCATTTTGGAACTGCAAGCAAAGGTCCAGTGAACAGCCAAGGTATGTGCATGCATGTGTGAAGAATGAAATGGGAACTGGGGCTAGTTTATCCCTGTAGTGGAAAATTTGGTATTTAATAGATGTCTGCTTGAAAAAATACATCTTGTGTGAGCATGAATCTCACTTCTGAAAAATCATATGCCATGGGCTCTGAGGTGCACTCAAGCAGCTTGCTACAGGTTATTTTTTAATATTATTACAGACTGTATTCCATCCTTACTGGCATCCTTCTGTCTGGATTGGGATTTCAAGATTTAACCTTTTAGCTAAATCCTGGGCTTGAGCTGTAAGTGATACATAATATATTAATAAAAAAAAGGAGGCAGGGGAAAGGAGTAGCCTTCATATATTAAGATGACTTAGAAAGTCAGCTTTATTCTGAGGGTCCTAAAAACAAAACCAAACCCAACTGAATCAGGATCCCACCCTTTCTTTTGCTGAGGCAGCCTGAGAGTGTGAAATTTTTTCTTCCATAAGACACTAGAGGTCGCTGCTGACCAGAAACAGCAGCTGCTGAGGCCTGCTAACTCCCCGGGCAGACTGTTTCTTGATACTTGTGCCTTTGTTTCAGAGGTGAATGACCGGTTGAGTGATGTGTAACACAGATGCAGGCTAAATTAAGGCAGTAGCATTGATGGCCACACTAACCAAACATGATTCACCTTGTACTTTTTACATTCTTTCACCATGGTGTTTTCTCCCAACAGTCTTCCCTGATTGGTTGCTTAAATGCATTATTGTAGCTTTCAAAGTCAGTAACCCCTTGTGAATCTCAAGATTCCTTGGAGCTATTTGTGTTTCTTAGCTAAGTGTTGGTTTTGTGGCCAAAAACTTTCTTCCTGACTGTTTCTGTGGGGTTCTCAGGAAGAAACCACATACCAGATCCCTTTTTTTGTGATTTACCCAGGCTTTGTAAAAGCAAACAAAAAATCCTGCTTCAAAATATGAACCCCAATCAGAAAAGCACCCCTCAAAAAAAACTATCCAACAAAAAAACCCCAAACAACAACAACGAAACAAAAAAAAAACACCCTAAACCTTCCTGTACAACAATTCTGCAAGGCTAGTATTTACAAATCTTTTTTCCTTATTGGTCTCTTTCTTGGGAAAAAGCTTCTTGCTGAGAGAAAATTTTCCTAAAGTTACAAAAAAAATTTCTTCCTCCTCCTTCGGAAGGAGATGTCTTGGGCACTTTAGGCGTCTGACTAGATGTGCAACATTTGAGAGCTATTTTTAGCACAGAAGCCATGTGTAAGTTAACCCAGAACTTCTCTGGAGAGAGGAAGTGTGGCTGAGAGAGGAGTGGGAGGGATATCATAGTAACAAATAGCATGTGAGGAGGATACTTTGGAAATGCAGTTCTCTACAGTGAGGCAGAGCAGGAAGATCTTTGTCATTTCTTGCCAGGGTCATTGAATAGTGGGTGGCAGGTTTTAAATTCAATCTCAGAATCTTGGTAATGTGAACCACAAGCAGTATTTTAAGCAAACAGCCTTTTCTGGCTCTTTCCCTTTGAAGGTTCTTTTTTGTCTCTTGCATTTCTGGATCAAATATGTTCTGCTTAATTTTCCACTAAATTCTCTTTTGGGAACAAATGTCCTGAACAAAATTGTGAAGGGAGAATTCAAAGATAGCACTGACGGAGCAAGGGATATAAGCATGTTAAAATTAGAGGTTTCATAGCTGGCTACAATTTGTGATTTCATGCTTTTCATTTTGTGCTTCCCTGGTACGTTCAAAATAGATGGCAACGTAGACACAAACTAGTTGTAGGTAAATACAGAAGAATAACTTATTTTTTTACTGAAGAGATGTCTGATTTGAAATAAGTCAGAAAAATCATCGGAGAACTCAAAGTTTTGAATTGTTTTCTACTCCACCGTTGTTGCCATCAAATTTATAACATAGGGGCATTAGGACAAGTGCATGGGTCTGCTTTTCTCAAGAGAGTATTACCAAATGCAGCTCACTTAAATACTTATTTCTCACAAGTCATGTGTCTGTAAGTCTTATGCATGGGCTACAAAGAGATCTCTTGGTAGTATCCTGAAATTGTGAGGCTACATAAAATACCTGTTCTTGCTTTTCAGGCCAGTGAAAATTTGTGTTATGCTTGAGTGAAAGAGTTCTGCACCTGTGGATCAGAAGGAAGTTAGGCGTGTGTGGGGAACATACTCTAGTCTGTCTTTTCAGATACATGAATGTAAGAGTTGTCACTGATACTTTTCTCTACATTGTTATTGTACTAAAGCTAATTTTTGTTTTAATTCTATCCCTGCTTTGTCTTTCTCTTTAGAAAAACCTGATTTGAGCTGTTTTGAGCCCAGAACTGATGCAGTCAACAGGGAAAATATGCTGAAATTCCCACAAGAGCAACTTCCTTTCAAGTTCCCCCTGAGGTCAGGTGCCTCAGGTGGTGCAGGAGCTGGTAGAAGCTTGCCAGCTCATATCTTCCAGCCAGCTGTGCTGTTGTCACCCCCGCGGCAGAAGAGCAGTCAGGAATTGTCTCCCCTGCAGAACGGTGAGATCTCTTTGGCTGTAGTAGACTTGGGAGTCTGAAGTGTGTTACTATTTCAGTCTCCCAGGCTCACTTTACATTTGGAGATGTATTTTCTAGGAAAAATTTTAACCTGTATGGCTAGACACCTTGGCCCTATAGCTGGAATATTCTGCTCCCAGATACTCATTTCTTTCTATGCCTGTTGTTAGATTTCCTTTAGGCTTTCTGTCCCCTGCAGTTCTCCATCTGCTGTCTGTAGCCCTGTCTGGTAACCCAGGTTGGCATTTTTATCTTGTACTGGTTTTGATTGTCACTTCTGTATGATTTGCTGTAGCGGTTTGTCTGTCATCTCAGATCTCCATCTGCTGATGTTGTAAGCCAGCCTCCATCACCTTTCATGGTGGGACGACTGAATACTGGAAGTTCAGTACCTCCACAGCACATGCTGCAGAGAAACCGTGATGTCTGTAGGCTGTGTACTCTTGCTTTGAGACAATCTTCCCAGCAGAGATTTTTCTAAAAGCTGTGGGAGCAGGTTGTGGTATGGATTTTATTCAAAACACGGGAAGTGTCTGAAGTTTTGGGTGAAATTATGTGGTGCCAGATAACCAGATTAACTCAGTCTTGTGTCAGTACCCATAGGCTTCAGGAGTTTTACAGGTCGGTAGCTTAATTCTGATTGTTGGGAGGAAGAAAGTTCATCAGGGTCATTAGGGAAGGTATTTCTTGTTTAAACTTACTGAAGTGAGCAGGAGGGAGGACCCTTTGTCACTCTCAAAATTAGCTGTTTCCTCCTGCAACTGTCATTTTAACCACATGCATCTTACTGAATGTGCTAGGCCCCTGTAACTCTCTGTTGTTGAGAGGTGGATAATCACGTCTGTGTCTAACTTGATGGTTGCTGCTGGGAAGTAGGGCACAGTAATGGGGTTTTGCGCCTTCCCTCATCTTTTTTTTGCCCCCCTTACAGCTCTGTTGCTTTGTAAGTCTTTTCCAAGTCAGAAAAATAACCCAAAACTCCTCTTGATTTTTGAGGAATTGGCAGGGCAATTGGAAGTTTATATTTAGTTCAGCATTCTGGTGGGCTGCTGTGCCATGAGGAGGCATGTAATAAATCAGGAGGAAGTGAACTAAAGGTGGGGTTCTGCAAAGAGCAACATCTGGTTTCAGTCCCATTGAGAACTGTCAGGGGTTGTCTGTCATTTAAAACAAGAATAAAAAACTGTATTCCTGGACTTCGTTACAGTTTAGCTGTGTGACAAATGTATTGGTACTCTTTTAAGACTATTAAGGATGCTGAATGGCTCAAGAAATGTTAAACTTCTTGAATGAAAAATGATTCATGAGACAAGTTTGTGTGTAAATTTTTAGATGCCATGTTCTGCTCGAGAGACAAAAGTAAATCTTGGGAAGGAATGGGCTATATGCTATATAAAGCAAATAAAATCTAGTTTTGATCACAAAATCCAACTTGGACTTAACATGTAGCAGCTGACAGTGCTGTAACATATTTGGTCATGTATGCAGGGAGTGTTACTGGTTTGCTAATGACAACCACATAAACTACTAACTCCTTTTGTTGGTTAGAGTGCTTCCCCTTTCCTAGGGGCTGAGGGACTAGCTAGTTTATGGCAAAAGTCTTGCATTATTTTGTTTTATTACTCTAAAAGTTTTGTTACTGAGTATAAATACCAGAGCTGAAATGCAAACTTACAGTTCATTAGGCAATGTAACTGGATTCTGGAAAATGGGGACTAACTAAGAAGTAATGTTTGATGTATCAACTAAGAAATTCAAAACAACTTACCTTATTTTCTGACTTCTCTCTCAATCTCTAAATAAATCACTTAAATGTAAGACTTTGCAATAGGAAATATTAACCTTGGTGAGTTCTTGCAGCAGGATCTTGCATAGAGTGATCACAGAGTGAGCAAAATCATCTAGGTGATGGAACAACTTATTCTCGATGCTCTCTCTAGGCATATCAGGGATAAGAAGGTCATTAGAGGCAGTCAGCATGGCTTCACCAAGGGGAAGTCATGCTTGACCAACCTGATAGCCTTTTATGAGGACATTACCAGGTGGATAGATGATGGTAAAGCAGTAGATGTGGTCTATCTGGATTTCAGTAAAGCATTTGACACCGTCTCCCACAGTATCCTCGTGGCTAAACTGAGGAAGTGTGATCTGGATGATCGGGTAGTGAGATGGATTGTGAACTGGCTGGAGAAAAGAAGCCAGAGAGTTGTGGTGAATGGGATGGAGTCTAGTTGGAGGCCTGTATCTAGTGGAGTCCCCCAGGGTTCAGTATTGGGACCGATGCTATTCTATATATTCATCAACGACTTGGATGAGGGAATAGAGTGCACCCTCAGCAAGTTTGCTGATGATACGAAACTGGGAGGAGTGGCTGACACGCCAGAAGGCTGTGCTTCCATCCAGCGAGACCTAGACAGGCTGGAGATTTGGGCGGGGAAAAATTTAATGCAATTTAACAAGAGCAAGTCTTGCATCTGGGCAAGAACACCAGGTACCAGTATAAGTTGGGTACTGACCTGTTGGAGAGTAGTGTAGGGGAGAGGGACCTGGGGGTCCTGGTGGCCAGCAGGATGACCATGAGCCAGCACTGTGCCCTCGTGGCCAAGAAGGCCAATGGCATCCTGGGGTGTATCAGAAGGGGCTGGTCAGCAGGTCAAGAGAGGTTCTCCTCCCCCTCTACTCTGCCCTGGTGAGACCGCATCTGGAATATTGTGTCCAGTTCTGGGCCCCTCAGTTCAAGAGGGACAGGGAACTGCTGGAGAGAGTCCAGCGCAGAGCCACGAAGATGATGAAGGGAATGGAGCATCTCCCTTATGAGGAAAGGCTGAGGGAGCTGAGTCTCTTTAGCTTGGAAAAGAGGAGACTGAGGGGTGACCTAATCAATGTTTATAAATATGTGAAGGGTGAGTGTCAGGAGGATGGAGCCAGGCTCTTCTCTGTGACATCCAG
>WKFP01014371.1:284868-329312 GCA_011057875.1 Pterocles orientalis | reverse complement strand
TGCTGGGTGCAACTGAAATGGCACCAGAGAGGAAAAGGGCAAGTGCCTCTCTGCAGCCCAGCAAGCTTGCCAGGCATAGTTTCAGCAGGAGCTTAAAAATAGCAAAAAAACCCTTGTCTCTGCAAGTGCCTGTCTGTACCTCCTCTACTCCCCTGCACAGCGCCTGGGTGAGTTTCTGAGGTAGGTATGGGGAGTGAGATGTTAGGGAAGAGCCATCTTGGAGTAGAGAGGTAATACCAGGCAGTTTAAATTCTTTCTAGGACACCTGAGAAAAAACCTTAATACTTTATTATCTTCCCCACTCTTTTCTTTTTTGTGTGTTTCTTTTTTTTTGTGTTTCCCCCCCCTTTCCCCCCTCAGCAGAAGGTCACAATAGCAACAGTGAGGAAAACAGAATTTGGGTCCCTGCTCTATGCAGTTTGGCTTTCTGGCCAGGAAACTAAACAGGGCCGGGTGCAGTGTGTTAGGCATTGTGAATGAGGGAAGAGGAGCCTGGGGCAAGTCAAGCAAGTAAGGAAGCATGAGAGCTATGGTGAAAGCAGATGCGTGATTGCCAGCTCAAGCTTTCCTGCCTGGGAACAAATGTGCTGTGCACAACTGCAGCTGGCCTGTACCTGTCTGGAACAAATGCTGAGTCTTATTAGATGGACAGCTGTTCCTGCAGGGAGCTAGTCCTCCTGCAATCCTGTTGCAGTTTCCTTCAGGCAGTCAGATTTTGTGTGTGTGTGTGTGTGTGTGTGTGTATATATATGCGCACACATATACTGACGTGCATAAAAATAGGGCTTTGTCAGGCCTCATACTGACCACGAACTTCATCCGAGTGAGTTCCCTGTTCTCGCTGCCCCCCAGTGAGGCCAGGTTTTTGTTTCTAAGTGCTGCAGGAAAGGTCCTGTTCTGACACCCCATTGTGCACATACAGAGGCTGTACTTTAGCCTGTGGGGCCATGGGGCAGGGGAAAGGGTGCTGTACTGCTGCTGGGATGCTGTCTTGGGGACCCAGCCAGAAGGCTCATGCTGATATTGTGTGCATGCCCCACAGATGCTCTCTCCTGCAGGATCTGTTCCCCCTCCTCCCATCCCTCAGTCATGATTTGTAGCTGCTCTATGAGCATCAGATCTAATTCAGCCTGCTTTTGTTTGGAGTGCTGCTCCATTTTTCTAGTTGCCCCCTGCCATCACTATAGTAGCTGCAGCCCCATGTAATATCACACTGTAATATCCTCCTGTCTCTCATGGTCCTCGTAGCAAAGGGAAAGAAGAATGACTCTGCTGTCTGCTCAGTGTGAGTATTGTCTTATTTATTAGTCCTCTTCTGCGTGTAGAAACTTGCAGTCTTTACTTCCCCTGTCTCAAGTATAGCTGAAGGGGGGGTAAAAAGGGTTCCTGTCCTGACAGATCACATAAAACTTGCTTCCTTACAAAAGCTGGCATGAAAAAAAAAAAAAACATCCAGTTTCATCTTCCCTTCAAGAAATGTAGGCATTATTCGGGAGAGATTAAAAAGAATATATATAGCAACAGAAAGCTGAAAGTGGCAGCAGGTGCCTGGAAAGCTGCAG
Organism: Pterocles orientalis; assembly: GCA_011057875.1. Taxonomy (NCBI): domain Eukaryota; kingdom Metazoa; phylum Chordata; class Aves; order Pterocliformes; family Pteroclidae; genus Pterocles; species Pterocles orientalis. The sequence continues at coordinate 327,750 of WKFP01014371.1, read as the reverse complement.
GGAGGAGGGGAAAGCAAGAATGCCTGGTCAGAAGCCACAGCAAGGGCAAGTCTGCACAAAGCCAGTGTTGCTGGGTGTTTTCAGCTGCAGCTGCTTTTGTCATCAAAGAGGCACTGCCAACTGAAAGGGGTATTGCTTGACCACCTCCAGCTTTGCGTTTCCTGTCACAAATCTGGAGGACAAGAGAGATCCTCCCATCTCTTTTGCTGCTTTCTTTCTGTGTTTCAGGTGTTACCAAGGTCTCTGTACCCTCTCCACTTCCAGTTTGCTATTTCAGCTGCAAATACCTCTGTGTGGTGTCTTCCATTAGGTAGTGAGCAAGACAGGTTCAGTTTGCCAGGTGTGCTGTTTTGCTGCCTTCTTCCTTTGATGCACGGAAAACAGACTCCACAATCTAGCAGATTGTAAAGTAGGTATGTTTATTCAGCGCTGGGCATACAGGGGATCGCTCCTTCTATTGTGTGCGCCCGTTATGGCATCATTATCTTAAATTTATAGAGCAAATGATTACATATTCATAATATTTTGCAATACGCCTATACATATCCATTACCTATCCTCGCTTTGTATTTAAATTAGCATTTCCATAATCTCCTCCCAGCTGAGTCTGCGCAGTGCCTTCTGGTGGTGGTCGTTGGGGTCTTTGGGGATGAAGTCAGACTCCTCTTCCTCCTGTCCGCTTGTAACCTCACAGGCTCAGTCAATCACTGGCTGTTGTCCAAACCGCAGGTCTAGTCCCAACTGGTTTTGTACTGGTAAAACCTAGGAACTCCATACCTCAGCTCATCATGTTATACAAACTATCTACTTTCTAGTAAATCGCTAGGCAACCTAAGAACATCTTATCTTAGCTATTTCCCTCCTTATTGCCTTCTTGCTATTCCCATATTAACTCTTACGTCCCCTGTTCTTATCCAGGCCCTGTATCACCTTCACCTCTCCCACGTCATACTGCAATGGCTTAAGTCCTTCTGCTAGACCTGTGGGTTTGATGTGTGAGAGCAGGTTACAGAAATATACTCTGGAGTCCAGCATGAAAATGAAGAGACTTGGACTTATGTTAAAAGGCATCTCTTGAGTTTTCATTGAGTTTGGTCCCTTAAGCTCAACACCAACTTGAAGGGAAAAAGCTACTAGCAAATTTAAAAGAGAGAGTGTATGAGTATATGCGTGAAGGGAGATGTTTGGTAGTGAAGGTGGTTTTTCCAAAGAGTGAGTACCCCCACCACTGCCTTGTAGAAAGTCTGTAGGAGAGCCCAGGGCAGAAGTCCTCTCTCTCCATGCCAAGTGATGTCTCTAAGCAGGAGATGGGTGGTGTCCTTCTGCAGCAGCTGTCACATTCCCCCATGCTGTTGGCTTGCAGAAATTGTGTCATGTGAGCCTTGCACTTGTGCACCCTCTAGGCCCAGCACAGGCAAAGGTCAAGTGGCACCTCCTCAACCGCAAGCAGACTTGCTCATTGCAGCTTGAGTCTGCCATGTTAGAGAGCAGTCCTACTCCTTCATCTCTGAGAGTGACCCTTGTGGCTGGGGATAGACGACACAAAACCGTTTGATGGAAAAAGTAAGGGTATGTCAGGTACTCCCAGGAGACCAGCCTCATGGCTCTGCCACGTTCAGAGAAGTCTCATGAATCTTTTTTTTTTAAAAAAGAAAAAAAATATTTAATTCTTTGAGACTTTAGCTCAGACTGATAAAAGCAGTCATATAAATGCCATTGAAGTCCAAGTAGGTTCGTGTAGGACTTCAATGCCAGTCTGATTTCAAAGCCTGCCTTCTACCCTATTTGTGATTCCCAGGCAGAGTGAATCCATCAGTCCATCTCCGTGGGCAGTCCCAGGAACGCCTGGCTGGGTTGCACTGTTCCTGTTACATTCACTGACATTGCTTCGCTGCTCAGCACGTTCACCAGGAATCAGGAGGAAAAACTAGGACTGCCTGAAGGCATCCAGCAGCTGGGCAAAGGGTCTGCAAAGACTGCCCCCAAAACAGCTCCATCAGGTGCTGAACCTCCAACTTCTGAGAGGGAAGAACTGGAAACACAAAATCCACCCAGGGCGGGGTGAGGAAGGGAGCCGGCGGGCGAAGACAGGAGTTGTCAGAAGGCGGCAAGAAGCGGGAGAGATCTTCAGTGCCCCGGCGAGGAGGCCGAGGACAAAGCGGGCTGTCTGGTCCCCTCTGCCCGCCTTCGCCTGTCCCGTCCCGGAGGAGGAGCCCCAGGGGAGGCGGCGGCGGAAGTACCCCAGCGCACCGGCACCCGCCGCCCCTCGCACCGCAGCCCCGGCGCCTCTCACAGGGGTCGGTGGCGGAGGGCGGCGCCGGTTCGGGTACGACAGCCCCCCAGCCGCCGTCACCCCAAGCCCAACAGCCGGGGGCGGCGCGAGGCGGGCCGTTAGCGGCCGGGGCGGGATGCTCGGTGGAGCGTTTCTGTCGAGCGGGAAGGCGGCGGCGGCCGGGCTGCTGTTATGTCGTCCGGGCCGCGCTGCCCGGTGTGCGCCGAGCCCTATGTCTCGCCGCGGCTGTTGCCCTGCCTGCACTCCCTGTGCACACCCTGCCTGCGGCGGCTCGGGCCGCTAGAGGAGCCGGGCCCGGCCGCCGCCGCCCTCAGCGTCCTCTGCCCGGTGTGCGACGCCGAGGTGGCGCTGCCTCCCGGCGGCGTCGGCCAGCTCACCCCCGACTACCTGGCCCTGAGCCGTGGCGGGGCGGTGGCGGCGGGGTGCGACCTCTGCACTGACGGGGCGGCCGTGAGGCGGTGCCTGACCTGCGGGGCCGACCTCTGCCTCTTCTGCTGCCAGGCCCACAGGTGAGGGGGCGGCGAGGCCCGGCCCGGACAGGGCCGCCTGGCCATGGGGTTTGCGGGGCAGCCTTCCCCTCTCGGGCTGCTGGAGGGCAGCAGATGGGTGGGTGAGTGAGTGGGCAGGGACCCACACAGAGCTTGCAAAAGTGGTAAAACCACACACCTTCCAGTTTGTTCAGTCTCTAGTAGGCTTTTATCCTTCTGGAGGATGCTCTCTACTTGGATGGGAACGGGCAAGCTGCTAGTTCATCAGGCCTGTCCAGGTGAGGCCCTTAAGTCCAAAATCAGGATGCCCTTTGCCTGTGGCAGTGTCCATTTGCTAGTTTTCATCCCAGTTGAGCATCGCTGGGTGGGGACACTGACAAGTGCTCCAGCAGGCATGGGTGAGGGCAGAGTACTTAGCAGGACGAGAGCCTTGTGTGTTGTGCTGTTCTGCTTTGGAGAAGGAATGCCTCCCAAGGAAAACGGGGAAGTTAAGGTGCCAGTGGTCTGCCTCCTTCCACCTGCAAAAGTGTTTACTCTGCAACTGTGCAAAGGCACCTTTAAGTGAAGCAAAAGGAAATAAGTGGATGCCCTGACACTAGCCTGCCTGCTGTGGTTGCTGCCTTCTGATGATTGATCCATGTGCTTGCCTGTCAGCTGTTGTGTCTGCATATCTTGTATCCACTTTAAGCATTTCTGTGAGGCTGAGTGTTGCAAAGAGCTGGCCAGAATCAAGACAACACTCAATATGAGTTAAGCTTCTTGTTCGCTTTATTCAGGGTTCAGGGGGAATATATAGCATTCCAAGCCTTGCATGTGTTTGCTTTCTAACACGATTGGTTTGTTACCTGCGTGCACGCAGTGTGCACGCAGCAGCAGCCAGTGGTCATTGGTTCTTGCCCTCTTGGCACGCGGTCCATTTGCGTACCCCTCTCTTTCTCATCCTTGAGCCTTCCTCCCCCCTCTGCTGTTTACCAGTTCTTTTACTCTTTCCCTTTGCTGTTTTCGAGGAGAGTCCCAAGGATTCTCAGGCCTCTTTATCGAAGTTTGGATTGTGCACATACTGATGTCCCTGCTCACTGAGCCGTTCTACCACAGCTGAGAACCTACAGCAGTAACACTATTGCTCTGCAGAGTGTCTGATGTTGCAGGGTTTAGGCAACCTGAAGAAGTGACAGCAGAAAAGAGCTGTATACCTCAGAGAGGATCATGTCAGTAAGGCAGGAATAAGAGGTGACTGTAACAGAGGCAGGAGTTGAAGAGAAGGTGGCCGCAGTGGCCTTTGAGCAGGGTAGAGGACAGGCAGCACTATGGAAGAAAAGTGATAGGAAGTCTGAATGGCCTCCTGCGGCAATGAGGTGACAGGGAGGGTAAGAAAAACACCCAGTAACACTAGCCAGAGAAGCCTTGTAGCGTGGGTTAATCAGTTAATCCATGTTTGCTGCTCCTTTCCACTTAGTTAGCAAATTCTTTCTGCAGAAAGAACTGAGGCATATTCCTCACTGCCCTGCCACCCTGCAGATACTGGTGCCTGTGGTAAAATGGCTTAGCCTCTTAGTTACCTTTCCACTCAGGGCTGCAATTTTCAGCATACCATTCTGATTAGCTAATGCCTCATACGCCATGCAAGCTCCTGAAGAGTGATAAACTGAGACCTTGAGTAGCAGCCTGCGGCACTGACAAAAATAATTGCAGAAGGTATAAAGCAGTAGAAAATTTGCCCTTATGACCTGCTTTCTACCTTATTTACTGAAATAATTTTTTCACCCCACTAGCATCTGCAGACTTGCTTCGGATTTAGTTGATGGCAAAGCAGAACAAGGGACACCAAGAAAAAACATTTTGAAATTATTTCCTGGTGTACAGGGAAGATTTCTAATGATCTGACTGCCACTGTTGTGCTCCTTGGAATAAGCAAGGGAGGTCTTAGGTTGAAGTCAGGGAAGTACGAATTTGAAGGGTATTATGCAAATAATGCTAGAAGGCTTTGAAAATTTGCCGGGCTCAAGGCAGATTAGTAGGAAGTAAAAGGAGTATTGTAAGCTGTGTCCTGCCCTGTGAGGAGGTTGCTTTGTGTTGCCAGAGCAACTCTATAGAGCTTGGTCCTCATAGTATTTCTTTGCTTATGGCTTGGAGCTCCCATCGCAACTGCCAGAAATCATTAGTGCAGGAGGCAAGGAAGGAGAGAAGGCTTTTACATCCTTCTCAATAACTAGCTCTCAGTGTTCAAAATAGCCTAAAATGGAAAAATTCTAGTGCTGTCCTGTGACGCAGTGGATGTCTGGGTCATAACAGCTTCTTTGTGTCCCATCCTTGGTCTCCTCTGAGCAGGACCTAACCTGGTGGCGAGAATAGTAAATCTTTTACCACAGAATGTCTTCTGGCAGTGGCCTGAACTAGATTTTCCCCTGAGGGATATTAGACCTCATTTGCCTCAGCAAATTTAAAGCTGGTGAAAATCACGCCCCTGGTAGCTGAGGAGCCTGGCACCTCCCGTTCCTCTCCAGAAGTGACTGTTGGTGAGTGATTCTGTTTTCAGACACCTCCTGCCAGCTCTCACTTTGCAGAGCTCACCGTGCTCCTGCTGCCTTTGTCACAGCAGGCTCTGGGGGTAACCACAACTGTCTCGCTTCTGTGAGGCTCCTTGAAGCGGCTGTTTGGCAGTAGCAGCCCGACAGCCCATTCTCTGGTCTGTGTGTGGCCGTGGTGGGGCACATGATTCTTGTCTCTGAAAATAGTGCTGACCGCATGCAGGGAGCCTGAGAGCAGCCTCTAATGAGCTGCTTGCAGATGCTGTCCTCTTGTGTGTTGAGCCTTGTCCTCAGGAGACCAAAAGTCCCTTCAATGCAAAGTGAATTTCAGTGGAGACAGGAGGGAGCAGCACATGCTGTGACTTGAAGTCTGTACAGACTGGCATTTGCAAGGGGTCTCAGATGTTTGCATTTCATATCCCATGTGCATAAAGTGATGTGTGGTTGCTCCCTTCTAGGAGACAGAAGAAGACAGCCTCTCATGTCATGATGGAGCTGGAGAACGCCAAGGATTGTGGCCAGGCTGGCAAGCCTCTCTTCTGCCCTTCCCATCCCACAGAGGAGCTAAGGCTCTTCTGTGAGCGGTGTGACCAGCCTGTGTGCCAGGATTGCATTGTAGACAGGCACCGGCAGCACCCCTGTGACTTCACCAGCAATGCCATCCACAGGCATGGGGATGCCCTGCGGGAGCTGCTGAAAAGCACCCAACATCACGTGGGCACCCTAGAGGGGGTGCTGAACCAGATTGACAACATGGGCAGTGCTGTCCACAGTCGCGCAGAGGCTGTGGCCACAGAGATCTGTCTGTTTGCCAGTGGGTATGTGAAAGCAATTGAAGAACACCGGGACCAGCTGCTGAAGCAGCTGGAGGACTTGAAGGTGCAGAAGGCCAACCTACTGCACCTGCAGAAGGCCCAGCTGCAGCAGCTGCTGCTGGACATGAGGACAGGCATGGAGTTCACGGAGCGCTTGCTGACAAGCGGCTCAGACCTGGAGATCCTCATCACCAAAGGGGTGGTGGCGAGCCGTCTGGCAAAGCTCAACAACATTGCTTACAACACCCACCCCAGCGTGGATGATGGGATCCAGTTCTCTCCCCAGGAGAGGGCAGGGCAGTGTTGCGGCTATGAAGTTTTTGGGGCGATTCTCAATAAAGCGGTTGATCCCGCCAGATGTACCCTGCATGGGGAAGGTAATGGTGTTGTGTCCAATAGCTGAATGGGAACATACTGCTCCCTGAAGTCACCTCTCCATCCTCTGTACCCATGTGGTGTGCAGCTTAAGGCACCGTTGGCTCCCTGCTGTCCAGGCACTGACTAGAGGCAGAGGTAGAGCCCTGCCAGAGGTTGCATTGCTTGCTGAGGGCCTATGGGAGCTTGGCTGGGCAGGGAGCCAGAGAGCTATCCTCATCCAGATGTGACAGAGCATACTGGGGCTGCCCTCTGCAACATCACTGACCTCAGTGTGGGGTGTGGGGTGAGGTGTGAGGAGAGCAACCCGTAGGCCAAAGGCCACAGCTTACTCAGGGGGTGGGAACAGCACCTGTAGTGGCAGGACATGATGCTCTTCTGGCAGCCCCTGCTGTTCTGCAGCATGGACTCAGACAGATCCCATCTGTGGCTGAGCAAGGAGCTTCATTCTCCTTACAGCTTCTGCTGAGATTACAGAAGGATGGGAATAACTGGCATCAATGATTTCACGGATATTTGCTTACTGAAGGCTTGGAGTAGCAAACATATAACATTCAGGCCAGCCCACAGAGTGCAGCAAGCTCTGGCCAGTTATGGCCTGTATAGGGCAGACAAGACAGACCCAGTGCTTGTTCAGTCCCTTCCATGCCAAACTCTAAGTACTGACATCCCTGGGGCTCTACCCTGCACAGTGTGCTGTTCCTCCTCCCTTCCACCTTGCATGGTGCACCTTGAGGCTTCCTAGGGAGATGCTAGATAGGCTCAGAGGGGCGGGCAGGAAGACCACCCTGGTCCGTACAGACCTTCAGGTTAGGCCTGCCCAACATCTCCCATCACCTATGGCTGTCCACTCTCTCCTGGTCCCCAGTCCTACATTCACTTTTCCCTGTGAGTGGAAGGAGCTGTACACCCCAGCAGCAAAGTGCTGTCTGTGCTCTGACTGGACTGCAACACTTCCAAATAGGTGGGAGGTGGCAATCATGGCTGGTGTGAATCCTTTCTGGTCCTGTTTCTCTGCCTTACAGACCTCCACAATGCCTGTCAAAACCAGATGACTGGCTTTACCCTGCTCTGCAATGACACCACGGGAGAGCGGATGGGCCGAGGAGGAGAGGCCGTGTGGGTAACCATCTCACACAAAGACAAGAGGGACTGGTGGGTATTTCACCTGAGACCTCCCTGGTCATTGGGTTTGCCTTTCTGCCTTCCTTATCCTGGCTCCCTCCTTGTTTGGGCAGGTGGGAGGTCATGCTTCAGCATGTGGGTCAGAATGCTTTTCCCCTGTTCTTCCCACCAGTATAGCAGTGCTTCTTACTGGTTGTATTTGGCTGTGTGGAGCTTGACAGTGTTGGTTCAGATTTGTGTTTGAGTGATCTGGGACTTTTTAAAGGATGCAGCTCTCAGTGGGTGTTACACATTGTCAGTGAGCTGTTGCTCCTTCCCTCCCCTACCACTACACACCCAGGGCTCCTGCTTTTCCACTCACCTAATGAGCATAAAACATAGAAACCCCAGAATGACAGTCATGAGTCAGACAGACAGTACACCAAACCCAGGAGTCTCTGACAGTTGATGGAAGTGCCTAATTCATGTTCTGGAGAAAGAATCTGTGTCGGGAGTTTATCTTGCTTTCTCCTGTAGTTGCAAGCATTGAGCACTTTAAAATGTTTGGGGGTTTTCCTGCAAAAGCAGAGAAGATGGCCCTTGGGCCCCTAGGTATTTCTGCAGTGAAAATGACCAACCAGAAAAAATTACTTTGTAACTGTTTCCAGGCTGCACTTCTTACTATAAAGGCAAGTGCAAATGCAGAATCAACTGGGGGTCAGTGCTTAAGAAAAGCATCTATTCCGTTTTATAGTACACACAACATAGCTAGAGCAAGATGCCAGCATAACTTCCTCCAGGAATGCTGTTAGTGGGATGACCTGATAAAAAAAAAGGACAGGATGCTAAAACTTGCTATGGGGGAGTGTTGACAAGGCGTACAGAAGCAGTGCCGTGCAGATCAATAGAGTATCACTGTGCAATAATTTTGTTCCAGTGTAGGAAGGTGTGCACATGAGGATTATGTGGATTTTGCTTAGTGGGGTAGATGTCGCTGTGGCCACATTCACTCAAGTTCTTGTTCTTGCAAGTATGCAGTTGCTACATCTGTTACTGAAAGCTGTCTGGCTTTGGCTTGAGGCACAGCAGCTACAGAAAAGCATGAAGTATCGCCACAGGTCATGGCAGGAAATAATGTAGGCAGCTTTATTGATGTGAAATGGTAGGGGGGAATACAATCTGCAAATCTGGAAGATTATAAACTGTCATATCATGGGGCACAGGAGACTAGTTAGTGGGGATTAGGAAGAACAACTTTCTCTATGCAGAGCCTGATACTTGCTTGTGGAAAGCTCTTTCCATCTTTCTGTGAAGCAGGCAAACTGTCCCTGAGTAACTAGCTGATGCCTTCTCCCAGGCACTGTGTCCACCAGGCTTCCTTGTGAAACCCAGCGACCTTCACTTTGGAAAGGGGGAGTTCACCAGCAGGGACCTAGGACTCTTCAGATCATTGAGGAGACAAGTTGGGGTCAATGTGTTTGGGATAGCGGTTGAAGTGATTCAAACCTGTCCTGTTTATGTCCTGTCTTGTTCATTGGCTCTTCAGGAGGTAACTGCTCTCTGAAGCTATGAATTTGCCCCATTTCTGAGGGCTCTTATCTGATGGGATAATCTGACTTGCAAGTGTGGTAACTGTCATCTTCTGCTCTTTCAGCACTCAGGGTTGCTACAAATCCTTGCAGTGCAGCTAGTTTTGTGTGACTTCCTTTGTATGGCTATTGCAGCACCTGGTAGCAGGTGTGCGTGAAAGCTACTCAGCGCTTGAGCATTGCTTGTGCATCCCGTTAAGCTCGCCTGAGACCTGCAGCTGCTGAGTAAGGCAAAGGATAAGGAACCGATCACAAATCTAGGCCAAACAGTGGTTCACATGTAGAGCAATTTTCTGCCAGTCACTGACCTCTTAAGCTTTTCTCTGTTCATAGTGCAGTCAAGCCAACAGTGTGCGATAATGGTGATGGGACCTACCACATTTCCTACAGCCCTGAGGAGCCAGGCTTGTATGCTGTCTGTGTCTATGTGAAAGGGCAGCATGTACAGGTAGCGTTTCTTGTTTCTCTTGTGTTGCTTCTTCTTTACCTGTTTTCTTTGCTAAGTATTTGCTTTAAATTTTTCTAAGGATTGCCTCTATCACTTAGCAGTTTACGACTGGGCTTACTGATCTGTGACTGACAGGATCACTGGGTTGGCTTTTGAAAATGCAGACACAACATCTGATAGCATCCACTGTAGCGGCCTCTCTGCTTGCTTGTCCTCTGCAGGGCTCTCCATTCACTCTGATGGTGAAAAACAAGTTCCGCAAGCATCAAGGTGTGTTTCACTGCTGCACGTTCTGCTCAAGTGGAGGGCAGAAAACTGCTCGCTGTGCCTGTGGGGGGACCATGCCAGGTGAGTGCTCAGCTTTCCCCATGCTACTGACATCGGGAAGGTTTGTTGCATTCCGTCCTCCCTAGTGTAGATAGGTGTGAGTAGATACTCAAGCTCAACTCCTGTCTTGCACAGGCACCAGGCCTGTGATAATCTGTGTGTACATATCTTCTGGTTGGATGGGACTGCAGCATTGAGAAATGCAGCAGGACATGCTAAGGGTCTTTGTAGCACACCCCATAGACAGAGACCTGAGCCAGCTCTGCAGGAGATGAGGCGGGGCAGCTCTGTCTTTCAGCCCTTCGTACTGAGGCTAAGCAGCACTGCATCTATACTGTTCCTGTTCCAGTGCTGGCAGGTTGGGAGCTTCTGGGCTGTGTCGTATGGTGCCCGATGTTGTCCTGTGGAGAAACCTCATGCCTCGTTAAGTATGAGAGTTCAACTCCCTTGTTTGTTTAATCCCAACCAGCTTCCCTGTCCTTGACCTGGGTGTGTCATTATGTGTTTTGTATGTTTTTAGTCTAGAGCTAGCCTATTGCTTTTTTCTGTGCTTATCTGTATCTAGCTCTGGCCATAGCCACCAGTGGCTGGCACAGGGTTCTGTGGGCCTGTGTCCTGTACTACTCAACAGGCAAGGGAATGAAATCCTCAGCTTTCCCCAGCAATTGGAATGGGAAGGTTCCTCTTGGCTGTTCTTTCTTTAAGGAGCCCTGACAATTGTGTCCTTGAATATACTGTTCTCTCATCAGCATGTTACCTCCCTGTCTTAGGGAAGTCCTGTGGCTGAAGCACTCTCTGAAAGCCTCTGAGATGCTGGGATTTTCTCACCTGCTTTGGTTTGAGCTGATGGTGTCTCTTCTCTTGCAGGTGGGTACCAAGGCTGTGGCCATGGACACAAAGGTCATCCTGGCTGCCCCCACTGGTCATGCTGTGGACAAGTCAAGAAGAGCTTGGAGTGTTTAGAAGGGCCACCCAGAGACACCTTGGAGAGGAGTTTGCTCAGGACAGTGGTGCTCTGAGCAGCCAGGTGAGCTCCTGTGAGCCCAGGGCACTGCTGCTGGCTGCTGCATGAACACGAACCACGAGGAACCCTGCAATCACTGCATAGCCTCACTGCCGGAAAGCAACGTCATGATGGGTGTCAGATGAGAAAGGGGGATGAGGAAAAATAAAATTGTGCCTTATATTCCACCCAGGGGTGTGTACGCAAAGTCATTTTGTGCCTGAACAGGAGCGAACACTGGGAATTGTATTGGTGCCTACACTTTCAAGGACTTGAGGCCTGTGGGGTTAGGCCTTAAGGGGAAACTCGGTCTGAGCAGTTACCTCATAGGAGGGTCAAGATGTGTCTCATTCTGTAGGACTGATGATCTCTGCTTTCCTTCTCGAAGAGGCCAAAGCTGCTCGTTGGGGCACATTCCAGAGGGTTTGTGTTTGTGCATTGGAAAGGCTTGGCAGCTGAATATGGCTTCTGCCTCCCTGTTAGATATGCAGCTGGATTCTGGCCTTGGATGTGCACATAGGCCACAGTCACGCTCCTAGGAGCTGCTGTTGTGTTTGCAGCTCTTATATTTTCTCCAAGTGAGCTGTAAGAGCAAGGTGGGTTACTAATATATCTGAAAGAAATCCAAGGAAAACCCGTGGCGCTGACGGGAACAGGAATTAGAATGTCATTCGCTCAGTCTCTATGTTCCCCATGGAGACGGTGTGGGACGTAGCGCTGCTGGGGGTGATGCAGGAGCCAGGAGAACACCCAGCTCATCAAGGGAAGATCTGGGGACAGTCTGAGCATCAGTAGGAGCCATAGGCGCAAGTTTGCAGGTGTCTGTCCTGAACTGGGGCAACGAGGGAAGAGCAGAAGGAGACAAAATACAGTAAAACTCCTGGATTTACCTTGTGCAATCTTGGCAAGATGTTTTTAGAACGAGAGCTTGTCCCATTTTCCACAGGGGAGGGGCATGTATCTCCTGAGCTTGTAGGTGAGCTGCCAAGCCATAGCTGGGGACGTGGCATCTGTGATGAGGAAGAAGAGGCACTTCTTCCTGTTGATTGCTGCCTGCCACTTGCCTGGGTGAAGCAGACACCCTGGGTACCTTCCTGAACTAAACACATTGAGACTGGGAATGCTACTGCCCAAGGGGTAACCTTGCTAGTAGGTGTGTGTTGCTAGGGGATTGCAATACTGCCTGGGCAGCTGGGGTGGGGACAAAGGTCTGACTTGTGGTCATTTGGGGGGAGGAATGCTGCTCCAGTGTCAACAGTAAGGACTGGTTCTTGCTTTCCAGCTGATGATAGCTGGCTTGTAAATAGTAGAAACCTGTGCTGTCTCTTTGCTTGCTCAAACATAGAAGACTCATTTGTTGTTCATTCCTCTTACAAAGCCAGTTTTGGAACCTCTTCTTCCCAACAAAGAAGATAGATATCCTCACGCAAATGCTGTTTATAGCTTTCCATTAATCATCCAGAAAGGGCTGTCAAACAAATGGTGGAAGATGAGGCAGTTTAAATCTCCAGGTTAGGCAATTTAAGTCTCCAAGTTGCTGACTCTGAAATTTCAAATTGAAAGTTGAATTTGAGTTAACATTTAATGGAACAAACAGTAACTCCTTCTTGTCCTTGCTATGTGCAGAGTCAGTGCTTAGTACAGAACGTGATGAAAAATGAAATTTTCTGTCTTTCTATTTCTTGCCCCCCATACCCACCCCCGACATGTGCATTGTTTTTTCTCAGAGCTTCCATGCTGTGTTGCAGAGGGAACACATGAAGGACAGCACTACCTTGTAAGCATGTAATTTCTGTTTAAAAACATCTTTGTCATCTCAGACAGAGGAATGTGTTTTCTCTTTGTGTTAGGCATCCCTTACACACCCTGTCGCTGACATTTTCCAGGAAGCTGTTTGTGAGAATTGCACCAGCGAACCTTCCAAGGAACTGCAGTCAGCTGTGGCTGAGCTCTATGTTTGACATGGGGAGAGCAGTTTTCAGGCAGCATGGGGTACTAATCCTGCCAGGGTCAGGCCCTTGTATTGACTTTTTTTTTTTTTTGACTTGAAGGCTCATTTAGTCCCACGGTTTATAAAATATTGACCGGCTACCACTCTGTTTGGGCAAAGAGGGGTCTGCATGAAGACAGCTTGAAGAATCATGTGCAGAAAAGACATTTAATGAGCTTAGTTACTGTGTGGGGTTAGGTGCCAGTGTCCTACCATTATTTGCAACCAGATTTTGCCCTCAGTGTTCATTACTCAGAATGCTTTGCCAGATGAATATATTCTACTGACCTGCCAGAGTCTCACATTTTTCCCCAACAGATATTCCCAGGAATGGTTTCCAGTGCTCTGTTGGTAATCAGCCTCAGGCAGGGAGTGGATTAGGAGGTGCAGTTAGTCTGCTGGGCTACATGCTGTTATTTCTGACCAGCTGGTCCTTGAGATAACAAAGGTATCTTCAAGACAGACATACATGCAGTGCTGACAGAATGGCACCAGTAAATATGTTTTTCCCAGGACAAAAGCCCTTGCTGATAAAATTGCCTGACTCCAAAGTTTGGCGAAAAAAAATAGAAGAGAAACTATTGATAAACATGAGTGGGGGCTTTGGGAGGCAAGAGAAGGAGAATTTACTCCCCAGACAAGGAAAACAGAGCACAGCTGGAAGGAAAAACACAGCAAGAACGAGAGACTGTGGAAGACCTGCAAGAGGCCCTGCAGCCTGGAAAGTTCCTAGGGTGCCTCTAGGGTCAGGTATCCTGCTAGGTTCTCTCTCCCTTCTCAGAGGAGGCAAACCACACTGGTGACACGGCTGCACTTGCAGCTCTGTGCATGAGTGTCTAGTTTGTCCCTAGAAGATTGCAGGAGCGGTGCAGAAGCTGGCTCAGGGCTTCTTGGCCTTCCCACAGCAGGAGGTGATTCACAAGGGTGCCCTGACCCTCTGGGGTGCTGTGTCCAGACAGACGTTGGCAGTGGCCCACAGGCAGCATAGGGGGATTTGCCTATTTGCAGCCAAGGGTGGCTAACCAGCTCTCTGCTTTTAGAGATGAGGGCTTGTTCTGAGCCCTGCTGCTTCCAGCTTCCCTTCAAGGGCAGGAGAGGCCAAGGACAGGTAGAACTGAAAAGGCAGTGCCAGTCTTTTCTCCTTCCAGCTTCAGGGTGGGACCACAAGTATTGCCATCTCTGGTGCTTCTCAAGCACCTCTTGACACCATTGTTACAGATTTGGGAGCACAAGGCTGGAAAGGTGTCCAACTTTTTTGGCCAAATCCCAAGGACAGCTTTCATCTTTTTCAGCCTGCTGGTTGCATTTACCTCTTTTGGGCACTACATCACACTCAGCTGCTTATCAGCTTGCCACACCTCCATCTTCTCCTTCTCCTTTGCTGATAGTTCCTCCAGCTTTCTCGTGATGTTGAAATAAGGCATGAACTTGCCATGACTAAGGGAACTCTTCCTACAGAATTATTATTTGTGAAGAAAGAAACAGGTTGTACTATGAAGGGCAGAGTGAGCGCAGTCTGGTTCTTGTGCTTATGCATCCCCCAGACCACTGACCATCTTTTGTGCCCTGACCCACCTTCAGTCCTTCCTGCCCGCACTGTTCCCTCAGTGGTAAAGTGGTAAGAGCTGGGTAGGCCACATGGTCACAGATCCTTGATTTCTTTGGGAAATATCCCAAATATCTCTTGGGGCTTTTTGCATCATAAACATATGGAGAGGAGTAGGGTCCAGTATGAGAGGTGCTCAGAAATTAACATGGTGTTCCCCTGGTGCATGGGACTTGCCCTGGTCCTACTTGGGCTGCCTGTGCCTGAGAAGCAGACCTGTTTTTCCCATTTGGAAGTAATCTGATTGTTGACTGTGTGATGAGGTGTTCTGTGGCTACAACCTGGAGTTAACTGTCACAATGCACCAAAGGCAGCTGTAAATCAGGTGTCACCCAGCGCAACAGGATATTTCTTAATGCGCATTTCCCACCAGGCCACTATGGGCTAGAACTATTCTTAGCTTCTAGTAACGGTCTGCTAAATTACAACAAGTTTAGTAACCAGTAGAATACTACAAAATAAATCAGTTTCTTTTTTTTCAGATTAAAAAGGGCATGGAAAACCATGCTGTACCAGAAAGGAAGTGAAAACCATATAAAGTCTGCTTTATAAGTTTAAACTATTGCAACAATCAAAGAGTGAGCGTGATTCTCAGGTGAGAGATTTCCACTCCTCAGTTTCATTCAGAGGCCATAGGATGAAGGATGTGTTTTCAGTAACAGGAGCGTTAGAAGTTAGGTCCTGTTCATATCTCTGCCACAGACTTTGCACAGGGCATTCGGGTAGCTCCTGGAGAACAATTAGCTTCACAGTCAAGCACTCACACTGAAGTAACACATGAACAGCTGAGTAAACCCAAAGGCTAGTTGCTCTTAAAAGGAGAAGGTCCCACCCTGGCTTCTCCTTCTGTGCTGCAGGCCATGCAGTCCTGCCCCACCAACAGAATCACTAGGTGTGACTCTCCTCTGACCACACGGGCAGCCAATTCAACTCCCTAAGCTGCCAGGAAACCATTTGATTTCTAATTTTGTTTCCTAACAGGTGACTAGGCTTAGTGGAGGTTCAGATCTGTGCTCTCCTCAGTGCAAGGTACTGGCATGTGGGAGGAGGTTCAGAAAAAGCTGTGACATGTAGCTTCATTGTATCATGAGAAGGCTGGAAGTGGCGAGTCCTGTGTGCCAAAAGCCTTGGAATACAGTCTGCTGACTTGGATGCCTGTACAAGAGCCACAGCCCCTTCCAGCCCCCTCCTGAACCCTGCTCAGACTTTGCAGCTGGTTTGATCATCACTGATCAGTATTTACTGGTATTGATTTTAACCTTTGGTTGTTGCAGAGAAAGTAATTTGCATTTTGTTAGGTGCTGGATGTTCCCCAGTTCCTCTGGGCATCCTCAGCTCTGCATGGGAAAGCTGCTTACTCCCACTAACCATCCAAACTTGCTGGAGTTGGGTATGGACTGTCAAGAACTTTCCCCATCCTTCCTGGAATGCAGTCCAAACACAGATGACAGGAATCACAGGTTCCTCTTCGGGAAACTGAACATGGTGATGCAAGCTGCCTTCCCTTTTCTGCTCTTTTGCCATCTCTAGGCCCTTCTCAACCTCTTATGCCCAAGAGCCACCCATCCTGCCCCCAGCCTTGAGTGAGATCAAGCACAGAGGGAAAGGCTTGCAGGGTCTGTGCCAGTTTCTTTCCTTTTCATGCTCTGATGTCCACAATAATGGCAGATCTGAGAGCAGCAGGAGCTGCTCTCGGGAAGGAAAAATAGTTTGGTCTGGAGTTCAGTGGAAGAAAACAGCAGTCAGAAAAGAGGCCACTGCTGAACTTCTGTGGCTCTGATGACACTGCTGAGCCTGGAGGACCCCCTTAGCACAGCACAGAGAGGCAGGAGAGGATGCACATTGCGAATGGGGCCAGGAAGGGGACCCGCAGGTGGGACCAGTCTGCCCAGTGCCAACAGTGTGATTGGAGAACTGAGCAAGTTCTGGATACAATGCAACCCACCAGTGATGGGTGAGCTGCAGATCTACATTGGAGACTGCTGCACGCTGACCTCAGGATTAGCTGGTTACCAAACCATGATCTGTGTTATTTTTTGTTTAAAATCAGACATGTTTCTTTAATGGATGGTGTAGGAGGTTCTCTCCTGTTGCCTCAGTGACTCCTGCCTCCCTGCTTTTGACTGGCCTGGTGGGGGGACCTGGGGCTCTCATTGCTTCCTCATTCCTGAGAGTTCCTGGTGAGCTTGTGCTCACCACTCCTCGGCTGAGTTGTTATTTAAGCAAGACAGCACAAGAGAATATATGTGAAGGACAGGGGCTGTGCTGAACAGTGTGGGACCTTCGAGCACCTGGTGTTTGGCTTATCTTCATAGGTGCTGTGACCATGGCATCACATGGCCAGGTCATTTTCTGGAGGTATGGTATTATCTACGTCTGTTTTTGGAGCGGGGAGGGAGGGAATTGCTTTTTCGACTCCTCGGCTGTACCAACATGCTGCAAGGAGCCTTGAAGACAGCAGTTCCTTGCAGATCGACTCTATACTGCACTCACCCAGGCTACTTAAACACCAGTACGTATTCTTTTATACAATCAGTAAGGCCGTGGAGCTGTCAGACACCCGTGTGCAGGTCATTGACCGTAACCAGAATGGAGTTGTGTGTCCTGGAAACTGCATGGCTGGAATACGCTACCTCAGGTTTGAATGTTGGGGCAGGTTGGGGTATCAATGGCTTGAGAAAGGCTCTGCCTTCCTTCTGCTAGCCCTCAGAGAGTCACTTATGTCTCCATCACGTCCGTGTGCTGTTGGCAGAAAAGCAAAAGCCACCTTAGAGCAAGTTTCCTTGTTGTGTGGGTCAGGAGTAAGAGCTGGGAAGCCATGCAAGCTGGCTTGTGCCTCTTGTTTCAATGAGCCTGTTTCATTTGGAGCTATTGACCAAGTCAACAAGGTGAACTACAGTCAGAAAAAGAAATATCATGGGGAAGGCCATAAAAATATCTACCTTGTACCCTTATCTCCTGATTAGTTGAAAATAACTCCCACCAGATGGCTAAATTAGTCAGCAAACTTGCTTCAGCCTCCGATGAATGTGGACCAGGTTTGCATGGGAACCTGACTGCTCGAACAGAGCCACCAACAAGCTGCATCTCTTCATCCCAGGGGTGGCTCTTCCAGGCTAGATGGAGACAGAGGCTCTAGCGAGGTGTGTGAGACATCCCTGCTTGCATTTATTCTGTCGGAAAGGTTTTGGCTGTTTATGAGTATCCATCCCACCTAAGCTGAACAGCAGTGGGGAGAAGGACAACCCATATGTGAACGGAAGAGACCCCTCACACATGAGCCATGCTCCAGCTTTCTCAGACAGAGCATTTAGGGAAGAACTAAATAGTAATATTATCTGCACCTTTTCACTGACAAAAGTGAGATCACTGGCAGACATAGTGTAACACAGTGTAAATATTCACTGGGTGTTGTATTCCTTATGTGTCTGGAATGCAGGTAATAATCAGCTCTGTTATTCTCAAGAGGCAGCCCAGCTGGCTTTTGTCAGGGAAATGCAATAACTCATGGGTGTGAAAAAATGAATGCCTACGCCTTGCTGCTCTGAGAACCATCCTATAGCTCTGCCAGTGCCTCTGCCTGCCCCGGGCAGCTGCACACAACCAGACAGCAGCAGGTTACTGGAAGGAGCAGGCTTCTTCAAGGCCGTTAGCCTCTTCAGGCTAATCTTGAAACGCAGTAACAGCCCAGAGAGAGGGGTGAATTTTCCAGGAAGCTTCAGAGAAGCAGTAGGAGGTTTCTGTTGATTTCAGGGGAAAACAGCCACTTACCCATCTGCGCATGGGGCATCTCCAAACCAACCAGCTCACAGATCTGGCTCTGTTTCCCGTCCCTTCCTGCCTGCTGCCTGCCTTGTACCAGGCATCTCCTGGGACCAGGGGGCAGTCTCAGTGCTTTGCTCACCTCTCTGGGCAACTGGTCCCTCGCAACTGCCAGCAGGGACTGCCCAGATCACTTACGTGCTGGAGGAAGCAGAGAGGAGCATCTCTACTGGGACCCACTGCCTCCTCTCAAAGGCAAAGCCTGGGTCTCCTCTCCTCCTCCCATGTGGTTCCTCACCTTTGATGACAACTGCTCACCCTGAAGTTTGTCACTACCATGTTCATGTGCATCACCAGTCCACCTTGCTCTAGGTTTGCAGCTTACCCACCTCTTCCTGCCAGCGGCTCTGCAGACATGCACAGTAGACGTAGGGTGTGAAAGGAGGTGGGCTGCACGGTAATGTTGTCCTTTCTTTTTTCCCCAAATAGCATGACTACAGTCATTATCATCCTGGCTGTGGTGATTGCCCTGATCATCGGGTTTGGTGTCTCAGGTATGTAACTGCTTAGATTTCTTGCTGTTACCAGTGGGGTGATGAACTTCTACCCTGCTGCCACCTCCGTGTCTCCATTGTGTGCATGGGCTGAGGTGTGATCTTGTGTGGAAGTGCCACTTATGACCCTTTAACAAAGGGCCAAGGGCCGCAGTGGCTGCGCATGTGTGAGCTCCGGAGCCGTGGGGCAGCTCTGTTTAGCCCTGGGAAGTGAATGCCTGACCTATGCTTTCACAGCAGAAGTTAAAGTTTTTGTTTCTTTGTTTCAGTTATCTGGTGTGTTAGCAACTGAAATGTTCAACTCCATCTGTTGCTCCATGGGAAGCCAGCTGAGGCAAGGGGTCAGTAAGTTGTCATGGTTTGACCAAACTTGCATCAGCAAATATTATGCAGCTGCTCTCTCATCCTCTGCCCTCCTGGGGACGGAGGAGAGAAAGGGGTAAAGGCAAAACAGACTTGTGGGTTGAGATAAGAACTAAACTACAATAAAATTGAAAATAACAATAATTGTAACAATAGTAAGAATAATATACAAATATACAAATGAGTGTAACACATCACAGTGCAGCTGCTCACCAATGACCAAGGTAAGTAAGCAAGAAAACACCATGTGAATTCTTCTCAAACAAACAAGAGGACCTACTTTTTGAGGCAGACTGCCTGCTAAAGAAATGCTCCTGTGCTCTATCTTGGTATACAAGCCATGGGAGCTGACCTCTGCTAGCAGCACTGGTAGCTGCTACAGGTCTCCTTGAGATGTTCCAGTGCCCGTGCAGTCTCGGGGTTGGTGCAGGACAGCTGCAGGGCAGCCTGGCCTTTCCCTGTGCTCACCGCCTCACCCTTCTCAGGCTGCCTTCCTTTCTCCTTGCAGGAAAACACTCCATCAGTGTGACAGCGCTGACGTCTCCAGGCAACATTGGCCAGCGCAGTGTCCTGGGCTGCAGTTTCGAGCCTGACATCCGGATGGGCAGCATAGCAATCCGGTGGGCCAAGGTGGGAGTAGCCGGGCTGGTTCACGAGTTTAAAGGTGGGAAGGACCACCTGCAAGAGCAAGATGCATCATTTCAGGGCCGCACGGCCGTGTTTGCGGACCAGGTGATGGGTGGCAATGCTTCCCTGGAGCTGAGGGATGTGCAGCTCTCCGATGCCGGCACCTACGAGTGCTCCGTCACCACGGCCAGAGGAAGTGGAGCAGCAGTGCTGCGGTACAGGACAGGAGGTGAGGAGTAAGAGAAGGAAAATCCTCCTGCAAAATGTAAGCTAAATGGCTTGATCAGACCTACTCATGGTTACGCCAATGCTAGAGGCTATGTGAGTGGCGCCTGCTCCTCCAGCAGCACCATTGAGCCCCGCACCCCTGAGTAGGACTGGCGTGTTTCTGGCTTTTCAAGAGGTGTTTACAGCCCTACGCGCTCTTCACACATCCTCATTCCAGAAAATATTATTATTTTAATGCACACTGTTGTCTTTTTTCTTCTGTTTACCATATGTAGTCTACTAGATACTTAACTGACTACAAAGAGCCCCTAAGAACGGGAGTAGCTAATTGATCTTATAAAGATCCAAATTTTATGCCTGTTAAAGATAAAACGATAGCTTTTTTAAGTTATATCTCCATCCAGGAGAACTGCTGCATAGAAAAAATTATAGCCTATTTAGTATGTTTTTTCTGTTTTTCTAATGTACTCAGTTTTAAAAATGGCTATCAATGACACAAACCACCTATACCACAGTTATCTTAACTATTACATATTTGCTAGAGTGGTCGTAGTGTTTCTCTGGTTGGCTTTTGCTGGTACCCCTGATGTCCCAGCACATCCCTCAAACACAGGGGCTGGCACAGTAGAGCGGGTCCATGACCTTCCAGGGAAAGTTTCTAAGGTAGCCAAGATAATTGTTAGAAAGGAAGAAAAGAAAAACTTCATGGCTCTCTGAACATTGGATAGTCAGTCCTCCAGGAGAGATCTAGAAACCACCATCTCTTCGTACTCTTACAGTAAGATTACTTTGGCCGCAGTAACAAATCAGCTCCCAAAGGGTCACCTCGTTTTGGAGACTGATGGATGAACGACTTCAGGGTGTCCTGCAGAGTGCAGGCTTTGCACCCTTTCCCTCACCACTGCAACCAGAGTTGCTGCCCAACAGCTCAAATTGGGAGAGGAAAAACTGTCAGATGTCTCCAGGTCAAGGAAATGTAGTTCTAGGATGGGCGACTGGTTATGTGGTGAGGCCAGATGTACCAGCAGCATGCGGGGGTTCCTCTGTGCTTCAGACCTGTCATGGCAGTACAGTAGGAACCAGCAGAGCTCCTGAGTGAGACAGGCTGCTTTCCTGCAGGTCCAATCTCCTTCTTTGACCCAGCAGAGCTTAAGCACCAGGAGGTGGGCACCAGCTGCTGCACAAAAGCTTGTGACAGATGTCTTGGAGATGCAGATGCTTGCCCATGTCACTCATGGGGAGTCCAACTTGGGACAGAAAGGCAAATATGAGACTTGGCATCGCAGGAACATCCAGACAGTGTGTAATACCATACAGTCTCCCATTTCTTATTGAAAGTGTATTTTCTGCACCATTGTTACGTGAAGCACTTCCCCAAGCAGTGAAAAAAAGGCTGCTGGGCTCACAGGCCCCTTATCTTGCAATGGCGAGGATGGAAGAACTGCTTGGGAACTAGAGCAGGTAAAGCAAGGCCAGAGGGCTTTTGCCTCATGCCTGAGCCGTGCTTAAGTCCTGTGGGGACTTGGTCTCCTAACCCTCCTTGAAACCTGCCTGCTTTTGTGTTGCTTGATTTGATGTTTAAGGTAACCCACACCTTAAAGAGAACACATGAAACGCTGTCGTAGGCTTTATTTCCATTGAAATCGGTGCACTCTGCTCTCCTAAAAAGCTGCTGTGCATGTGGGAAACACAGTGAATATACAGAGGGATGTTTTTCTAGACTAACAAAGTTTTATTTGAGATGGCCTTGGCTTTAAAACACGGCTGAATTTGCAATGGGCTTTAAACATTTAATTTAATTTGGGGATGTTGGCGCAAATCCTGGAGCTCCGGCCACACCTTAGTGTGCCTTCAGTCGCAGCAGGGACAGGTGGAGCCTCCCTTGGCTGCAGCCCCATTTAGTGTGAGAGTCACATCCCAAAGCTGCAGGCGTTGGTCCGGCTCCCTTCTCAGTCGGCGAAGAGGGAGAGTCATCTTCCCCCTTCCCCGGCCTCTGATAACAGCAATAATTTCTGGCATGCCTCTCGCTGCGAGGGAGAGCAGGTGCCTTCTTTCAGCCACCCACCTTCAGCAGAACTGAGCAGAGTTTTGCCCACAGAAGCTCCTGGCCAGGGAAGCCAGGCATTCAGCAGAGATGGGCAACCTCAGGCCAGCAGGGTCCTGGCCCCCATCTCTGGGAGTTGGGATGTCCAGGAGCTCTTGGGAAAGGCTGTTTATGAGCTCAGAACCCAGCTCCTAAGTGTTAAACAGAATTACTTAAAGACACAAAAGCTGTGCCATGACTTCAGCAGATCTTATCAAACTGAACTGCCTTGTCCTAGGAGTCTTCAGATCCCCTGTAGGCATCCCCCTGTAGTCCAACTTACACAGACCTCTGCCTGAGCCTCTGTCTTTGGTTTGGCTACATGCGATGCTGAGTAGCAAGAACTCTAGAAACACTTAAGACTGACTGGCAGATGCAATTGGGTGTTTCACACCCAGTTCACAGACATTTGTTGCTTTCTGACTTTCCCTCTGCTCTCCCCTCCCAAAGCCTTCAGCACCCCTAAGGTCCACGTGGAGAAGAGCAGCAGCGGGAACACACTGCAGTGCGAAGCACCACGCTGGTTCCCTCCACCCGCCGTGCGCTGGACAGCCTACAGTGACAGCGGGGAGCACCTGCCTCACGTTGCCAACACCAGCTACGAGCTGAACGCTGAAAACATCACTCTGAAAGTGGTTTCCTTTCTGCGCAACATCACTGCTAACGCCACCTACACCTGCATGATTGAAAACAACATTGCCAAGGCTACAGGCAACATCAAAGTGACAGGTACAGTTTAACACCACCCAGAGACCACAGGCACAGGGGAGAAGAGTTTAAACAATGCTCCTGTGTGTGTCCGGGGGCTCCTACGGCACCTGTGTTAATCAAGGAAGGAACTGAAATCTGTGGCAAATCCAAGCACCTCTCTCTCTCTCCCTGGGATAAAGGAAGCAGTCTGTGTTTGGTCCTGCTATTTCAGATGTTTTTCACAGTAACAATTGCTCTCTTGGCATGGGGACAGAACTGCCAGGGAATGGGAAGGAAGGGAGGACACACTTTAAAGGAATGTATTCCTTTGAATGTTAACCAAAACCAAACCGACCAGCCCCAGACCCCAACTTGTGACACTTTCTTTAGCCAGTTCAGCTTAGATCCCTTTTGTGTACCAAACCAGCAGGCCTCTTTAGCCGTTACTAACAACAATCTCTCTAACTGCAGCCCTTTCCCTTTATTTAAAAGGCCATTTTATTCACAGGAAAGCAAACTTTCCAAAAAACCTGGATATCTTCCCCTGTTCTACATGAGGGGGTCATAGCTCTTCTACAGCGAGGGCTTCACAGAAACAGGTCTCCAGCACAAGAGGCAGCGTCTGTCTTTATCAATATTCAGAAAAATGGGGAGGAATAACTACACACACTTGTTCTGCCTTCCCTGCTGTGTTCCCCATTCTGGTAGCCTCTCACCATTCTTCTGCTACAGATTTCAGCATTACAAGAGGGACCAACTTGCAGCTGGTGAATGTGAATGCAGAGTCAGTGTCCTCTTCCCTTCCAGCCTGTCACTGGATGCTTCTGCTTCCCCTGTATTTGTTGTTGATATAAAGCCTCTATAAAACAGTTGGAAACACTGCTGGACCTGGAGGTAAGCTTCAAAAGGGAAACTCACAAGCCCCCGGTATACATAGGCCCTCTTTCTGAGTTTTGTTACTTGAAATATTTCAAGCCTGTCAGAATGGGAGAACATCTCCTTCAACTGTGCCCATTCTTTCCGCATCCCCAGCTTTAGGTGGGATGCATGACTTGTCCCTCGCACAGGCTTCCTGCTGCCTTCTCCCCTCACTTTCTGCAACTTCAAAGATTCTTCTCTTACACCGTTGACCGTCATCTCTTACTTGTCCCCTCGTTCGCTTTTCCTTCCTTCTTCAACCTTCTCTCTGACCTGAAAGACAGACGCCTTGCTGCTCTGCATTCCCTCTGAACGTTGGCTACAGTTGATGACTGCAAGGCAGTGTGGACTTTCAGCTCTCCCTCGAGAGGCCAGCTGCAGTACAAGCCTTGCTTGCACCCACTTTACTCAGACAACCGGAGTGCACAGTGCAGCACCCTCAGTAAACAGGACCTAGCAGGGACACCTTGAACAGGGCTAGAGGGAGCTGCCAGCCTGAGCAATCCCACCTAGACCTGGAGTAAGGAAGGCTGTAGATAGTCAAAGTACAGGACAACTGCCTTCAGCATCAGCTTTGGCTTTGGGGGGTAAGCTCTAGAGGTAAACTGGTGATGGAGAGCTAGAGCACATCAGCTAAAAGGAATCTCTGTCTTTCTGTGCCCAACAGTTGCACAGCCACCCTGATGGCAGGCCACACTTCATGCTTTCCTCCCTCGTGGGCTGACAACTTTAAGAACTCCTGCCAGTTCCAGAACATGTAGCAGCACACACATGAAACCAGCTGATTTCTCTCTTGGATTATTATTTCTTACCCATGCCAACAGGATAATTTGTTCGGCTTCATAAAGGAAGTAAGGAATGTGATAAGGAGAGTTGCACAAAGAAAGGAAAAACTCTGACCACCGGAACAAGATGTGTTTTCTTGTCTGAAGTAACCCAGTGACAAGAAGCTCACAAACAGGATTGCAGGGTTTCCCGCAACACATCTGAGAACTGGTCCTTCAAACTCTGAGTACTAAAACCAAGCAAATTTTAATTCCCCCCAAACAGATTTGATTCATCTGTTTCATCTCTGGTGATTCTATGAATGTACTAATAAAACTATAAATAAGACAGCTAGTTAATCTATATGGTCTTCTCAGAAGACCATAATCAAACTCCCCTTCTGAAAAAGATGTTGTGAATGGCAAAATACTGAGGGATGAGAAAATAACCAACTGGCTTGGAATAAGCATTAGGTCTTCAGCCTGGCAAAGGCAAACAGTGTATCTACAGTTCCATATGAGAAAAAACTTCTTTACAGGGAGGGTGACAGAGCACTGGAACAGGCTGCCTGTCCTGGGTCCAGCTGGGATAGAGTTAATTCCTCACAGAAGCTGGGAGGTGGGTAGCCAAAGGGATATTCGATACCATGCTGATGTCATGCCCGGGTCTTGGGGGGACACGGCAGATTGCTTTTTTGTGAAGCTCCTGGTGAAATATTCATTGTATCAGTGTTTCCATTGTATTTTATACCTTGTCTTATTGTTATATTCTCTTACCTTTTGTTCTCCTTGTGTGGTGTTATTAAAAATCTGTCGTTATCTCAACTCACGAGGTTCCATTTTTTTTTCTTTTCTCCTACCCTTTCCCATCTTACTGGGAGGGGAAGGGGGGGGGGTTGCGACCACGTGGTGGTGGTCCTGATCCAAGACACTGCCCAGAGAGGTTGTGGAGTCTCCTTCTCTGGAGACATTCAAAGCCCGCCTGGATGCGTTCCTGTGCGATCTGATCTAGGTGTTCCTGCTCCGGCAGGGGGACTGGACTAGATGATCTTTCGAGGTCCCTTCCAATCCCTAGCATTCTGTGGTTCTGTGATGATTGCATTTGTAACATGAAATAAAAGAGGAACAGGTGAGTAGAAAGTGTGGCAGCAGACAGAAGACTAACATACCTAACGAGGAAGAAAAAAGGGAGACTAGTAAGATACTGCTGAAAAATTCAAATTCAGAAGTTATTAAACATAGATATCGAGACAAATTTGCCTTTTTTTTTTTTTAAGTAAGTCTTTGTTACCTGGCACTTCCTATTATTACTGTAGCACTGTCTGTGACTATGTTATTCATATTACAAGACTACTTTCAGTTGCACTTTAAAATCAGATTTTGATTTCTTAATTTACACCACTTACAGTCAACATTTTCCTCAGGCTGAGAGGGGTTTTTTTGTCTGCTTTTGTTTTGTTTTCTTTGGGGAGGGTGTGGGGCAAGCTTTAGCAAAATCATTACCATTTCACAGAAGGCACCTACAGAAAAAGACTGTCACAGCAAAACTTGTGTCGACCTTTGCTTTAAGCTGTTTCAGCAATCTCTTTTAGAAGGGAGTCTCAGAACTGTTGAATATCTTGGGTCTTGTGCCACCCATGCTTTCGCCTTAGAAGCGGCCAGCAGGCCTTGAGAGGAAAGACAGTTTACACATGCCCCATAAACCCAGTGCCTAAAGTTCAAGCTGGGGGGAAGTGCGGGGGAAACACTAAGCAGAACAGAGTAGCTGTTCAAACATGCTGTCAGCACTACACAGCGAGTAACGCAGGGAATTAATTGTGTGTGGAATTTACTAGCACAAGATGAGGGGCCTGGATGTTATTTTGCCAAAAGCACGTGCAGAACACTTGGTCGTCACTCCAAGCACACGGGAGAGGAATCTCTTCAAAGGGTATCTCCCACATGTTGCATTGGTTAGTCTGCTCTGCCACCACGGATACTGGCATGTGTCACTGCCGTCATTCCCTTCCTAATTACAGGAACAGATGGGCAAGCCTGGAGTGTGTTGTGAATTTGCAAGACAGCTCACTGCCTTCCTCTTGTTACCAGCCCCATGTAATGTTCAGGCCCCTGCTTCAGCTGCAAAACAATGCCTGTATAATCCTTTAGTACCATGATTTAGTCTCTAAAGAGTAACTTATTCACTTCTCGGTGTGGAGGAAGGAAATGCTTTAAAAACATCATTTTAATAATTTCAATTGGTTTAAGAAGACTGTCATGGGTAGCAACTGTACATTTTGACATGAAGACAGTGACGGATCTGCAAAATGCCCGGGTATGGCTCATAAACCCAAGTCCTATGTTCTGCCTCATTCCCCATATAGCAAGTAAACCCCAATACTAAAATATATATGGTGTTATTTAAACTGTATTTTAATAGCTTTATTGAGTAGATACTACCACATAAAATACACACATTGTGTGCCCTAGGCCCAAAGTATTGACCATCTCTCTTCCAAAACATTGCCCAGTATCGTTGGTGGCAATGGTCCAGAATGACCATTGAGGAATTCCACAAGTCACAGCAGCTTCCTGACTGCATCCTTCACCCTGTGCTCACACACCCACGCTCCCCCTGGAAAGGAGATTAAAAAAAAGCTCCCAATCCCCATAGGTAAAGATGTTAAGCCGTGGCTCCCCTTTGGCAGTGACTAGATGTCCTCCTGATCCTCTCATTGTTCAGATAGCTTAAGGTGCCTTTTTCCACTTCCTCAACATTCAGGCACAGTAGGCTTGGCCGAGGTCCCACTTGCGACACGAACTCCATTTCACCACACCGAAAATTTCTCAGCTGTAGTGGAGCTGAAGGGGAAAGATACAACCTGTAACAACTCGGTATGGGACTCCTCTGTTCTAGCACACAGCTGTAGAAGTTACTGGGGGAGGGAAGGCCTTATGGTAGCTGCTTGACATCTGCTAAACCTCAAAGCACAGCATCACTAATGAAGCCAGGACACAGGCAGGTGAATGCATTCGGCCAGCATCCCTCCAACTTGGAGGAAACAAGACATTTTACATGGTGGAATGCAGTGAACTATGTGCTGCTCATATAGCTGATGCACTTTGTATCTTTTCTTGCTTTCAGCAACCTGGCCTTACAGACAGTGTTCGATGATAGCCAAAAGATAATGTCTCCACAGCAGAGCAACCTCTGGTGTGTTCAGAACCCCTGCAGCACCTGGACCCGTGCTTGAATGCTAGTGTTCACACAGGTAGCTACAAAGAATGTCCCCTTAACACAGCAACTGCACAGTTGTGGCAGCCTGAGCTCAGACATCAGCACCCATGAATTCAAAACACGTCAGTGCTTTGAACTGTGGCCATGGTGAGGGTTTTCAGGCCTAGCCTTGATTTGAGAGGTCTGCACAGTAACTCTGGCTGGCCAGAATCCTGCCCTGTATAAGGACTGGGAGCCTTGTTGCTCTAAAACAGAGAAAGTTTTGTGTGCAAGAGGCATACCACATAAATAAACCTGTACCTTAATATCGGGGATGGGAGGGCAAAAGGGGGACGGTAATAAAACATGTTCTCTCCCACAACCACTATCACATACACACATACAACCCCTACCTCCCCTTACTGACACCTCAGAACAATTATTATCCTGGTTGCTTAGCTGATATATTTTCCTGGAACTGTATGTAAAATTTGAATGGAGAAGCTCGAAGTTGTTCATCACAACTGCAAGGACAATTCAATACTATTTTTATGCTTTTATGTAAAGTAAAAAATAATATATAATATTGTTGCATATAGTAACTTTTATAATATTATTTTTGTAGCCATGGCTCTGCTAAGACACATCTTAGCTCTACACTACAGAATTCACATTCCATTCTTCCTCTGCGGCCAGCAAAGGCAGCTCTCTTTCCCCAGCCTGCTGAGAAGGCTGCTCCCATCTTTCCCACACTAACTATTACAAAAGCCAAGAGCACTTGCTTACCAGGCTGCAGGATCTTGGAGGACTTCCTGTCTAGGCAGAAATCCAGCAGGATAGGGCGACAGATGAGAGGACTCCTGCACAGGCTCCTTAGGTAGCAAGCAATGAAATCTTCAGGTTCCTCTATACACTGAAGAAGGAAAGGGTATGTTGCCAGTGGTCGTACAGAAGGAGACAGGGAGCCACTGGAACACCCACAGCAAAGGGAAATCCAGTCCAGATAAGGCTCGAGCCCAGCATGCTGCAATCGCTACCAGAATAACCCACTCACCCCTGTGCCAGTTGCTTCCCCATGCTGAATGGACACTCTGCCCCTGCTCTGCACACAGTTCTGCAGAGCTTCCCAATCAAGACGGCTCAGGCCCAGCATTGCTGCCACATGCTGGTTCCTGCACAGCACCAAAGCTTCACCTGTTCCGTCCTCCACCAGCACCCTATGGAGAGAGCAGGAGGACTAAGATGCAGAGGGGGGGTCAGGACAATGCCTGGCTTCCTCACAAGGGTCATGTTCTGGACAACGGATCTCAGTAAAGAGAGAGGGAGGTTTGTTCACATCTGGGAAGATACGACAACTCTAACTTTGATACTCCACATCCCATCCTTGATCTGATTTTCTCCTCCTCTCTGTGGTGTAATTTGTTCCCTCCTACCCACCTCTTCCCATACCCAATCTCTACAGCGCTTACCGTGCACTGGCTTGCCTCACTCCTATGTGTGATGGACATGGAGGACTGTGTCGGGTGCACCTCCCCTGAAGGAAGAGTAAAGCTACAGCTATGTATTGGTGGGTATAAGAGAGAGAAGGGGAAGGGCCACTACTTCTTTTAACCCTCCCCTAATTGAGTATGAAAAGGACTAAAGAACTTCACTGCATTTCTAATGAGCGTCTTGGGAAGAGTGTATGGGGGGAAAAAAAATCACCTGCTGCAAGGTGCTGAACCCCAACAGCAGTGACCATTGGAAAAGCAGAGCATTAACAGAGTAGGATTCTCCCCTACTTCAACCCCAGTCCTAGCTGCCAGCCTGCCTGATATCAGGCATACTTTCAATCAGTTGTCACTTTGGTCCCTTTCTAATAAGCAAGTCCTTTTCAGATACTGGAAAAAGGGTTTCTGGAATTGGGGTAGGAACTCTTATTTCCTCTACATGGTAGCAGAGGATGTTTTAGAGCAGACAATCTGTAAGGTTCCTCACAAATCATCTCTATGGAAACTTGAATACCTCTTTGAAGATGCTGCTGCAAAGTGAGCAAACCCATTGCAGGGACAGAGTCAGTACACAGGTCACATGGCATAAAATCTGTGCCTGAGGCAGGTGTTGCACGTGAGGTTGCAAATTATATAGAAACACTAGTGAGGGGGATGAGGGTTCTCCTGCAGGACTAGAAAAAACAGGAATGTGAGAACATAGAAACCTTTTTGGGACACTGTAAGGTGGGAAGAGATCCCAGACTCACCTTGAAGGATGAGGTAGGTGAGAAGCTGGCAGAGATACAATGCTCACACAGCTGGAGGCAATGTATGTGCAATAAACATTATGGAATCTGCAATATGAAAGAGTAGATGTCAGAGCTCGTAGAAACCAAACTGCTCCATTTTCTTGGCATGGCTGGGCTCGTCTTCATCTGTAACATGGTAGTAAAATAATCTGTAGCAAGGGGTTGGGAGACACAAAGGTATGGACATGGTATGAGGTTAAATCCACAGGAGAGGAGAGACTAAGAGGTAGTTTCAAGGACAGTAAGAGAGGCCGGAGCTGTGGCTTAGATCACGACTCTAAAGACAGGGGTACCTGGAGATTTTGCGTTCCAAGTTCTGGAAGAGGATTTTGGCTCCAGGCAGCAAACCCCAGAGATGCTGCAGATAGGTGGCAGCAATGTAAATGTCCACCACAACAGGGGAGCCTGGAGCAACTGAGACGCTGAGCTTCACACTGTGATCACTGGCTAGCAGACTGCCTGAGGAGGCACAGAACCACACACACCATGAGCTCACACACAGGTAGCACAGTCTGTCAGCAAGCCGGATCTGCTAGAGGTGTTTTCCCTCTCATCACTATGATCCTCTCCATCATCCCTATCATAAATGATAGTCTTATCACTGTTCCACCTCAAAACATTTCTAGGTACAGCATTGCCATTCCCACCCCCAATATACATGCCATGTACAGTTTCCCAGCCCTCTGACATGCAATGAGATGCAACATCCTGGCATACTTCTACTATTCTCAGATACAGGAGCACAGTTAGCTAAGTGTGCTGTACCTCTGAAACAGAAAGAAGCAAGAATCAATCTGTTGTTACCCAACAGGCTGTCACAATCTTACCTTTCTGCTTTTGAAGGCCAACACTCACAGATGGCTTCTCATTCTTGGGAGAGGCACACAAGGTCCTCTCCACTATCATACCAGAGAAAGAAACAAGGGAACCTGTGAAACTGAGAGCAGACCAGGATTTCTGTCCAGCCTGAAGACAAAGGGAGCACAAGGCCTGACTTCAAGATTGCCACAAGGACGGGGTGGAGTGCTTGAGCCTGGTTTCAGGGGAACCTGCCCTTGAGCACCTGAGCTACTGGACTGAGGGCAGCTTGCTGCAGTGTACCCCACCCAAGGACAAGAGGCCCTTGTAACTTCCTTTTGTGTCTTCAGGCTCAGCAGTGAAGAAGAAAAAGGGAGAGAGAAGCATTACAGCCTTCCTTTTTCCTTAAATCCTGATTGTTTTTCTTAACTAGAGGAAGAAGCCAAGCAAAGGAAAACTCAAGTTTACCAAAAGGCACTGGTGAAAATTTCAGTGTACATGCGTATCAACCCAGATAAACATGCTTTGAACAGAAAGGCTTCTAACCCCAGTATTTGTTTGAGCAAATTACACTAAAACAATCAAAAATTCTCAAACATTTAACCTTATTGTCCCTGCTGTGCCTGTTTCCACTTCTGACAGGAATTTAGCAGAGACCTTTGGGACCTAGTCCATACCAGCAGTAGCTCACTGGACATTGTTTTGCAGTCTTGTCACTTGCAAACCCTTTAGCTTTGATAAACAGGATGGGGTCAGTCTGGACTACTTGCAGACAGTAAGATTTCCAAACCCTATTCCTAAG
Source organism: Pterocles orientalis (assembly GCA_011057875.1). Classification (NCBI taxonomy): domain Eukaryota; kingdom Metazoa; phylum Chordata; class Aves; order Pterocliformes; family Pteroclidae; genus Pterocles; species Pterocles orientalis. Next base: position 296,118 of record WKFP01014371.1, on the reverse strand, counting down.
GTGGCTAACTCATTGCTGCTCAGTGAAGATGAATGCAGACCCATTCCCTAAGGCACAGCCATATCTAATTTGGGGCAGACCAGCATACCTGTTGCTAAGTACTTCTGGAATGGAGGAAATTCTCTGGTCCATGCCTGTCAGCACCAACCCAGCTGCCAGCTATAAGCAGGGGAGACACAGACTCAGACGGACTGTAGCTTATGGCTATGCCCAGCCAAAGCAGTAAAGACAAGCTCTGCACACTTAGAGCTAAGTCAAGCAACTGATGCTTCCTCCCCAAATTAATTCTGAGGCAGGACAATGTGAAGCCCAGCAGCAGCCGCTGATGAAGCTTATAGTAGAATGGTTTCATAAGTAAGACATTCCGTATCAATAATTTTCTAGAGACACTTCTGGATAGATCTACAAGTCATCTGTGAAAGCCCAGAGCAATAAGGCACTGCATACCTGGCGCTCAGTCAGACAGGAGATCCATGTCTCATGCTGGAAGTGCCAGGTATCTTGGACAGGAAGGCACAGGGGGCAGGATGACCTGTTCAGGAACTTTGCTGGCACAGGTGGAAAACAGAGCTTGTCAAACACTTCCAAATCCTGAGAGAAGAGTGATAAGGCAAGAAAGCGGATTATTAAGGGAAAGAGATGAAAGCTATATAGGAAAAAAGGGCCACTGAAGAACAATGGCTTAAAGAAAAAAAAAAAATACACTGAACTCAGAGGTCTGAATATTTTAACTAAACAGAACTGAAGCAGTTCCTTTGGCAAGAGGATGCGAATTCCAGGCCTTGAAAACAGCTTAGTCACCCTCTGACTCCTCAACACTCACAAGCAGTTCAGCAAAAGGTCTCCAACAGGGAACAGCAAGACAGCCTCTCTCTTACCGAGCACTGGGGCACAATCAAGTGATACAGTCCATCCAGGTGCAGAAATGGAAACCATCGCAGAGACTTCCCCATAAAGAGCAGCAGTGCCTGATGGGGGAAGAGGAGGGAAGGAGAGAGAGAAAACGTGATGAGAATTGTCAGGAAAAAGGTTGTAAATGAAAAATACAGCAAGAAGAGAGCAAGCCCAACACAGGACATTTTGCTTGAGAAGTAAGGATAGCACCACTAAGGGCAAGGGAAGGTGGGTACATTTACAGGAAGGTGAGATAGGAGATGGAACTCCCTTAGGGTGGCATAAGGAAGCTGCCTGCATAAACACACATCATAACCCAACACAAAAATCACTTTCCCATTGATTAGGAATCTGGATACTTAATTATCAGACAGGGTCCCCTAGGAGCCAGCTCCCAGCCTTATCAAGCCACCCAACAAATCTGCCTCCTGCCTCACTTCTCGCTGTGTCATGCCCTCTTCTCCATCACAGCTGGTCTCCTCCAGCTCTGGTAGATTCACAATTTCTCTGGGATGGCTCCGGAGCTGAGGTCTGCCCAGCCACAGCACTGTGACTTGGAAACTGCACTGTGGCTCCTGTCCATCTTCTTCTGTGGGTAGTTGGTAATTGCGTAACATCAGACCCTCTTTCTGGGTAACCAAGAATAGGTGAGACACACAGGTGGTTGTTCTAGTGCTGCTCTGGCCCCTCTGACCGTTCCCATCTCTGCAAGTATCTGGCTTGGGATCCTCCAATTTTAGCATTTTTGCGTTTGGCATTTCCAGCTCAGATGTTAAACTGCCATCATCCTTCTGCCTCAAAGAGGAGCTGCTTCCACTCCTAAGGCCTTTCTGGATTTGTCCTTCAACAGCATGGAGAACCTGAACATCTTCAAAGTAGAACTGCACATAGACACTGAAATGACAAACAAATGGTAGCAGTGAAACTCCCTGTTCCTGAGAGGGGGCTGCCTGAAACAAGTAGTTATCTGGGAAAAGCACTTCTGGTGAGTGCCCCACAGGTATTCAGCAGGAGCAGCGGAAATGAGTGAAGTAGAGGGCAGCTATCAGGCTGGGTGTATTCTAAACAAAATGGAGATGGTGAGTTTGCTGCCTGTAAAGATGTCCTTTCTTGCAAACAGCAAAGGACAGTTGCTTTGGCACTAAAATACTATGCTGGTAAGCAGCTTTACCATAGTCCAAAATAGATGTGGAACTGAACAGTGATGATTTTAAATTGGGCACTGAATAAAGGGACTTGCCTTGTTTTTTTCTCCCTCACATGTTCCAGATTCGCCAACTGCTCCCAGGAGGGAAAATCAGTCTGAATGAATCTCTCCACTACAAGCTGGTAGTTTTCCACCTTCAAGAGCGATCCTACAAACACATCAGAAAAAGGAGCTGAGCTAATAGAGAATACAAAACAAGCAGGTTCGATTTTCTCATTTTAAAGTCACAAGGCCAAGCAGTGACAGTTCAGCATCTCCATACCAAGTCTCTTCCTTGTTTTGGAGCTGGATGGCAGAACAGCAAAAGCTCAACACCCTCAAATTTAGCTTTGTGGGACATACCTATGAGAGCTGTATGGGCAAAAGGTCTACCATCCTTATGGGATATCACACAGGGAAGTGTGCTGCTCTTGTCCTGCAGCTGGAGGGAACTGCTCCTGGAGGAGACTCTCAGCACTCCCAGTAGTATCTGCAACAGAAAGGAAGCTGCAAAGAGCATCACACACTTCCCATCTTTGAAGGCCATAAATCAAAGTGCGCGTAACAGAAGACCAAATTCAGCCTGTGTTCAACACACCACAGGTGAGAAGAGCAGCGTCATTCCCTGACAGGAATGCATCAGGCAGGGTGCTGGAAGGCATGGGAAGAACTGGAAACTCTCAAGGCACAGACAGTAAAGGGAACAAGGCACTTACCAGTCTGGGCTGGAAACTTCCTGCTGAGAGTGTGCAATAGGACCAGGCCAGTCTGCGATTCAGCTCCTGGGTGCCCATGTGCTGTGCTTCCAAGGGGGAAAGCAGCTGTGATGGACTGAAGCCTTCCCAGCTCTTCTGTTCTGCCACACAGCAAACTGCAGACAGAGATGGGGCCTGGCACGGGGGGGTCAGGGTCAAATACTAAGGAAAAAGAAAAAAAGAATGAACCAAATGAATTTTTTTCCCATCAGATAAACTGGAAACAACACTCAGAACATTCACTCACCTTCTGCAGGGGACACTCATGCTTTTTTGCTAGAATTTCATTATAAATATCTCTTGCTGCCTCTCTATCTGGCACCACATCTTGCAGAAGCGAGACAAGGAACTTCTCAGCAGCTCCAGGTTTTTGGTGCATTGAGCTAAGCAACAGTCGGCGACGACCAAAGAAACAAGAAAACCTGAAAAAAAAAAAAAGGCAGTTAGACTCATAGAATCACAGAATGGTTTGGGTTGGAAAGGACCTTAAAGATCATCAAGTTCCAACCCCCTGCCATGGGCAGGGACACCCTCCACTAGACCAGGTTGCTCAAAGCCTCATCCAGCCTGGCCCTGAACACCTCCAGGGATGGGGCATCCACAACTTCCCTGGGCAACCTGTTCCTGTGCCTCACCACCCTCACAGTGAAAAATTTCTTCCTAATGTCTAGTCTAAATCTGTCCTCTTTCAGCTTATACTCATTACCCCTTGTCCTCTCACTACACTCCCTGATACAGAGTGCCTCCCCATCTCTCCTGTAGGCCCCCTTCAGGTACTGGAAGGCTGCTATTAAGTCTCTTCGGAGCCTTCTCTTCTCCAGGCTGAACAACCCCAACTCTCTCAGCCTGTCCTCATAGGGGAGGTGCTCCAGCCCTCTGATTAATTTTGTGGCTCTCCTCAGACTCTCTCCAACAGGTCCAGGTCTTTTTTATGTTGGGGGCCCCACATCTGAACACAGTACTCCAGGTGGGGTCTCATGAGAGCAGAGTAGAGGAGAAGAATCACCTCCTTTGACCTGCTGCTAATGCTTCTCTTGATGCAGCCCAGGACACGGTTGGCTTTCTGGGCTGCAAGCGCACACTGCCGGCTCATGTCGAGCTTCTCATCCACCAATACCCCCAAGCCCTTCTCCTCAGAGCTGCTCTTTATCCATTCTCCGCCCAGCCTGTATTTGTGCTTGGGATTGCCTCGACCCACGTGCAGGACCTTGTACTTGGCCTTGTTAAATTTCATGAAGCTTGCAGCATTACCAGTCCTGACTTCTTGGTGAGTTTCGCATGTAAGTCGGGGATTGTTTCTGCTAGTTATGAGTGAATGTGCTGTGTAGGACAAGAACTAAGGAGAGTGCAAAAAGAACATGAAGTGACTAAAAAAAGGAACATATAAGGGAGTGCAGATTTATGTCAGGCAAGCAGACAAGGAGCAGGAAAATATACAGAAATGGACACACCCCAACACCTAAATAATAATCTCCCTCTAAGTCACACAAGTGGACCTCATTTTGGCTAAGCTTAATATGATTCCTCATGTTAGGTATACTTGGCTTTTTTCACAGAATGCAAAAAAAAAAAAAAAATCACAAGACAGAAGCAACCACAGACTGCTCTTGTTCCAATATTTTCCTTGTGTTGCATTCCTTTCAGAAGTTTAGCTCACTGCTTTTGAACACCTGGAAGTGATCACACTGCCAGTCAAAATATGGCTGAATAACAGAAAGTGAATTCAAATGAAGAGATAGCAACTAACTCACTGAAACAATTTTCAAGCAGTCGTGGGACTTATCAATCATATTTAAAAGAAGTGAAAAAGTTAACAAAAATGGAAAATTATAGCTAGCATCATTCCTGGGGCAAAACTGAAGCTGTTTTACTGGAAAGCACGGTAAAAATTCCACAGTGCTAGTAAAACACAGGAAGACTGCTGTGCTTATAAACTGCTACTTGTCTGCACAAGATCAACTATATACATTTTAGTTTTTCAAGTCCAAGGCAGCAGTTACAGTGATCAACCATAACTATTCTGGAACAAACACTAGCATTTTCACTAACAGAACCCAGAAGCAAACCCAGAAACTGGCCCACAGCTGTCATCTGAATGGAGTGCAGCCATGAGGGAGAACAGGAAGCCACCTGAAAGACCCAGAGATAAGCATGTGTGGGAAAATCTGCTAAGACAGACTCCCAAATGAATGCTCGCACTACTGGAAATACTCAGAATATGTCAGAGTGATTTGCTGAGCAGCTGCTGCTGCTCCTGTGAGCAGCCAGGACCCAAGAGCCTTTGTATCGGTTGTGATCTGGTTGTAGCAGCAGTTTCCAGCTCCAGCCTCAGTGCCCACCTTGATTTGTCAAGCAAACCACATTGGCAGGCACACATCCCTACAGTGCTTCCGTATTTCAGGACAAAATTTCCTGGGCGGGAGTATGTGAGCACATGCTCTGCAGTGCTGCAGATTCCTGAGTGCAGTGGGCATACTGCACATGCACTTGAAAAATGTACGGGATTTTCTCATAAGATCAACTGCAAGGTACAAGCAACTGGACATGATGTGAAATCCACATGAATGGCTTACTTAGGCCAGTAAACCAGAATTCCTGTTGCCGTTAGTATCCAAGCACAGTGATTTTGTGAACCCTTGGTCTAGAAGACGCTCAGGTAGCCTACAAAGCACATTTACACACAGCTTGACTTCAGAAGAACTGTCCTCACCTCTCCTCAAATGTCTCCAGGAGGCTCACCAGCCAGAGGTAGAGTGGCATACCAAGATTGTACCGGAAGAGCAGCTGTAGGTAGATATTTCCTGAAGAGGACGGTGGCTGGTAGGGGGTACTAAGCCTTGAAAAACTCTTCAGCACAACAGCGCTGCTCAGGCAAGCTCCAAGTACAATGAAAGGGAAGGATACCAGAGGCTTCTGCAGGAGGTGGACATCGATGAGCTGAGATACAGAGAGATACAACTTAAGAGAGAAGATGGCTAGTTTGCCACCACTCCCCCAAATCATCACCACACCCTAAATCCTTTGTCACTCCACTGGATTGTCTATAAATCCAATGGGCCTGAGGGATCTGACATTGCTTAGGAAAGAATCAGAAAATAATAATTTTGACTGTCATGACCAAGCCTAGATAGTAAGGTCCCCAATTTTGTTCCAGATACTTGCTGAAATAATTCCAATGTTCCCATAGTCTTCTGTTGACCCACACACTCGCAAGCCATCCCCAGGGCCCAAGTCTTTTCCACTGAATGCTTTATGCCTACTAAGTCTCAATTTACCTCCACACATGTTCCTGGTCGGAGTCCACGTGCAGAGTTCAACAACTGCTGGTAAGCAAGGCACAAGCAGACTTTGTTATCCAGTAAAAAGAGACCAGCTTGGACATTGAGTATTTTGGTGATAGTTCCCTAAATCAAAAGCAAACAAAGTTACAGGAGCATAGAGAGTCCCAGAACATAAGAGACTCACAGGCCCTAAATTAATTTATTTAGGAAAATAAATTAATGATGAAAATAAGACCTTGCAGGCCAGGAGCTGAAACCCTAGAGCATGAGCAGGTGAAGGCTAACCCTACGAATCCTTACCACATATGAGATGATCTTGGACTCTTTTGCTGATCCTGGCCTCTCCTCTTCAACTCCCAGCTCCAAGGAATCACTGAGCTGCTCAGCAGTCTCAAGGGGAGAAGACTGAGTGGATTCTCCTTGGGAAGCACTGTCCAGCAGCTGCTCCCTCACCTGCTCTGCACAGTAGGGCAGAAGGCAGGAAGAAACACTGGTGACAAACATCCTTTGTCCAGATTTCTTCAGGCTGGACACACTCAGGTCTGTTATTGTGTACCCGTGACCCAACTGGAGGCTATGATGCCATGCCAGCTGGTTGGGCTTCTGGAAGAGAGAAACCAAAAGCAACATCAGCATCTCCAGCACTGGAAAAAATTCTTCCCGACTCTAGCTCTACCAAAAAAATATTTTCCTTTGAGAGGAATGCCTCACACTCTTAGCAAAAGGGTGATATATGCAAGATGTCCAGGGACGCTGCAACTGCATGAGGGAGAAGCGCTGTATTTCTGCGGCATAGAACTGGGTTTCTTACATATAAAGACTATTGTAGGCTGCATGGAATAAAACAAATAATTAAAAAAAGAGAATCACTAGTAAAAGAAAGAATAAATCAAACCAGGCAGTCAAGGATAAGCTTCAAAGAATTAATCAACTAGCACATACAGAGGTACAGATGGTGAATTTGTAAGCAAAATTCCAAGGACTTACCTGTACCAGCACAGGGATCCAAACAGCTGAGGTGAAGCACTTCAGAAACAGAAAGAAGAACGTCTTGCGGCGAATACAAAGGAGAGGCCCGAGTCTGGCCAATTCACCTGCCACAGTGAGCTTTGATCTTTTCTTACATGGAATCCTAAAGAGCAGTTGAGGAGGCAGAGGCAATCAGGAGATGAAAGAAGAACTCAAAACTGTCTCAAAAGCAAAATAAATATGCATCATGCACTTTCTGGAAATAAAGGATTCAACAAGGTAATATGGACCATCTCTTAGAGAGGTTTCCAAAATGATATTTGGATAAAAAATTCTTACTTGAGTTGGAACAAATTCATATGTTCCATGACAACAGCCAGATTATAAAAAGCTTTACCAAAAAAATAAGCCAATTATAGGTAAAAAGGGAAAAAAAAAAGTTGCAAGATGATCTTCTGCTGAAAACAGAACTCAGCTTTGTAGATCCATGGAATGACACTGTGGAAGCTCTAAGTCTATAAACAAAAGAGACAATGGAGTCTTCCTAAAAACCTGGCACAGGGTGAAAGAGCAGCAAAACTGGAAGCGGATGAAAGGACAAAGAGGCGACATTTCTTTAGTTGTTTCTGTTTGTCATTTAATCTCTCATTTTCATTTCAACTCCTACTGGATATAACCATCACGCTTACTCTAAACAACCACATTCTTGACTCTAAAACATGTAAATAATTATCTAACTTCATTATTTTGTTTTAAAAAAATACGAGGATGTCCACACGCACTAATACCAGTACTTTACAGGTAACATTTTAAGGAAAGAACATGGAAAATTGGTCAGATATCAGGGAACAGCAGAGGAGTTTTACGTTAAAAGCCTGAGGGTGTATACTGAAATATGGAAATAGTTTTCTTGTTTAGAAAGGTTTGTTGAGCTAAATCAAACACTTAAGTTCAAAGTAAGTTTCTCACAAGCAGATAAAACCAATTAAAACAAAATAAAACTAAAAAGAAACTACAGCAGCCTGACTGGTGACTTTTATTGTCATTAAATTACACCAAGAATTCTCTGCTCCAGAAGATAAAACATGATCAACACAACCTGAAATTATCAACTTCAGTAAGATTTGCAATTCCATTGGCTAAATTTTCACATACTGTAAGTATTATTTCCACTAGAGATAACAGTTACTCTTATCAGCTGATATTTAACTAGCACCTTTATCTCAGCAATCTGATATGAACTTGACCAGTGGTGTATATTAATCTCATATTAGATTTTAGAATTACTTTCAATAATACTTTTGGTTCACTGTAGGTTCAAAGAAAAAAAAGTTGTGCTAATCAAAAGAGTGAATTTCAGCCTCAGTGAAAGTTGAATCATCACTTTGTTCTCATGTCCTTTGTGTAGTAGTAAAATACATCCGGAAATAATTAGTCTTATTTTGTCAAAATACAGAATAAAAACTTCCAGTAAAGTCCTGGAAAACAGTTGACCAATGAAAAGTGGCTTTATAAGTTTTACTTCCACCACTCACGTGTGGCAGTTAACAGAATTTGGCTTTTCCTAAGCCAAGTGCTCTTCGTGGTACTTACCAAACCGGAGCAACAATGCTATGATGGACTTGAGCACACTAGGCGTTTACCTGGAGGTAAGCAGTGACTTGGCTGATACCGGGTAGGTGACTGGAATGGTTCCAGGTACCTCCTTTGGCAGATTTATTGGCACCGGATCCACCAGGATTTCCACATACCCTGCTGCACTCTGGTCTCTCTGTGGTATGTATGACCAGCTTGGGAAGAAGAACAGTGACTCCAGCCACTCAAGTTCAAAATGCAGAAGCTAAGATGAAAGGCAATGAGATAAAAGCTTGAGATGAATTACAGTATGTTTTACTTACAATGCGTTACTTAAAATGTTCATTACTAAATGGCCCTTTCACACATACCAAACTCCTGTTCTCCTGCTGGGCTTCATTATTGAACAAGAATAGTGTTTTCTGCCCACTTGCTCCATCTGGCATGGAGAACTTCTGTCCTTCCAGATGCAATAGATTTGCTGAGTTCTCCATGCTAGCATTTCCTGGGTTATAGCTACACCTTCCCAGCAAGGTGACAATTAATTCACTGCAAGGCTCAGTTATTTTCAGACTATTTTTCTAAAATTCTCACCTGATTTCTTTTCCCCCATGTTTTCATTTAGAAGTTCATACCAATATAACTTTTTCCTAGCCTTCACCTCCTTGGAAAGCACAACCACAGTGCTCTTTCATCACCACTCTAAGGGTTACCTCTTATCTAGAGTCCCCTTGCAATGACCTTCAGAGGGCTTTTAATTCAATACTACTGTCACGCAAGCTATTATTTCCTGAAAGTATGCCATCAATGCATCACTGAACACCCAGTACAACTCTCCAGAAAGTTTTCTGCTCCACTAGTTGGAATTCAACATAGAGAAGGGAGTGATACGACCAGACCACCAATCTCCCAGGCCAGTTCATATTGTTGAAATTTTAACAGGACTGCACATTAGGCTGTCTCTTTTTTCCAAGCCAGAGCATTTAATATTTGTTCTCTTAGCAATGACAAATTTGATATGTTCTATCCTCTTCCCCAGATCTGAGCTTGCTGTATTGCTGCCTGTTACATAGATGTGTTATTTCCCTTGTTACTGACTTTGGCAGACCATTTGAAGCCCCTGGTGGTCTGTGCAGCTGCCCCAGAAGTGGGAATAAACACAGAATCCCTCAGACTGAGGACGTACCTCACATGGAATTATCCCAGTATTGTCTTTCATGTATAGCCACCCATCTACCAACTTTTCTTTGTTCTCTTGCCTTCCATCCGTTAAATAGCTAACCAAGATCAGGTAAGTCCTTGGCAAAGCGCTCTGCATGGGTAAAGCACCTTGTCCTTGATAAGCCCATTCTTTAAATTCATTAGTGCTCCAAGTCAGGTGGCTGCAGCATGGTGTGCACTGCTGACGCAGTAGGTCAGAGATGGAGATGAAACTAGGAAAAAAAAAAAAAAAAAAAAAAAAAAAAAAAAAAAAAAAAAACAGAAAAAACCACACCCCAAACCCAACACAGAACAAAACAACACGTTACAATAGGAATCACTTGGAAGAGAAAAAAGAACAGGGGTTTCCTAACGTCCTTGCCTATCCTGCCAACAGACCAGATGTGCTTCCACAATCTTTGACCAGCAATAGTGCTGAAAAACTATTAGGATCCATCATCCAAAAAATAACCGGTAAACTTCAACTTGGCTAGCCGTGATGGCAGCTGGCATGGGTTGCATCCCTCCAGTCAAACTCATCCGAGCTAGAATCATAGAATCACCAAGGTTGGAAAAGACCTAAAAGATCACCCAGTCCAACCGTTCACCTATTATCAATAGCTCCCACTAAACCATGTCCCTCAACACAACATCCAGTCTTTCCTTGAACACACCCAGGGTCGGTGACTCCACCACCTCCCTGGGCAGTCCAGAGAGCACCCTTTGAGCTATGAACGTCAGAAAAAGGAAGAGGGGAAGCTAACAGCACGCATCAGGCTGGAGGTAAACATGCTTTGGCAGTAAAATGGCTCAAAACCTTTTGGATTAGCAGGAGGAAACAAAACACCAATGCCCTGGTTCAGGGCTGTGTTCCCTTCCCCTCTCTGTGCTGCTGACCGGTACAAAGACTGGTTTGAAAGTGATTTCAACACATGAAAATTCAGAAATGGGATTTAACCCAGGAGCCCTCCTGGTCTGTGCCACCCCCTTTGTTATCACCAACACAACCTCCTTGCAAAGCCCCTTAAGCTCTCTGGCCAGCTACACTACATCGACATCTGGATCCAGCCACTCCCAAATGGCAAATACTAGCCAAGCCAGCTCTAAGACCAGCAGGGTGACGCTCTAAACCCACACTGGGTTCCTAATACAATTCCTACACAAGGTAGTGAAGACACGCCTCGACCCCACAACATACACAGACACATACTGGCCCGGCACCAGTCAGCCTCCCATCCAACGTAAAGCCCAGAGCCACGCTGCCGTGCAGTCCCCACGCACAGTCACGCCATTAACCAGAGGTTTCTGGAGCCATTCTCCCGCGGTACAGACACAGAGGGGCTGAACCCAGGAGATTTACAAGCTGGTGTCTCGGACTCGGCACAGCTGT
>WKFP01014371.1:252362-265949 GCA_011057875.1 Pterocles orientalis | reverse complement strand
CATTGAAGGAGGCAGTACAAAGCTCATTGTGAAGCGGAAAGACTCCACAACTCGTGGAAGTTGTAAAGTAGGTATGTAGTTTATTCAGCGCTGAGGCGCATGGGGGATAGCTCCACCAAAGACATGTGCACATTTTCGCAAAACCTCTCCCTCTATTTATTCCCCAAAAATTGCATATGCATTAAGTTTCATAATCCATTCATTAATATTAATTACCTAGCCCCGCCCAGCCCCACTTTGTATTATAATTAGCTAAAGAGCCCTTCTGCGCCTGCGTAGTGCTCCCTGGTGGTCGTCCGGTGGTCGACAGGATGAAGTAAATGAGTCTTCATCGGAGTTGAACTTCTCACCTCCTGGTCTCTTGGTCTCAGTCCAAAGAACCAGGATGCTGCCCAGCTTGTTTGGGGCCTGCTTGAGGCCCAAGCAGCCCTCCTTATCTCTGTGGCCTTGCAGGTGTTGCATTCTTTCCTCTCGTTTGGGTTAGCAGTTCCTCCCCTCATCATCACAGCTTTGATCCTCTCATCCTGTCTTCGCAAGCACGGCAAATGTTCATCATATATTGTCCCAACAGCTATTCTGAAGAGAGTTATTCTCTGAGCCCTTGTTAAAATTAAAAACCCCCTGTCTCAATTGTAATACACTTTGTCTTTCATAATCTATGTTCGATAAGCACAGCAGTACGGTAACTACTAGAAGTACATACTTTAGCTGTGAAACTATACTTAAAGTGGGGAAATTCTCAGAAATCTCCCGGTGAGTGATCTAAGCCTTCCCGCCTGCATCAAACCGTGTAACCCGCCATTTAACATCCCGGTACTGTAACGTGCACCCTGTAAGGTAAACCGCGACCAGCAGGCCCCAGGCCACTGCTCGGTTCTCAAGTGACTTCCTGCACCAATTATACGGAAACCCAGGGCGATGAGGGGTTCCAGAGAACGTTAAAGATCTCTGCAAGGCAACGACGGCGGCCGGGGCAGGTGATACGTGTGACACGAAAGCAGCGGAGGCTTCTCACGCTGCTGAGCCCGAGCCCGGGCAGAGCAGCTGACAGAAAAATAGAACTTGGAGCTGTTTTCGTGATTTTATTTTTTTTTCTCTTTATTACTCATCTGACTCTAAAGCGACGCTGCCTGCAAATAAAACATTTAGACTCTAAAATACGCTGGTCGCTTCTCTGTTCGTCCGGTCCCGCCTTCGCTGCCCTGTCACCGCGCTGTGCCCCCTCACCCCCTCCCTTCCTCCCTCACTCCACCCCCCCCCGCTGCCGCGGCTTGGTACGCCCCAAGGGGCCGCGGTGCGCGCCGGGAGCTGGGCGGGCGGCGCGCTCCTCCGGTGGGTCGGTCAGCGGTCGGGAAGGCTGTTAAACCCGCCCCGTGCTTCTGGCGGTTCTCCCTCACCCTCCCCGCCGCCATGGCCCTCAACAAGTCTATGCACGCACGCAACCGCTACAAGGACAAACCGCCCGACTTCGCCTACCTGGCTGCCAAGTACCCCGAGTTCCAGCAGCACGTGCAGACCACCCTCACCGGCAGGGTGAGGTAGGGCCCGCGCGGCGGCCGTGGGCCGGGCGGCGGCGGGAGGGAGGGAGGGACCAGGCGGGGACAGACCAGGCCAGGCCGCGTCCGGGGGCTGTGGCCGCCTCCCCAGCGCCGTGTGTGTTCGCCCCCGGGGTGTGGCGAGGCCCCTGGCACCCATAACCGCTGCTTGTACCTTTCAGCCTGAATTTCAAGGACCCTGAGGCGGTGAGAGCTCTGACGTGTACTCTCCTGAAGGAGGATTTTGGTTTGACAATTGACATCCCCGTGGAAAGGCTGATTCCTACGGTTCCCTTGAGGCTGAACTACATCCACTGGGTGGAAGATCTCATTGGTCACCAGGATGCTGCCAAGCAAGTCCTTAGGCGAGGCATTGACATAGGTACTTGGAAAAAACAAAACGTTTAATTCATTATTTACTGTCAGTGACACTAGCTGATAAAATTTGTTACCCATCCTTAGAGAAATGTGAAGTCTGAACTGTACTCGCCGTGGTGAAATGGGCAATCTGACTCCATTGATATTTCATTTGGCTGCTTGGTGGGTAGGATTTTTCTTTACAAGTGCAAGAACGGCCATAGCAGGCAATTATTTGGCTTTTTGTGGCCTTGAACTCTCTCGAGTGTAGGTTTGTGTGGTATGCAAAAATTATGCTGCTAGTAACACAGTAAAAAATGTCATTCTAAAGGAATTTTTAAAAAAAGATGGCATTTCTTATCAGTCTTCTAACTAGTGAATGACATTATGTTAGCAATCTATTAATTTTGGTTTGGGATGTCTACACGAGAGAGTTTGAGTTGCATGGCAGTATTTTCTAGCGTTCCGTTTAATAATTTTTTTTTTTATTTCACATGTGTTTGGCAGATGAATGATGTGTCTTTTTTAAATGTTGATTGATTTTTTTTTTTCAATGCAGCTGTTTTTATGAGCTAAATTGTAAAAGAGGCTTGATTAGAGGCAAACCAAGGCAAATACTAGCAAAGCTGTATTTTGGTTGTAAATGGTTAGATTTTCTGTTTATTTTTGAAAACAAAATAATTTTTTAAACTGGACTGAGCATCTGCAGATGGATTATGTCGTGCAGTGCAGTTTGTTCTGTTTTGGTATCTGGATTATTGGATAATATCTGGACAATATCTGGATTAAGCAAGAGATTAATGTAAACAGTTATTCAGTAGAGATGTGCATTTATAAGATGTACAGTAAAGTACCTAATTTGATTCTCGTTAGAAATAATAAAAAAGCTCTGTAGGAGCAAGACACTATATTCCATATACAGATAATAAAGTTGGCATTTTGATTCCGAATTATTGGAATTAATTATTTAAAAGGCACCTGTGATGGTAAATTTTAATTCAGTTCACATCTTTTTGTCAATAGAATCTTCCTTTGTGATTTCAAAGGCTTGTTTTTGAAGATTGTTGTGTGCTGAAGTAAACTCATAATGAAATTGAGAGAAGCTGGAATTTCCTTTCTAACTTGTGTTTTAATGCTTGACATTAGAGTTACTGACTTCCTCAAAGCTTGGGCTCAGTAATCTTAGTTACCATGCCAGTTTTTGTATCACTGTTTTCTTGCTAGCATGATTTTTTTTTAATGGCATTTTTAATCTCTTGAAATTTACTGACTTGTGTTTCTATCTGGGTTTGTGATGGATACAGGGTTTATATAATCATGTGGTGAGCGCACAGATGCTTTCCTTTCATAACTTTTAAACTTGTTAGCCAGCTTCTATGCATTTGATATCAGGTTGCATTTTTGAAAACAATTTCTAGGCACTTCATCATGGTAGGTGGCTAGGTAGAAGAGACAGATCCTTTAAGTCCTCCAGATATTGGAAAGTCTTCAGGTTGAGTTTGCAGTGAGCTTTAATGTTTCAACTCTGGGAAAGTAAGAAGTCATCCAAGAGAAACTTTACAGGAGTGCATGAAATAACTGCCTGCTTTTGCATACTGGCACACAGTGTTATTTATGTTTCAGTAGGTCAGTACAGCAGTAGACTCTTGATATATCTCTGAACTCAAGTTTTGTGGTGGTGAGATATCTTTCCCTTTTCTTGTATCCATTCCTTTTAATCCTGAATTTGATTGTCATTGGTAATTTGATCCTAGATATGCCATAATTATGAGAAGGAATTATTTTGTGCTAGCATATCTTTATCTTTGTTAACAAATTTTTGTCTGTCTTTTCAGATATCTTAATTGGCAAATCTTTGATTGTTTTAGGCATTAGGGAAAGACAGTCTAATGGAACAGAATTTTTTTTTGTGGTTGCTGTATGCATCAAAGTAGATTATTTATGGTAGAAAGTAGAAAAATGCAGAAGAAAAATATATGTGATAGGTTTTTTTTTTTTTAGTAAAACCAGAAAATATTTAGCTTTGACTATATAAATTAATCACTGTTATATAAAAAAAGCTTAAAAATAAGTTGGTAATTTACTACAAAATTTATTCAAAATTATTAAATCCTTTGTTTTATTAGAAGTGCATATTTGACAATGCTGTATTTCAAATTAAGAAAATAAAGTTAACTGAAGAACTGAGTAGTTAACATTTTCTTGCAACTAGTTCTTTTTGTTATAAAAAGTACGTAGTTAACAGCCACACTGTATATAATACCAGACACTTGTTTTGCCTTTCTCATGGCTTTGCACTTATACAGGGACAGGGGCGTCTTGCATATACCCATTACTTGGAGCAACTTTGAATGGCTGGTATTTTCTTGCAACAGAAGTGGATGATATGTGCTTCAATTATGCCAAGAAGAATGTGGAACAGAATAACTTGTCTGATCTTATAAAAGGTATGATGTAATAAAGTATTTAGGTTGTGGCGTATCTTTGCTGTTGTCAGTGGCATATCAGAATCAATATTCCTGCTGAATACGCGCTCAGTTGTTTTTACTGAAGCAGAATGTTTACTAAGGTCCATGTATGCTTAAGCCAGAAAGTCACAGCTTGTCTAGAATGTGGTGTGTGGATAGAGAACTATTCTTCCTTACGAAAATCTGAAAGTTAAACTTCACCCTGGGGTGTTTTTCTCTCTCCATATTCCTTGTCTGTTACTTGTCTGTTAAGACGTATTTCTTAAAGTTTGTGCTGTTTCTCCTGCTAGGTGATCTGGAGTGCTCCCCTCAGATCATTTCCATGACACTGCCACAATAGACGTATCTTGTAAAGAGAGAGTCCTTCATCCTTGCTTCTGAATGAGTTCCTAATGACATCTGTGGTAGTAGTAGCAGTATGCCAGACTTAGTCTGTGGATGAGCTTCGAAAATTTTCTGTAGGAACTCAGTATACTGAAAAACAGGTCCGTTATTTGGCACTGAAATAAAAACTTTAGTGCCGCTGGAATTTGGAAATGTCCTTTTTACCAAAATGTTGTCATCTTGGGCCGTCTTGCTGAAATGTAAATGGCATGCTAGATAAAATCTGAAATTCCTTGCTGACCAAATTCCTGTTTTCTACTAGTGGTTAAGGTACCACAGAAGACTCTTCTAATGGATGCACTGAAAGAAGAATCTGAGATCGTATATGATTTTTGCATGTGCAACCCCCCCTTTTTTGCCAACCAGTTGGAAGCGAAGGTAAGCTAACAAACTAAATGTTGTGTGTACTTAGTGAGTTGGTATTGTGTATTTAGTGAGTTGGTGGGTAGCTATAATTGAACCTCTTCGCTTGGGGAAGGTTGAGTGGAAAATCCCAAATCATTATGAAATAGCATTTAAATCTTCCCCCTCCCACCCTCTGCTGCAAAGGAGTTTTGAAAAACTTAACTGTTACCCTTCCTAAAGCAGAAAATGACCTGTAGTAATTTTTCACAAGTTCTTACTGTCTTGGAGAATTAGTTTGGAAAGTAGATAGCTAGTAAATCTGAAATCACATGTCTGTTGTATGACAGTGGTACAGAGGAATTAGTTTCTGGCATCACGCCTGTTTGTATTTTCCATTTCTGTAGTGATTTAGGCAGCTACAGCTCAGAACAGTTCTTGCGATACCCACTGAATATACTCAGAAACCTAACTCCATAATATAGGGCCGTAGAAAAGAGATTTAAGTGTTGAAATTAAACACTGTAGATTGTAATTGTGTAGATGCATGTAACCAGCACGTCTTACGACATAATATTAGCAGGATAGTGGTGTGTGACAAGTAACTTACCTGGGTTTTGAGATTGTAGGGAATTTGCTCAGTTATGCTTATTTTGAACAGATCTTTGTCTATTACCTATGGTTCTGTTGGGGGGAGGATAACTAGAGGTGGTGACACTTGCTATCCAGTAAAGATTGAGGCAGGAAATACTGTACAAAGCAGCCTAACGTTTTGTTAAATGTTCATCTCAAATGTTCTTTTTTTTTATCCAGGGAGTAAATTCTCGAAATCCACGGCGACCTCCTCCCAGTTCTGTAAATACAGGAGGGATCACAGAAATCATGGCTGAGGGGGGAGAACTAGAATTTGTCAAAAGAATTATTCATGATAGTCTACAACTTAAAAAGAGGTTACGGTAAGTGCTTTGTTCCAGTTATAAAATCCATACCTTTTATCTGCTGCTTTCACAGAAATCATGTCAAAGTGATACTTTAAGTAAGGGATGTACCTGTGGTCCTGTAGTAGCTGTTTGGTTTGTTTAATGATACATGCGCATCAGTAATTCGATTCAGTTTATGTAAAATTCGTTGCTCCTGAGCATCAGTTACAGCTCATCATTGGAGGTGTTTAAAGGCAGAAGGCAAAAAAAGCCTGTACCAGTGACAGTTACAGCTTACAGTTAAATTAACACACCTAACTTGCTAAAGACAGTCAAAGGGCATCTGGGGTGGGAGGATTTATGACACTGTCTAGTTATCTGTTCATTACCTACAAATTTCTGTCTTTTCCTGGCTGAATTTTGGTAACTTGCAGCTTTTTCTGCTAAAGGGCGTTGCTGTACTGAATGCTGTCTTGGGTGAACATAAGCTGCAATAAAAACTATAGTGAGACCTTCTTTTGAACAAGATAAGCAGATGGCACATCTTTTTTGACTATTATACTTCCCCTCCCCTAGTATTATATGTTATTCCTCTAGCTCTTCTGGAAGATTCCTTCAGGGTTTTTTTTTTTTAAATACTGTAAAATATAGCTGCCAACATTTTATATTTGTGTTACCACAGCTTCATCAGTGCCCAAGCAAAGGAAATAGAACCTGTCTTTTGTATATTCAAGAAGTGTTTTGTTTTGTTTAGACCCTTCTAGGCAGAGCATTGCGTTAGAATCTCATCTTCATCTGTCTAATATCAAGCTTTTTCTTTAGAAGGTTTGTTTTCTAGTAATGGGCCTGAAAAAATGAAGAATATATTCAGTTTTTGGAAAAACAAGACAAAGCAAAACTGCATTTGCTTCTGTTAGAAGTGCTTCTGTCTTGTAGTGCTTTGAAGGAAAAAAAGTTGAGAAGGTTTGCAGAAGTTGCACTTTCATAAACTGTGAAGTGTTTTTAAATTTTTTTTTTATTTAACGTCCTTCCTTTCTCTGTCATCCTCCAAATCTTACAAAATATAAAAAGGGGATAGATAGTATTGTAGAGTGATAAGATAGGTTTTGATGTTCAGAAATGGTTACAAACCAGAAGAATCAAACTTTTGAGAGTTTTAACAATGTTTTTTGTGCCAGCCAGCATGCTGAAAAATGACAGGTGCTCCTGCCAAAGTTTGTAAGTAAAACGTTATTTTGGACTACTTGATGCAGAAGAGCTTTTAGGTGTGTATGCTTTTATTCATGTCTAAAATAAATGTAGTGGTTTTTCAAAACTAAATATAAGCTGAAACAGTTGTTCTAAATTTAGTCAGTGATAAAATGAGGGGAAAAAAAAATCTAAGCAGATGACTTTCTTCCCCTTCCATGTGACCCTAATAAATTAATCACTAACATAAAACATAAGAAGACTTGGCTGAGGATTCAGGTGAGGAAGTGACAGAGGTGTTTTGAAAGCTTTCTTTTGGGCATCATGGCTTACAGGTTAGAAAGGAAGTGATGGTATATATTTATATTTTTAAAATGTTCTTTCACTTGCAACTGGATATTTTTATCCTTTGGACATGTAATGAACTGTTAGTAGGTAGAGATTCCCTTGGGCCAACAGATGATCTTGACTTAGTTACCTCTATTTGCACTTCAAGCTAGGAGTCAGAGGTTCAGTTTTGTAATTTTGGGAAAGATGTGTGGTTTTGTTTTGCTAGAAATTTTGGACTTCAAGTATTGCTGTGTGAAATTCTGTGTGTTGCATTCTGCAGGAAGTAAATTTAATACCACTGATACTATTTTTTTAGTTTACAGTCTATTTAATTTGTATATGTGAGCAATTTAAAGTGCTTGCCTTCAATTTAGACACATACTCTTGAGGAAAATGTTCCTTGGTAACTGGGAACTCCAGTTTTCTTACTTCAATACATTAGATTTACAAATAACCTTTTTGGATCCAGTCATCAAAAAAGTATGGAAGAGAGGGTTGTAGAGCTCAAATAGTAAATTAGATGAAGAACAGAGCTTTGATGTTTGGAGATATTGAAGATGTGGAGCTGGGTGGAAGGATAAGCTCTGCCAGAAGTTAGAAAATAATTTTCTTTCCTTTTTTTCCCCTTGTTGGCTTCCTCATGAAGTATGCATTAGGTGATGGAAGCTTGGATAATGAGTTACAAATGAGCACAAATGCTTGGCAATAGTTGAATATTCCTTTTTATTCTGATTCATGCTTCAAAGAAAGTGGAGAAATTGAAACAAATTATTGTAAGGGGTAACATCTTTCACATAACTAAAGTCACTCTTTGAAATAGGATTCTTGGTTGTTTAGGTGCTGTTTCAATAATAGACTTAATATATTTCTTAAAAACTTGAAAAGATTCACCTGTCCAGTCTGTGGGCCTTCTGTTCTGATTCATGTTGTACTATATCCTAGTCTCTATCTAAGAGTGTGATCTTTGTTGTTGTTGTTGTTGTTTTATTTTTAAATCTCCTATTGTTCTTGCAGGTTTCTGATCCAACTAGTTCTTTCTGGTAATTGCCATTTTTGGTTGATCTGTATTTGTAAAAGTTTTTGTTTATGTGCTGTTTGCAGATGGTACAGTTGCATGTTGGGGAAGAAATGCAGTTTAGCACCATTGAAAGAGGAACTTCGAATCCAGGGGGTGAGTTTGTATATAGTCCATATATATCCTGTCTGTGTTCCTTATAATGTATACTATGATCCAATGCATGTGGGTAATTATTATTGAATTATTTATTGAGTTTTTATTTACAAGAAGAAACTGTGATTCCTCGTTATGGAAGGACTTAAAGCAGTTGAAATTTAGTTATTGTAGATTCAAAGCTGATGGATAAGTAGCACATACTGTCTCCAGATTTTTGTCTTTATCGTGTCCAGAAGCATGTCTTCGTTCATTCTAGAACTTACAGGGTTTTTGTTTTAAAATAGCCTTAACATGCTTAATAGCCTGTTGTAAAAAAAATAAATCTAGTTCTGTTTCCTCTTAGCTAACATGAAATGTAGCATTTTGGTTGGTAAAAGAAATTGTGACATTATTTAAATGGCAGCATTGTTTTGTTCGTGTTCAATTCTGGCACCAGGTAAAATTGAACCTTGTGCTACTATTCTCATGCAAGAAGGCTGTGCAAAGGACTTCTTTTATGGCTTTCTGGTGGAAGTGTAGTCTTCTCAAATTTCCACACAAAGAAAATTATTGTTAGATCTGTCCTTGCATGTGGTGGAGAGTGGAAAGAAAGAGAATGCATGGTGAAATAAATTCCCAGAAAGATGAACCACAGGCCATAGGGAGCCTGTAAACTCAATGCCAAAAGCAGATGCTGAACTAGGTACCAAATTTCAACTATATGACTTTCTTTCCTGTCCTTGAACTGTTGCACTTCAATGTTAGTAAAGTGAGAGAAATGCTTGTGAACTTGCGTAGAAAGCTGTGGTTTTATATTTTTTTTTCCTTGAAATTACCAATGTAATTTTGTTCAGGTTTGTAATCATTGTTGTATCAAAGCTGGGAATATGTTCATTGTAACCAAGTACATACTGTGTTGTGATTCAGGTTAGGGTGCAGCATAAATGTTCTAGAAAGTCCACTCATTCTTCAAACTGTCTTGAAATTTGATGTATTTATTGGAAATTTTGTTAGAATTAGAAATCAAAAGGTGGGAAAAGTTCTAGCACAGAGACATATTTTCCTCTCTTTTTGAAGGCATTTCTCAAAAGTAGCAGATTTTATTTTATTTTTTTCTCTCTCCTTCTATGCAGATCTGGGGTCTATGCTCTGGAGCAGATGATAATTCAGAGAGGGGCGGGATGGTTGATATTTAGCCTTGCTAGTACATAGCACGTTCTCCACACCATACATAAATGCCTTAGAGCATCCATGTGTGGAAAGACTAGACTACGCTAACATGAGTTTTAGATTTAAAGGCAGTGTAAGTTCAGACTTGATTTTTTGGGGGGCAAAGGTAAGTATTTCTGGACACATTTCTGCCATCTGCAGACAGGTGAGTGGCTTGGCTTCCCAGCCCTTCACCTTTGCTGCAGCAGTGGGTTCAGTATTCAAAGGTGGAACAGAAAGAGGTTCTGAACAGGGAGAAAGGATGTGCTTTTTGCAGACTCAGAAGGCAAATGCGTGCTGGATTGCTGCACAGAAAGAGTAGTGTTGTGTGTTGTTGAACTTGGAGCTCTGAACAGGCACAGACGTGGCAGGGCGGAGATGGGAAATCCTGGGCATGGGTACCAGGCTTGGCACTTGGCATGAGCTTGGCAGCTTCAAGTGTCACTGACATCCATGAGTGATGTCAGAAGTAATCTCCATTTCTGTCATGAGAAAATAACTCTATGCTGACTTTGTAATTTTTCAAAATTTGAAAACTGGTGCAGTAAACCAACGTTGTTATATTAATATGAAATGAAATTTTGTATTGCTTCTTTGCATAGGTTCCTAAAGTCACTCATACTGAATTCTGTCAAGGACGCACTATGAGGTGGGCACTGGCATGGAGTTTCTATGATGATGTGCAAGTACCTGTAAGTAGCTTAATTTTGTTTTGTTTGTGATTGTGTGTACCTCTTATTTGAGGAAGGGCCCAATGAGCTATAACTGCTGTGAAACAAACTGTTCTCCTTCAAACTGGAACACTGGAAGCACTGGGCTGTATGAACAGTGGGATTTCTTAACTGGCTGCCAGTCTGTTAGTTGTTACATGGGATTCGTGAATGACCTATGTTTAGGGAGGAAAAAAGAAGCCTGTGTAGAAACTTCTTGTGGGTTTCAGTGAAAGTAAGGGTTGCTTGTAACATACTTCAAACGGCATATTTTTGATACTACTAAATTGCTAAGTTTGGTAGATTTGAACTGTCAGCTTCCCTCTGGGAACTATAGATTCTATACAATAAAGTTTCCAAATAGATAGGAACACGTCTAGCTCAGACTTGACTACATGAATGTAAGTGAAGCTTGATCACCTTAACTAATGTGAGCCAGTTGCTTTTTTGGATCCAGGTGTACATACACTAAGACAGGTATAGACAATAACCAACCTTATAGAAGATGAAAGTAAACCTTCAGTGAACTCAGATCAAAATGTGGATATTAGCACTTGACCTCTCTTCCCAAGAGCCAGCTGCACTTTCTCAGAGCTAATAGTTTGAAAGAACTAATGAAGCTTTTTGCCTGACATCTGGAGGTAAACTCCCCCTGTCCATCAGGCTAGCATAAAGTGCATGATCCTGTTGTCTGTTTTTAATCTGAAACTGTTTGGAGTGAAGTGAAACACAGGCCATGTCAATGACTGTTTAGCGGCTTACATTGTACTTCTAATTCTTGTGTCTTCTGAGTATAAAAGTAATCCTACTAATAACTGTGTAGCACTGTAATTATTTTTATTTCTTCTTCTAGTCACCTCCCTCTAAAAGAAGAAAATTAGAAAAACCCCGAAAACCAATTATATTTATGGTCTTGGCTTCTACAGTCAATGAGTTATCCATCAAAGCTGCAGCGATGGGCTGGGATGCTGTAGAAGCTATTGCTGTGGTTAGAGCCTGGGTAGAGAAGATCCTTACTGATTTGAAGGTACAGTATTATGCATTATATGTTAAAACAGCATCCTACTTGAAAGCATAGCTGTGAGAGGATAGTATGAAGTTCTGCTGTTTTCTGCAACAGGTTCAGCATAAACGTGTTCCCTGTGGAAAAGATGAAGTTAGCTTGTTTGTGACTGCCATTGAAAACTCCTGGATTCATTTGAGGAGAAAGAAACGAGACAGAATAAGGCAATTACGAGAACTTCCTCGAGCTTCTGAAGATGTTCTGCAAGCAATGGAAGAGGAAAAAAACAGCCAGAAGAATGTCAGCAACAATTCAGACTGTGAAAACCCCAAGACTGAAGAGTCTGAAACGGGGTTTATGGCACCTGATGGGGATGTTCACTTGGCTGCAGGTGACGAACTAACAGAAGAATCTGCTGCCAGGGAAGAACACAATGAGCACATGGAGGAGGTGGAGGAGACAGAAGCAAAGCAGGCAGAAACATCACTTGTCAAAGGTTCCAGTAATACAAAGGAGGAACCTTGCCCTTCAGAGGAAGCTAGCAATCTTACAGTTGAAAAAGAACAAAGTCCCAAAGAAACTAGTAGATGTTTTCTCTTTAAGTGTTTAATGAATGTGAAGAAAGAAGGAAATGATGTATTAGTACAAATGCACTGGGTTGAAGGACAGAACAGAGACTTGATGAACCAGCTGTGCACATACTTACGGAACCAAATTCTTCGACTGGTTGCTAGTTAGCCCTTTTTCTTACTTTGGTAAAGTAAGTCAATCCTCAAATTTTGTAAACTGTTTTTAATGGATTAAAATTTTCTACTAGCAAAACCTGTTTTTTTCCCCTCCAAAAAAAAAAAAAGAGTTAAAGTGAAGGTAGAAGTCCCCTTTAATATTTTGAATAGCTTTTTCAAAGCTGCAAAGGAGTACATGAAGTGTACTTCATTGGACATGAAGTGATGGGGAAATAATAGATTTTGTGTTGCAGTTGTGAAACTACATGTTAAAGTGAAACATGTCTATGCTGTGACTGTTTCAAATATCAACTGCTTATTCTGGTCTTTTTTTCTGGTGCGATAGAATTATATATTGTTAATAAGTAGAAATCTTTACTGAAATATTTTCTTCCATATTTTTTCAATACTAATGCAGGAAATAATTAATCTGCTGTGGGAATTTTTTTCTGGAGTGAGGAGTCTTTAGCTAAGGATTTAAGTATGCCTCTCCCTTTAAATGCATTTAACCTTTGGTCTACAGAGTAGCAAGATGGATACATCCTCCAAGTTGTCAATTCATTAAAATAATAGCTTCAGAAAAAGCAAGTTTTGTACTTCTCTGGTGCTTGGGCTTTGGAACACAGAAGAGCCTACTATTAGCATCTGATTTTGTAAACTTTGTTTTAGCAACAAAATAAGCTTTTTGAGCTGCTTGGTTAAAAGAGGATTTACCTGTGGTGACTGTTCCATTAGACCATTCCTTACATTAATTCAAATGTAATTGTCTGGAATGACAGCAGTATTCTTGAACTATTTTGCTTCCATTTAATCTTAAGAGATTGCTTTAATGACAGGAATGAGAGCACATGCTCATCTTCATGGGCCAGAAATTCCTTATGCAGGACAAAGATGGGCACAGAAGCTTTAGGTTGTTGTGAAGGAAGACAACTGGAGAAAAGGCTGTTGCTTCTACACCCAAGTCCCTAGTCTTTTTTTACCAACAGCTGTTTTGGGTGGTAATCTGCTGTAAATAGTTTAAATATTATTAAATATTTAAATGGTTTACATTGTTCCAGTGTTTCCAGGCCGATCATAGAATCATAGAGTGGCCTGGGTTAAAAAGGACCATAGTGATCATCTAGTTTCAACCCCCCTGCCATATGCAGGGTCGCCAACCACTAGACCAGGCTGCTCAGAGCCACATCCAGCCTGGCCTTGAATGCCTCCAGGGATGGGGCATCCACGACCTCCCTGGGCAACCTGTTCCAGTGTGCCACCACC
>WKFP01014371.1:228902-252342 GCA_011057875.1 Pterocles orientalis | reverse complement strand
AGAGAAGGGCAACGAAGCTGGTGAAGGGTCTGGAGCACAGGTCTTATGAGGAGCGGCTGAGGGAGCTGGGGTTGTTTAGTCTAGAGAAGAGGAGGCTGAGAGGAGACCTCATCACTCTCTACAACTGCCTGAAAGGAGGGTGCAGTGAGGTGGGTGCTGGGCTCTGCTCTAAAGTAACAAGTGATGGGACAAGAGGAAACGGCCTCAAGTTACACCAGGGAAGGTTTAGGCTGGATATTAGGAAAAATTTCTTCACTGCAAGAGTGATCAGGCATTGGAACAGGCTGCCCAGGGAAGTGGTGCAGTCACCATCCCTGGAGGGGTTCAAGAAACGTGTAGATGTGGTGCTTAGGGACATGGTTTAGTGAGTTAGGTGGTGTTGGGTTGGACTTGATGATCCTTGAGGTCTTTTCCAACCTTAATGACTCTATGATTCTATGATTCTGTGTTAAGGGTGGCAGCATACAAACAGCAGTGGAACGATCTTCCTGCCTTACTCGCTGTTCAGCTGAGGGAGGTAGAGAAATACAAGTTTTACGTGCGCTTCTGAAGTCGGGCTCGGTTCATGGTACTTAACAGGGGGCCTTATTCCTGATTTGGCCTCTAGGTGCTGCCGTAATACAACACTCGGTACAGTCTGTGTTCTTTGGTACATAAGGCAAAGTTTACCCGTGTTATTAAATTGATTCAAGAATAAAGTAAGCTGATAAAATGTATTGTATCTAGAGGCATCATTTTAAGTGGTCCTGGTTGGTGCCCTGGTACCTGCAAATGCAGAGAAGCATTTTTAATATGAGATCCTGCCTGTGTATATACAAGATGTTATATAAACATCTTGTGTTACATAAACATCTTGTGGCAAGATGTTGTATAAAGTGATATTTCTAGATGCAATACATTTTACCAGCTAACTTTTCTCTTGAATCAAGAGAGAAATCAAGAGGCATACAGCATCAAGATGTATATAACATCTAAAATCAAGATGTTTATGTAACATCTTGTAACTTCATCTCTTTTGTAATTTTTCTGTCACTCTTTAAAACATCTGCATCTCTCAGCCTCTTCTCCAGTCATGTTGTGTCTTCTCCTTGATGTGATTATGTTCTGCGAGATAGAATTTTGTCAGCTTCTGCAAATGGAGCTGAGCAAGGCAACATACGTATTTCCACAGGACAATTCTTCAAAGGCGATTAAGTAAGTGGCACCCCTGTGTTCAACTGTCCCCACATTCCGAAAGGGTTTTCTTTCAGAAAAATCAAATGCCCAATGCTTTTAAACAAATGCATCTGGAATATTGTGTCCAGTTCTGGGCCCCTCAGTTCAAGAGGGACAGGGAACTGCTGGAGAGATCCAGCACAGAGCCACGAAGATGATGAAGGGAATGGAGCATCTCCCTTATGAGGAAAGGCTGAGGGAGCTGGGTCTCTTTAGTTTGGAAAAGAGGAGACTGAGGGGTGACCTAATCAATGTGTATAAATATGTGAAGGGTGAGTGTCAGAAGGATGGAGCCAGGCTCTTCTCTGTGACATCCAGTGACAGGACAAGGTTCAATGGGTTCAAGCTGGAACATAGGAGGTTCCACTTGAATATGAGAAAAAACTTCTTTACAGTGAGGGTGACAGAGCACTGGAACAGGCTGCCCAGAGAGGTTGTGGAGTCTCCTTCTCTGGAGACATTCAAAGCCCGCCTGGATGCGTTCCTGTGTGATCTGATCTAGGTGTTCCTGCTCCGGCAGGGGGATTGGACTAGATGATCTTTCGAGGTCCCTTCCAATCTCTAACATTCTGTGATTCTGTGAAATGCCCAATGCTTCTAACCAACAGTGGTGTATCTTCCTCATTTTGACTATTTCTTAGCATTTTTCTAGTAGGTAAGAAAGAGGTTAATGTCAGTGGTATACTTGTGCACATAGATATTTAAGAACTCCTAAAGCACAAGTTTTCACGCTCATGTTTAACGCTAATCTAGTTCTTCAAACAGCAGAATCATGTCATCCTTTACTTATTCCGTCTTTTACATGTAGTTAATTGGTTTTAAGATTAGGAAAGAAGCTTGAGATCCCATCATGGAGGTTTTTTTTTCTTTTTATGTTTCTGAATCCTAATTCTGCCCTATTAGTAGCATTTTAAGATAGACAAATCTGGTCTCCTCTGAATTCCCTTTGGGAAGCCTGTTCTGCTTCATGGCATACAGCTGTTCTCTCCTGACGGTGCTCAACATCTTGTTCGGTATTTGTGTGGTACTTTGATTATACAAAGTGAAACAAAGCTTTCAGTACTAAGCTATATAATCTTTTATATATTTGTGGAGGGGAGAATGATTGTGCACCGGTGACGGCTAGGTTGGGGTTAAGCTCAAGAAGGCAGCTGAAATTTTTAGTATGCTGAGAGTAAAAATACTGGCTGCTGATGCATGATAGTATTTCTACTCTAGCTTGCCCTTATGTTGTCAACAATGTCAGGAAATTTCATTTAGAATTTTTTGAGTGTGCCAGTAGAATAATAGGTAGAGTCACTACACACAATTACTTGTTTTTCATCTCGATTTGACAAGGTCTTTCACAAAATGCTGTTATGGGAACTATAAGTCACGGGTGATAGAGGAGGCATTGCTATGGATCAGAAACCTGTTTTCTATCTCAGGTGAAGAAAAGGACAAAAAGTTTGAGTATTCTTAATGATTTGGAAAAAGGGAAGAGGAGGGGAGGGAGGAGACAATGTCTGTAGCCAGCACAAAGCTATTTAGGGTTATAAAGAAAATAAATAAGCAGCAAGTAAATAAGCTAGAGCAATTGGCAATGTGGTGAAGATAAGATGTGAATCAGTGCTGATAAACTGAAGTAACACACATTGTACAGAGTATCTTGAGATGCTTGTTTGGTTTAAGTTGTTTTTTTAATTAATCCATAAAGAAAAAAAAAAAGTCTGGGCAGTTCTGTAATCTGTGAGGATTACTGAAGTCACCGTAGCAGTGATTTAACAAGGAAGCAGTATGGATAAGGATGAGATGGCAAACACATTGTAATGCTGTTATATTAATCAGTGCTGAAACTCTCTGTTTGAGTATGTATTTGGTAATGGTTGCTCTGTCTCAAAAGCAAATATCAGAGCAGGAGTTTGTAGAAAAAAATTATTTGAATGTGGAAAATCTTACAGGAGAAACGTTGAAAAAATGATGTCAGGAGGTAAGAAGAGTGGTGAAACATCCATAGGAAATATTGAAAAATTTAGGGAAGATAGTTTCTTGTTACCTTTTCTCATAATACAGGAACTTGTAGAGAAGTTTGACCTTTAGGTGTATAACCTAAGTGACCTCAGATTCAAGGATGATACTTGACTTTTAAATTTTTTAATTTTATTCTCCCAAAGGGCAATATCAGCAGGTAAATGTTCCTGAAGACCAAGCAGACAAGTTGCTCCTTGCAAGCTGGGGTCTTCCCAAAGCAGTTCTGGAGAAATACCACAGTCTGGGAGTAGTACAGATGTTTGAATGGCAAGCAGAATGCCTAATGCTTGGACAAGTTCTGGAAGGAAAGAACCTAGTTTACTCAGGTATGCAAACATCTGAAAAAACCAGTCCTCCCTAACTTTCCCAGTGCCATTTACAAGACCATATTGGTACTGAAAGGGTTTTGATCTGGCAGGTGAAAGGGTCAAAATCCTCTTTTTTTTCTGGAGAGACCTCATTAAGATCTTATTAAGGTCCCATTGCTGTACCTCACACCTGGCTTGATGGACTCTTCCAGATGTGAGGAGAGATGTTCTTCCCCATATTCTCTGTTAATGTTCCTTTAGAAACTGATAATTAGGAGTCGGTTAATGATGATTCTCTCTTTTTTATTACAGACTATGTCAACCAGGAACTGTATGATAACAGCAATGTTAGATATAAATACTTTGACAATGTTATTTACTATCTAATTTTTTCAGTCCCTTTATTGTTTTTCTTCTCCTAGTGTATGGTGGGGTGCAGAAGGAGAAGTAGGACTGGTGGACTAGAAATCTGTGGGGCATGTCAACTTGGGTGTCTATTTTCCATGGGAAGAAGGTCCCAGAGCAGCACTGGGAGGATGAAGAATTTAGAAGAGGGGCGAGTTATTTTCTTAGGCCTGGATTTAAGGTTTATTTACTTGGTTCCGGAAGACTTTGGGCCTGATCGCTGGGTAATACCTGTCCCCTGGCATGTGACATCTCCTCCACAGTTTTCTGTGGATCATAGACGGCAAACAGCAATGCTTGCCAACCAAGAGGGGTTAATATACTTATGGGCTAGGTCAGTAAGGTGGTGGGTGGCTGAGCTCTCCTGTCCAACCAAGAGACAATAGTGTTTTTTTTTTTGTTTGTTTTTTTTTGCTCTTGCTTATCTCTGAGCTGCTGTTACTTCTGGAGCAGGGATGAGAACACAAGTCTTGGTAGCATGATGGAGGAGGCTAGAAGATAAATACTTTGCAGTCTTCTTGACCCTTTATGGGATTAAGTGTAAATGGGGTTGTGGTTGTGGGAGACAGGCATCTGTTGAAAAGTCCTGCCCCAAGATCTCCAGTAACTGCTTTCTGTGCTAGCTTTATGATGCTTGTTCCTTGGATTTTTTTTTAACTTTAAAATTTAATTTGAAAAAATACAACTTTTTTTTTTTTTTTTCTTTTTTTATCCAGCTCCTACCAGTGCTGGAAAGACTCTTGTTGCAGAATTGCTTATTTTGAAGCGAGTCCTGGAGACTCGTAAGAAAGCTCTTTTCATCCTTCCCTTTGTCTCTGTGGCCAAGGAGAAAAAATATTATCTGCAGGTAAGCAGCATTCAAGGAGGGTAAATTTGTGGGTTGTAGTTGTTTGGTCACATTTTTTAAACAGTTAGAGGTTTTTGCATGGATTTGAGGAAAAAAAATGCAAAGTTTCAGAAAGGATTTGTAGATAATTTGAGATTTCCTCTTGTTCTAAGTTGGAGATAGAAAACGAAAGTTTTAGCTGAAAAGGGAAACTTGGAAAAATTTTAAGGAGTTGAATGAAACATTTTATGTCAACTTTGACTGTTAAAGCATTGTTACTGGCATTTATTCACAGATTTTATAATATACAAACTTTAAAGGAATTTTCTAATTAAGAGATTGTGTCTGAGAAGCTAGAAAGGGAAGGTGTCAACATTATCTAAAAGGATAAAAGGATGTTTTAGCTTTCCTTGGGGTGTTTCCACAGGAATTTTGTGCCTTTGATTTCACTTTGACTTTGCTAAAAATTTGTTCTGACAGAACATATTTATGTCTTGGCTTTATCACTCCAGCTATTTAAAAACAAAATTACAGTGGGAACAGTCTTCTTAAAAAAATAAAATATTTTTTCTTGAAAGACTTTAGTATCAAACATTGTTTCCATTAGCTAGTATGTCAAAGTAACAACAATTACTAAAACAAGTACAAAAGCAGCAGGCATCCTGGCCTAAGGTTTGGCTGTAGCTGCACATACTTGGAATCATATGGTATCCTACCCATCTGGTTCAAACATTTGTACCTTTTGTTGATGCAGTGTGTAATGTGCCAAAGCTTTGGCACTGCAGTAATAAACTGTGGAAGAAGAGAAGTCCTTGTTTCTTGACTTTCAGTGGGAGATGTGACATCTTTGTGCTTGAGGTCCAACATGTGGCTTTTGCCCAGGATTTCTCAGGAGCAAGGCTGTTGCACTGTGTGTTCTCTTGCCTTTTCAATAGTAGATATTTTTATACAAAACTGTGATGCCCATCTCTTACTCAGTTGTGTACACTTTATCCTGCAATGTGTACTGTGTGGCTTCCCCTTTGGAAATAAAAAATGTCAGTGGAAAAAAGAAGTATCAGTAGCTGGATGAGCTATGACTTTAATCTGATTAGTTGGCATTATAAGTACTAGAAATTGTGGTTGTAAGATGCAGGCTTTCATATGATTCCAACAAGCATTGTTCAAAATTCAGAGTTGTAACTTTGGCATGACATTCTGTATCCTTGGAAAATAGGCTCTGTTTCAGGAGGTGGATGTGCGAGTTGAAGGCTACATGGGAAGCATGCCTCCTGCTGGACGTTTCTCTGCCCTGGATGTTGCTGTCTGCACCATTGAGAAAGCCAATGGTCTAATCAATAGACTAATAGAAGAAAACAGAATGGATTCACTGGGTAAAATACTAGGGCTTGGCCATTGTCGGGATGAGGTTTATTACATACTCTGAGTACACGTAAAATCATGGGATAGTTTGTATTTGGTCAGTTCTGTATGTGATAGACATGCCATATAGGAAAAATGAGTAATTTTTCTTCCTTCAGAGCACCCTGATTTGTATTTAGGAAGGTAGTCACAACTATTCTGTGTAACTCAGCAGCTGGGGTGAGTAGGTAGAAGTTGCAGGTTTTAGTTTGTCTGACATGGATGACAATCCATGGACAGTGTAGCTGCAATAAACAGTGATTCCCATAGATAGAAAATGTCTTCTAATTAGTGAAATGGAATTAAAGGTTTGGGATATGTTTGAGTTTAAGAATGTATGTATGTTTGTTTGTTTTGGACAGAGATTGTGGCATCTACGGTTTATCTTTGCTTGGCTCAAGGAAGAGGGGGAATTGTGTTTGATGCTCATTTGGGTCCAGCTAAGTAGAATGAATACATAGTGCTCCTCTGGGTGGGCATGGTGGCATTCATTTATCTCACGTGGTTCGCTCAAAAACCCTCTGTCCTTGTAACATAGACTACAGGGTCACCATGGCCCTGGTGGCAATATTCATTTAGTGTTTGGGAGGAGATATAAAACCTGAAGAAACCCTGTGTTTGCAGTGTGCACTTGGAGAGAGACATGTTTTCCTAGTCCAGTCAGAAGTTTGTTCTTCTCTTTGCTTCCTTGCTCTGTAAAGCTATACCCAGATATATCTTATGCAGTAATCACTCCTGTCTTCACTCTGGCCTGTAACATAGCTGGTTGCTATTTTAAGAATGTAAAAATTGGAAAACTAGATGAGTATTGTGGTGGAGTCACCATCCCTGGAGGTGTTCAAGAAACGTGTAGATGTGGTGCTTCGGGACATGATTTAGTGAGTTAGGTGATGTAGGTTGGCAGTTGGACTTGATGATCCTTGAGGTCTTTTCCAACCTTAATGATTCAATGATTCTATGATTTTATGATTCTATTAAACTGCTTTGAGACCTCCACCTGTGAAACTGCCGTTCCATGTGCATCTGGTGTCATAATATTCTGCAGCATTGTATACTGGAAGAGTTTTTTAAATACAAGAGAGAGTAAGGGAAATAAAACCTTGCAGGTTTTGTCAGAGTGAGAGGTCATGGGATAACACATTCACACCTGGATCTATGGAGGCTGGATCACCATGAATGCTTTAGACTGCTAGTGGGCTGGAAGATGAGTGGATGGCTGTGGTTGTGCAGCATTTTAAGCTCATTCAAATTAAGGTTCCTGCAATCCAGCCTGATTTGTGAATGTATTGCTTCATCCCTTTCCCTGCCAGAGAACTGTAAATCATTCACTTAGTTATTTCAATATATGGCTACTTAGTTTAGGGGGTTTTTGTTTGTTTTGAATAGGATTAGTTTGATCCTAGGTCACCGCATTGTACAAGCTGTACTGCCAGCATAAAGCAGAGAGTGGGGTCGTGATGTCCATATTTATGTTGGCCTGGGTGCCTTGGAAGCATACTCAGTATACTAAAAGGTGTTGTTTAATAATATAATCTTTCAGAAGCTAGAGATATGCCAAATCCCTTTGGCTGGTACCTCCATTCCATCCCTACATTTTGTTGTGCACTCTAAGATGAGTGTACCTGGGAAGAGTCATATAACCAGCCAAATGATTACAAGATTTGAGTTTGAACGTGTGTCCTCAACACCGATACCTCCTTAAAGCATGATGGTTTTTCTTTCACCATTTGAAAACACCTCTGCTGCAAGCCTCCGTTTCCCTTGTGCCCCAATATGACCGTATAACTGAAATAAGGGTAAAAATGTTTTTTCTTTATATGCTTATTTGAAATTAATTTTTAAATTAAAATAGAGTTTAAAAATCATATTTAAAGTAAGAAGTTGGTGCATTTCCTATTTGGAGATACATTTTCCTAAAACCTGCAAAACATGCGCATAAGCTGAAAATGCCACTTTAACTGTCACTTAAAACAAGCTTGTCTGAAACTGCAAGATTGTACCTTGTCCTCTAATTAATTCTAAATGTAGACCAGTTCGTAATGAGGGTGTTTTGTCTTTTGAGAGGAGTTACTGGGAGATGACTGCAATTCTGGCTGGATTCCATCTCAAGCTTGATCTGTTCCTTCTGCTGATGTCAACCCCCTGCTGATAGCTCACCATGCCTTTGGAAATTTTTGAGAGAAACCCAAGCAGATTAAAGAAGAATCTGCTGCCTTCTCAACATGTCAGCTGGGAATGGATTTGTAATGTGCTGTTGTGATAATTAACTTGTTTCTTTTCTTAATTTAAACTTGAAATTAAAAAGTTACTAGTTTCATTTTTTTTTTTTTTTTTTAATCAAATCCTCCCTCCCTGTCATTCGGAACTGTTAAAACAGGATGTAGACTTAAAGCAGCCTAGTTATTCTACACTAAACGTGTGCAATAGCTCTCACATACTTTTTAGTAGGTTTTTTCAGCAGTCTTCTAGGGACACACCTAATTTGCTTGCAGAAAGAGAAGAGTGAGGCTAGCCTCATTTTCAGTAGCAATGCAGTATGATGAAATTTTGGCCCCACTCCTGAGCTTGTTGCTGAGTAGAAAATACCATTGCATGGTGGGACCTGTAGTCCTCCTTGGCTGCAATTCCATTTTAAGATGAGGATAACTTTGTGAAAAACGTTGTTTGCCTGATTGTTCTTGCTGTGTTATCCCAGCGAGTGTGTTCTGAGTACTGCCTGAATAGAGGAGAGCACTGTGCATGTGTGACAGGTCTCACCAGCCTGCAGACTGCCAGGATGATACAGTACACTGGTTTAACGTGGGTTTGGATATTTATTATATATGAGTAGCAGTGGAAGGTGTAGAACAAGTGGCCCATACAACAAATAGTGGCATTCCCTGTGCTTTGGTTTGAAGGTACCACTAGCGTTCTGTGCGTCATTTCAGGAAGAACAATGTGCTGCTGCTTGGCACACAGACTGGAAAGGTAACTTGTAGGAATTTTATTTTAGTAGATATCTGATTACCCTGTCCCATCTCAGCTGCTGGAAGAATTCAGACAGACTGTTGTACGGGGAAGCAGGAAGTAGTTTTTTCTAGTAGCTGAATAAATATCTATTTGGTGACCAACAAATTGCCATTTTTTACGAGTGAGCACAGAATAAAGTCCAGGAAGACAGAGGAGCTGGATGGAGATTAGCAGACCCTAATCCAGTCTGTTGTCTCCAGCTGCTGATATTCAGAAGGCTTTATAGACACTATTCTTTTCAGTATTTCTACACATCTTACAAGTTTGATGGAGGTGGTTAATAGGTTATAAAGTCATTTGCTGGAGGTAAGATGACAACAGTAATGTAAGGATTTTTTCATTAGAAAGCCAAAGTTAAATAGTAGAGCTCATTCAGGTTTGATTAGTGAGAAAAGATAAAATATGAAGCAGGCCATGTCAGTGTAGTTAAAACTGTTCTAGGTTTGTTTGTTTTTTTTTTTCCTGACGTTACTGTATTAGTAAGGAGTGATGTTTTTAACTAAGACAGTGATGTCAGCCAAGTTTTTGACTAGCTCATATGGATGCTGGAATGTTCCTTTGCAGATACTCTGAAGCCTGGGGGTTTTTACTTGCAGAGAGATTACAGTATAGATGCTACATTACTGTTCTGCAGTGGCCAGTCTAACAACTCAACCTATTTATTTTTATTTTTTTAAAAACTGATTGTATGTGTGAGGTTGTGGGAGGTGTGAAATGTTATGACATTGGTTATGATTTGTCTCTCTTAGAAGAATCTGTGACACAAGGAAGCCATAGCGGTGTTGGTAAGCGCAGCTGGATTTGTGGATATAAATTTCAGTTCATCATGTGGAACGTGAAAGGATCGAGGCTATCTGTTCTTAGTTTGGAGTTCTGTCAGATATAACCTGAGTACTTCTCTTTATCAGGAGTGGTTGTTGTGGATGAGTTGCACATGCTGGGAGACTCTCATCGAGGATATCTGCTGGAACTCCTTCTGACCAAAGTTAGATATGTTACAGAGAAGGTTGGAAAACGGTGGGTAGACTAGGATTTTGTCTTTTAATGATAAATTATGGATGTTTCTAAATATTTTGTTCTCTGGGTGATTAGAAATTTGGGCTAGCTCCAGGGTTTTTATGAGAGTGATAACCTAGACTATTTTGGTTATTAAGGTCTCATCATACCACCTCTCAGGAGCCTGCCGTGGTAGTGAAAACCTCTTTCACTCATTGTTTTCAATTTGTGTTCTATCGTGGGATTCGTTCTCCCAGGAAAAGAAATAAGGCTGAAACTTTAATTTACTTTTTTATTGCCCCCCTTTTTTTTTAACTTTGGATTTCTTTTAACATTTTTGCTAGCAGACTTGCCCTGCTTGATTTTTCAGTGTTTCATGAAATGTGATATTTATCCTACTGAAATGTTCAGGTATTGTGGAAGGGTGGGTATGCTGTTAACTTGTCAATGGTGAATTGATCAGAAGATACTGAGGATGTGCCAGCAGTCTGCTTAGTTGGCACTGCTCAGGGTAATCTGTGGTTTTGTTTATAGCGTGCGATAGCCTAGTGCTTGCATGGTTTCTTGCCTCCAGCACAACCGACTGGACACTGAGGAACAGACTAAATGTTTCGGAAGAGCTTTAGAGGCTTTAAAGAACTCAGTATCTAGATCCCCAGCACCAAACTGCCCAGCTGCTCCATAGTGCCTAAACACAGACAGAGGCAAATCGAGGAGATGGTGTATCGGGCTTAATCTTGACTGGTGGTGCTGAGAGAAGAGTCGAAATCAACTGTTCCCTTAGCACCAAAAGCCAGATTTTGCCAGTTTTTTCTGCTGCTTCCTGTGTTGTGAGTTGTACCAGTGCTGGGCTAAGCAGAGACCAGCCCTTTTGTCCCGGAAGAACTGCCATTTCTACACTGGCTTGCCACTGGATGCTGTAGTCAGTACTTCCCATGTTGATTTCCAGGATCCAGCAGTGTTCTGGGTCTAATCACCCCCGTCTTTTTCTTATATTCTCCCCATAAGTCCTGGAAGCCAGTACACTTCAGAGCAGCACAAGTGGCTTTGTCACTCCTTTTACCTGGGCTTACCACGTAGCTGCAGCACAGATTCAGGACCACTCTCTTGCTTTCCTCCCTTGCACTGAAGAAGTAAGAAGGAGAAAACATCTGACAGGGAGAGTGTGACAGATGCATCAAAGAATGTTTCTGGGAAGACACAATAATTCAACCTTCACCATATAGACACTGGGGTCAAGATCTCTCTGCCATGGTCAAGTTGACAGTGGTTCCTCGTACCGCTTACTGAGGGAGGTGGCCATTATTTTTGTTCTGGAATCCACTTGAGATTCCTGGAGTTGAAGACCACTTTTTCTCTCAAACATCCTCCCAAGTCTGTGCTGCCTTTTTTTTTTTTATTTAATGGGAGACACTTTAAACACTATCCAGCCTGACCTATTATCAGAATGAGCCGTGCTTTTAAGAGCTTTTTAAGTGATTAGGGGGATGTCCCACTGAAGTATAAGGCTGCGTCTCTGAGCCAGAGTGTTCTCTGATGGCTGTTGCCAATGTGGGAGCCTTTGCTTCTCTGTGAGGCTTTTGCAGACTGAGCCAAAATTCTGCAGTAGACTTTTCCCCCACCCC
Source organism: Pterocles orientalis (assembly GCA_011057875.1). Classification (NCBI taxonomy): domain Eukaryota; kingdom Metazoa; phylum Chordata; class Aves; order Pterocliformes; family Pteroclidae; genus Pterocles; species Pterocles orientalis. Next base: position 240,547 of record WKFP01014371.1, on the reverse strand, counting down.
CAGTCGAAGAGAGTGTTGTAGAACTGGACTTTTCCAGTCCTTGAAGGTCAAAAATTGCTTCAGGGGTGAAAATCTGCAACCTGGATGGGGGAGCTGTACTAGCAAATGCTTGAAGAGCTTGGTTAAGCGAGTCTGCCTCTCCACATCTTCCTTATTTCTGTCTCGTCAGTGACTGCCCTTTTTTACTCCAGCTGCTGGGTCATCTTGTTTCCTCTGTGTTTTTGCCAGGATTATGAGGATCTTCCAAGAAGATTCAGGCTGTTTCTGAGCTTTCATTGATTTGTCAGACCTTTTTCTTTTTTAAAGTCTCAATTTATGGCTCAGTGCAATGCAAATTAGTAGTTTTTCAATGTAGGATTAGGCACACAAAACCCCCCCCCTATTGTGTTAATTAAAATTTGGGTATCTAAATTAATGGTTTGTGTTTTCAGCTCTGTTAAGAGTCCATTACTTCTCACTGACTTTAGTGGAAGCTGCTGTTCAGCAGTTTGAGAACTGAAACTGATTTCTTTGCTGAAGTACAGGCTTTGGTTCCCAAGTCTAGGAAGACCTTAGTCTAGTATTATTTGTCCTGAAATTGAAACAAATGGAAGTGTTTTAATTGAGGCATTTAAGCTTAGAAAGACTGCAGTAGAGACTGGACCATTCCTTTATTTCCATGTTTTTATTAATGGCAAGAAAATAGTTGATTTATTTATTTGTTTTCAGTTTCACCAAATACGCAGTCAGTTTATGACTGTTGTTACAGAAATAAGTTATTGTCAAAATGATGAAAACTTGAATTATCTTGTTACCAATGCATTACCTGACATTGTGTTTGCTGAGAGTTTGCTTGTTTATTTTTCAACAATTTGAAAAAAACAGCTTTGCACTTTAGACTCTGGAAGAAAGTAGATTCAGTTAGTTTTTCTGAATCCTGTTCTCCAGAACAGTACCCTCAGTTGTCACTAACTTTCATTTTCTTTTGGCCACTTCCAGACACGCAAAGATGACCAGTCCTGGTTTTGGTGGGATACAGATAGTAGGCATGAGTGCCACCCTCCCTAACTTGGGACTTCTAGCCTCATGGTTAGATGCAGAATTATATTGTACGGATTTTCGCCCTGTGCCCCTCAAGGAGTGGGTGAAAATTGGCAGCAACATTTATGACTCCTCCATGAATTTAGTGAGAGAATTCCAGCCCAAGCTTCAACTGAAGGTAATAAAACTCTAAGCAGTGGATTTGGAGTAACACCTTTTGTACAGCTAAAGTTAAAAAGAGAGCTACTGGTATATTTTTAAATTTTTTTTTTAATAGATGACTTTCCCAGCTTCATTGTTGACTTCATAGATTGTATACTCAAAATAAGGACAATTGTTTTTTCTGTCTTCTACTGATATAAACAAAAACCAAACCAAAAGCACACTCAGTAAGATCTTGAAATTTCTTGAATGTGACTTGAAGACAAAGTTGACTGCAGGTATCTTGTTTCTGAGCACTTGACAGATGTAAAGAGTTTGATTCTCCCCTTACACACCACCCTATCTTGTGTCCTGGACACTTTCATAAATGAAGGTAAATATTTCCTGGTTTAGGTTAAGGACTTTGCATTAATCATTGGGAGAATATATTTGCATTAAAATTAAACCTGCTTACATTAAACTGATAAATGATCTAATTTTGTCAGTGATTAGAAGGAGGATGTCCACCTTGATTCTTCTGAATCTGTTCTCGGTATTTAATTCTTTTGCACACTTGAAAAGGATACGAATATACTATAATGATTTGGAAGAACCAGATGGGTAGAAATGGGAAGTTTGCATTTCCTACTTGTAGATTTATTTTCTGTGAAGTCTTTGAAGGGCAAATTCTCTCTCCTATTCTTTCAGCTGCTCTGTGTAATACTGGTGTAGCAGTTGGACAATATGGGCTGAATGCCAGTAATATTTTATTTTGTAAAGTTTTGCATCCAGTTCTCATTGTGAGCAAACATTCAGTAGCACAGTGGCACAGCAAAGAAAAAAGATCCTAAAAACAAAAGGAAATATTTTTGACAAGAATAGCTGTAAGCTTACTTTTATGTGGTCATATTGAGAAGGTGATGTTGCATCTCCTTTTCTGGATTTTTTTTTAAATAGTTGCTTTAGATAGGTGATAAATTAAGTTGGAGAAAGAACTAAACTAGGCTTATTACTCAACAGTTTAAGGGAGTTGCCTTATTTTATAAGACCAGGTGATCCTCTCGGGCTTGAAATCTATCACTCGGCCTTCAGAATTCTGTGCCTCAAACTGAACCAGGAAAGGGAACTTGAGGACCTCACAACTTCTGCTGAATTTGGCTGAATGCTTACTGAGCTTTTGATGTGTATATGCAGTTCTTGCCATTGCTTCCGTTTTCCTTTGCATTTCAGTGCTCTTTATTTCTTACCATACCTTTTTTCTCTTCCTCCTTTGACTTGCTTGCTGGAAGAGAATCTGGCTTAGCCAAGCAAAACAGATCAGTTGCAGGAACTCTCTTAGCATCTGAAAACCAAAAGGGCAAGCTGCAAACAGAGTTTTCCATGCATGTCTATATAAGCATCCATAAAAGCCTTCCGTGGTGCTTTGAACACTTACAGTCTTTTTTCGGCAGTGCTTGCTGGGTGCTTCTTATTGGGAGTGCTCAGACTGCTACATCTCATGCTTTCAGTTCAGACATCCTGGAAGGTAAGTCTTCCTTAGTTACTGTAGAGGGATGTTTTCCCTCAGGGCTCTTCCTAGTTCTTCCCCACTGCTGTTTAGCCACGACTTGGAGGTTGCAGTGATTTTTTTGTGCACTGTGTAGCCTTTATTCAGAAACAGATTTATGAAAACAAGTTATAGAACCTTAGATTTATTCATGGGTAGGTCTAGGGCTGTCCTCAACAATATGGTAATACTAGTGCCTGGACTTCCTAGAGCAAGACAGAAACTAAGATAACAGTGCTCCATCTTATTTGTTTGCTCCTCTTTCTGACTTGTGACACAGAAGAATGACAGCATTTACAAACCTAATTCAGTGTAAGAGTGTGTTGAAAATATTTTGTCTCAATTCAGGGAGATGAAGACCATGTTGTGAGCCTCTGTTATGAGACTGTTTGTGATGGCCATTCAGTCCTGCTTTTCTGCCCATCCAAGAACTGGTGTGAGAAGCTGGCAGATATCATTGCCAGAGAATTCTACACTTTGCAACAGGCTGAGAGTAAGAGAAAAGTAGTTAATAGAAGACTGTACTATGCACAGTACCTTTAATGAAAATTAATTTTAGTAGAAGCTATAAAAATATTTTCTCTCTCAAGGCGCTGCAAAAAACTCAGTCCCTGCCCCAGTTGTGGACAGAGAAGGGATTGATGAGGTTCTGGACCAGCTGAAGCGTTCTATCTCAGGCCTGGACTCTGTGCTCCAACGTACTTTGCCATGGGGAGTGGCATTTCATCATGCAGGTATTCTTGAATATCTTAGTCTTGAATTCTGTAATGGTCGTATGGGTTCTTCTTGCTGTAGTTACCAGCATAACAATTGCTTTTGGAAGCCTTCTGTAGGTTGTGACTGAATTAAAATGATTCAAGAATCTACAGGTAGAGGTAAACTTGAAATTCTTTTATTGTGGCCAAAGACATTAGTTCACTAATTGTTATGACGAATCTTATCTTTGTTGTGTTGATAACATCAACTTTTTAAATGAAACTTAAATTTTTTTTAGTGAAATGCCTGGAAAATTAGCTGATGTGCAGACCAAGCATTTTCAAGTTGTTTCTAAAGCTGCCAGAGTATTTCAGAGCAACTTTCCTCAATGTAAAGGAGGAAAATCTGAAATAGATGAGTAAATATAAGAAGTATAACAATGCAAATAAAAATAGAAGAAGCACGGGCTATGAATGCTTCTGGCTAGGTCTTTTATTTCTTACTGGAGTAAACAGTAGTGCATGTCACCTGTTGATCCACTAAAAGAAAGGACTGACTCTGGAAGAAAGAACAGTAGCTCTGGCATTGAATATGTAGAGGGAATAATTCTAAATGCTTATAGAGTGTGGATTTCTTTCTCATGAATAAAATTGGCCTCAAGGCCTCAAGGAAGTGTAGAAAGATACATATTAGGCCTGTAACCTAGAATGGCGATAATGAAGAAAGATTCCAGGATCAGGATGGCAAATGACTAAATCCTAGTTCCCTACTGTGTGCGTTACATCCAGTAACATCTTCTTTTTACTTTATTTATTTGTTTATTTATTTACTTGCAGTGCTTGTAGATATGTAGTAAATAGTTGTTCATCTTGCTACAATGTGTACAAGCACTTTAGAAAAGTTAGTTACTGTTAGTTGAATAATGAAAACTTCATGATGAAATTTTGCTTCACTTATGGTTCAAAAGAAGTTAACTGAGGTAGTGTTGTGAATCTAGTTCCTAACACTGAATGGCGAACGTTTATTAAGTTTGTTTGGTCTTCCTTTTGCTTGACAGTAATATTATTAACTCTTAAATGCAGTCTCACCATTACTAGGTTCACTAAAAGTCATCCCTCCTCAGGTCTTACATTTGATGAACGGGACATCATTGAAGGAGCCTTTCGCCAGGGCTTGATTAGAGTCCTAGCAGCAACCTCCACACTCTCATCTGGAGTGAATTTGCCTGCACGTCGAGTAATTATACGGACTCCCATGTTTGGTGGCAAACTGCTGGACATTCTCACTTACAAGCAGATGGCTGGAAGGGCTGGTAGGAAAGGAGTAGACACAGAGGGTAAGCAGAGGCTTTATTAACATTCTCCAAGTATGGTGATAACCTGATTAAATCTACAGCAGTGCTTCACAATTAGTGACTAATCATGATGAATTCCTTTGGTATTCAGTATGATTAAGTAAATCAAGATTATTTTTTTTGGTATGAATGGAGCAAAAATTCTAATTCCCAGGGGATTCTTTTCACTGCATGAGACTTACTTTTGTATTTACATGTCAGTTACTTCAGGAATGGGCTATTTGCTCCTTTGAATTTTTGTTAGCTTCTAAGGCTCTGTTGATCATTTGCCTTAATTCTGTGATCGATGGTCAGTTTATGAAAGCGTTTAAAGCTTCAGTGAGAAAATTTACAGTAAACTCTCATTGGACAGGCCTAAAATATAAGAAATGCATTTAAAGTCTACAACCATAATTTGACAAACTACTTCTGATTTGGATTTATTAAACTTCCATTAAACTTAACCATAACTTTTATGGATCTTGAAGTAGTAAAGTGACAGAGAGAGAGGGAAATATGAACAATAAGTAGTTCATAGATGATATTGTGTCTTCACACATACAGCGGCACTGATTGGTGTTCAACAAAATAATCCTGTTATTTGCATGTTATTTTAATTTGCAATGGAAATTTATCTTTATAGATGATATTTGGAAAAATTTTATTATACAAGTATAAACACAGTAGAATATAAGAAGTTCAACAGAAGCGGGAAGCAGGGTTTGCCCTACTGATGGTTTGATTGGTGCCTGCTGGAATCCTACGTAAGCAGACTGTTCTTATGTGTAACTTTCTATTTTTGCCAGAGTAGCATAGCAACAGAGCATTTTGCAACCTATATCTCTGTGAGCTATCTCTATGTGTTAAAGAAAAGGGCAGCTGCATGCTGCATTTTGAAATCTTCCAGACTTTGTCATTTGAGTGTAGCTGGCAGGTGTAAAATTACGTTGTTCCTTGAAGTTTCCTTTTTTCCCCTTCAAGTTACAATAATTAGTACCCTTTTTTGACAGTTCTGATGTGACTGTGTTTTGCACAGTAAGCAATTGATTTTATGCTGATGAGCTTCATGAATGTACCATATTTTTCCACTCCACAGACTCTCTTGGATGAGAACATAAAGCTACATTACTAGCTGCTACTCTTTTACAGAATAGGGGACTTGAGGACAGCAACTTCATCTGGCAAAAATACCTTATATGGATAAGAAATTCAGCTGACAGACAGAAGATAAATGCTGTTGGGTTGAATTCCTCCTCCCCTCCCAACATTGTAGTGTTGGATTGTCTCAGGTTTTGATTTTTTAAATTTTTTTTTTCTGATTTGATGGAAATTTAAAAGCTTCATTTTAGAAAATTAAATGGGATTATTTTTGCATTCATCAAAACTGTCATGTACCTAAGGTGAAATAGGTAAAGCTGTTCAATATTGCTGAACAAAACCTAGAAATATAACAGGACCTTTTTCACTTTTAATGGAGTTTTATGCCTAGACATCCAGAGTCTTCTGGTGTTTGTCTAGTCTGGTGCTAACCTAGATTTCCCCTCTCAAATGAAATGTTTACTAAGGGTTCTTAGAACAGCTTAGTTTCTTTTTTCTTTTTTTTTCCTTTTTTTCTTACTGCTTACTAGGTTTCAATTATTGGCTTTAAGTTCTCAGTGGCATCTTGGGACAGGGTTTCCCTCAAGTATTGAATGACTGTCAGATACCGCAGAACCAAGTGGATACCTATCTTCTGTTAGATTTCTGTACTGAAGAGTCAAAGTTTTCAGAGGGAATTGTAGGTCACATCAGAACCCAAATATGAAATGAGTGAACGTTCTTTATTGCTAGAGTCAAAATAAGCTTTGCGTTCACAAAACAATGCTTACAGGCAGTTTATCTTCTGTACTCTCAGCTCTGGCAAAAGTACATGGTCAATTGTGGGAACCTTTTTAGAAGAAAAATACTTATGTTTGTGAGAACCTTTTTAGAAGAAAAATACTCATGCTTGTGGGAACCTTTTTTAGAAGAAAGTCCTCATGTAGTTGATTTCTACTACAGGAGAAAATAACACCTGCAAGGGATGAGAAAGAAAGCAATTATACAGAATGTGAGTAAGATAAGGAGGAACTGAAGGTAAATAATCAGCATGACTACATAATTTTAAGGCTCCTGTTCCCAGGACTAAAGTTAGCCAATAGTAACTTTGTTTTTAGGATTTTAAAATCATTGTATCCAATTAGTAACTGCCAAATCTGCAAGAGCTCTGTATAAAAGTGTGTAATTGAGGCGTAATAAATGGCTGCAGCCTGATCATATTGGTCTGGGTCTGAGTCCATACCAGCGGCAGTCAACAGATGTCAAAAGTTTTACCTAAGGATAAAAAAAACCACATCCCAGAGACACATCCTCTGAGCATGTCTTTCATCTGGTAGTTAATTTATGTAATCATGTTTAAGCTGTATTCGGTTACTCACCTACGCTGCACTTGTGGTATTTATTCTGTTCATTAAATTTCAGTGCAGTTATGTTTTCATTACCTCTGGATATGCTAGTTACTGTAGCATTACCATGGCTATGTTTTTATCATCACTTAACATTCCTAGGATCTTACTAAGGTACTCTCTAACAAAATTACCTTGGTATCCAGACTATGTGCACTTTAATTGTAACAAGTTATCATAAACCTATTGTGTTATTTACTGTCCAGCTAATCCAAATCAATTACTCTCCTCTTAGTCAAAAGCAAGCTTCCCCTACCCGTAATTAATTTATCTGGTGCCAACTGGCAAAGCTTCTAACTAACTAGCTGGGTCTCTGCGACAGCTCTGTTGAAAAAGTCTCCATTATATGACCACTGCGTTTTCCATGGGTAGTCTGTACTATTATCTCATGAAAGGAATTGGCCCTATTTTATTTTTCTTTTTCATGCCTCTGGAACCTTTTTTGTCTCCCACTGAATTTTAGTAGTTAGGGATTATTTTAATATCTGATAGAGAATTTTAAGGTAAGGTATACTTAGGTGTGCTTTCTGTGGAAACCATTGAGGACACTTAAGATTTTATGTGTGTATATATATGCATATATGAAAGTTCAGAGAATGCATAGTTACTTAAATTAATAACTTTGGATTTCTGAATTACTTTGGTATCTGTGTTATTTCATTTTGGGAGTGGAATCTGGTTGACTTAACATGAACTGTCAAAGTATGGTGCAGCTTTTATGTTTTCTTCTTGCTTTTGGGAATCTCTTCAGTTTAATAATGTAGTGCAGAAGAAAAATTGATGCCACTGTGTATTATAGTTCCAGTCAACTCAACAACAAGAAGCAAGACTGGTTCAGCAGCAAAGCAGATGTACAGAGAGGCTATGGGAGCTCCTTAGCTGGTTTATCAAGACCCTGGACAGCTTAATGCAACTGTGAAGTCAGCTCTGCTTTTAGTTCTTAAGTATTATGCATCTGTGGAGTTCTTACATAGCAACAGATATACATTATTCAAGGTTGCAAAAGGTTTTTCTCTTTTTTATTCAGCTTTTTCAAAAATATGTACAATTTTCTATTCCAATATGTCCTTGATGTAGCTATTACAGTGCTTAGATGCAATACTGGGGTCTTTAATTTTTTTGGGGTATTTTTGTTTGTTTTTTTAATGTTTTTTTTTATTTTTTTTTTCCTGTAGGTGAGAGCATTTTAGTTTGCAAGCCCTCAGAAAGATCAAAAGGAACTGCTCTACTTCAGGGATCTCTCAAGCCTGTTTGCAGTTGTTTACTTAGAAGAGATGGCGAAGGTGTGGCTTCTAGCATGAAAAGAGCAATACTTGAGGTACAGGACATGTGGTGAAGGATTAGGACTGTGCTTGCACTCTTGTAATTGTAGAATGGTTTCTTTTGTGACACCATCAGATGTTTCCTGTGCACTTTCTTTTTCTTCTGTTTCCTCCCTTGTCAACCCAAGCAGCTTCAGAAGAAAATTACTTGGGTCTGTCAGCTTGCTTCAGTATTCAGCATTTTGTTTGGTATGTTTCAGTCTCTGCTTGCTGCAGATTAGGATGTGAGCACACTCAAGCAAGGGTTACTAAGCTTTGCTTTTGCATCTAGATATACTCAAACTGCAGGCTGAAATAAGTGTAATTCTTAAACTTTATATGTGACCCAACAGTCTTAACTGGGAGATGCTTGTAAATTACTGATTCCAGGGGCTCTGTAGACTGAATTGACCGTAATGACATTTGTAGAACCTTGTAGGGTCCCGTATTTCCCCCCTCAACTTATCTTTCTCTTTTGCTCAGAAATGACTAAACTTTTGAATATGTATTTTTGGTGAACAAACAGGTGTGGTACCCAGTTCACTCCCTCTTAGCCTGCCCTCCTCTGTAGGGTTCCAACAGGAATAAAAAGGTCCAAAAATATGTTATTCCACATAGATGAGCTTATCCTCTTTTCCAAAGTTCCTTATGGGCTTGAACTGAGCTTAGAGTTTTTAAATATAGTTCGTTTGCTGTACTATGCCTACTGTCTTGTGAAAGCTGCTGTGGTACTTAGAACTTTGTTGTGATTCTGTATATTTTGAATTTTTAGCACACCAATGGAATTTCTAAATGCATTTTTCTACACAGGAGGTATCTAAAAAAATGGGAGTTCCTTTCTGGTGGTATTGCTTTATAACACGAAAAAAGTCCATTGAAACCATGAAATAAAGTTTTTAGTTAAAAAACCTTGCTATCTCAAGGAAGATACATGCATGGAAATGGCTCACAAAGAAAAAGAAGTTATGAAACAAAATGAAAACAAAATCCAAGGGGAAAAAAAAGTCACTCTCAATCAGGAAAACAATGATGGGATATAGCATTCACATTTATTAAGAGAAAACTTAAGTATGCTGAAAAGCCTTAGGAAAACTCCTCTTTCTGGTTTGCTTTTTGTCTTCAGAAAATTGCAGTTTTTGTTCTAACCTTTTAAAAGTATTTAACAGTGTTGGCTAAGCAAAATGGCTAGGGCTAGTCTCAAATCTAAATTGCTACTATGTGTACGTCTGCTATCAAAATAAGATTTTATAATTTGTTCTTTCCCATAGCTTAGTCTGCTTATTTCTGCCTAACGTGTCTAACTTCTTGCCAAGGAAAGTTGGCAGTTGCTTTGCCTCATGCTCCCTTCTCATACTGGTTCTTTAAAACTTAGATATCTGATGGATCAAGCTCTTTGATTCTCTGATCTGATGTTCCATCCTACTGCTTCTCTGGCAATATGAACAAGTAGTTTTCTTCAACAGATCATAGTGGGGGGAGTGGCCAACACTCCAGATGATGTGCAGACCTACGCTTCTTGCACTCTTCTTGCATCCAGCTTGAAAGAAAGCAAGAGGGGAAATGAGAAAGCACAAGAAAAAGCGCAGACTGGACCTATTGAGGCTTGTGTGGCATGGTTGCTGGAAAATGAATTCATTCAGGTTCAAGACTCTGGCAATGATGTGAAAGGTAACATTTATTTTTTTTCCCAGTGATTGCAGTTAGCAGTTTTCAATCAGTAAATCTTCTGCAGTTGGGTAGATGTTCAATGTAACTTTATAATGAGAACTTTTGTCCATTTTTGTTTGTATTTTTAAGAATCATGTGTATCAATTTTTTAGCTTTCTGGAGGGTGTCTTTTTACCTGCTTTAACATTTTTTGCATCCACGTGTTCTTGGAAGGCCTGTCTCTGCACATACCTCTAAGACTGCTGCATCCTGGTCTACAAATTCCCAACTATCTTTAAACAAGGCATACTTTTACTACAGGATTTCTGCACATTAACTGTAGACTACGATTTTTGTCTTTCTTAAGAAGAACCGGTACATTCTAAGAGAGTGCAAGTCTCTTCTAGAACTGCTTGGTGTATGCGGTTGTACTTTTTCCTGATTTTGGCTGTTTTCTTAAAATGGCTAAGGATGAGACTTGCAGTAATAGAAAGAATCCTCATTACAGGTTAATTCCTGTCTCTTTTTAAGAAAAGATGATAGGAGGTATTTGGTATTCCTAAGAAAGAAATACTCAAAATGATAACTCCTGGGCAGGATGGCAGATGGGATTCCAGTGTTTTTTGTTCACATAGCTATCACAAATGTTACTCTGAGTAGTTAAAGGGATCCAAGCTTGTGATCTGACCTCTGGGAAAGGCTAGTTTAGATTTAGACAAGTCTAAACCTTTTATTGTTTCCGTTTTCCTGTCTTCAGAATAGAGAAATATGCTATTTCTTCTTGAAAAAGCAGTTGAGAAAAGTTACTAGAGTTGGTATCTATAAAGTACATTGCAACCTGAAAATGAGATATAAACTTGCAATTAAATGTTTCTCTGTGTGTGTTTTTTTTTTTTTTTTTAAACAGGAAAGGTTTATCATCCAACACATCTTGGCTCAGCTACTCTTTCCTCTTCTCTTTCACCAACTGAAGCCATGGAAATCTTTGCTGACCTACAGCGATCTATGAAAAGCTTTGTTCTGGAGAATGATCTGCATATTGTCTATTTGGTAGGTTCTTCATTCTGTGTCTTTTATTTTGTACTGCCAAAACTAAGGAAAGGAAAGAAAGCACAATGCAGAGTTCTTGAGGGCTCCTTGTAAGTTTTTTTATTGTTTTTTGCTTAGCTCATCCTGCATGAAGAAGAGTTTGTAAATTGAATATTCTTCAGAACTAGTCTATTCCTGTAATGTCTATTATGTAGGCAGGTGCTGCATGTCCATCTAAGCCCATTGTTGTCACTCCTGACTTCAAAAGATTTCAGAACTTTGCAATTTTTGGCCATCGGATAATGGTAATTTTTCTGAGACACTTGATGAAACAAATTGGTTTTGTTGTGTGTTTGGGATCAGCAGGCTGCATCTCAGATTACTTTTGGAAGCTCAGAAAACTTTTGGAGTTTTAGCATCTATTTTGCATTAAAAAAAGCCTCAGAGAA
>WKFP01014371.1:169902-227777 GCA_011057875.1 Pterocles orientalis | reverse complement strand
CTCACCCTTCACATATTTATAAACATTGATTAGGTCACCCCTCAGTCTCCTCTTTTCCAAGCTGAAGAGACCCAGCTCCCTCAGCCTTTCCTCATAAGGGAGATGCTCCATTCCCTTCATCGTCTTTGTGGCTCTGCGCTGGACTCTTTCCAGCAGTTCCCTGTCCCTCTTGAACTGAGGGGCCCAGAACTGGACACAATATTCCAGATGAGGTCTCACCAGGGCAGAGTAGAGGGGGAGGAGAACCTCTCTTGACCTACTGACCACCCCCCTTCTGATACACCCCAGGAAACTAGGTTAGAAGAGCTTTTACTTTCTTCAGGGTATATTGTTATGACTCAGTGCCTCTGAGTAGTGTGTAGGATGCTCTAACCACATTCCCTAAGCTGTATTTTTGTTTTCCCAGAGCTCTGTTCTGTGTGTGTTTCTCTGAAATAGTTTTTTTTGCATTGTCTTCTTTTCTTTAGGTCACCCCAGTGTATGAAGAGTGGACCACAATTGATTGGTACCAGTTTTTTTGCTTATGGGAGAAGCTGCCTGCCTCAATGAAACGTGTGGCTGAGCTAGTGGGGATTGAAGAAGGCTTTCTGGCTCGCTCTGTAAAGGGCAAAATCATAGCTAAAACAGAGAAACAGCACAGACAAATGGCCATCCACAAAAGGTAGCTACAAATGGGTGTGAATGTGCAAAGTTTCGAGGCCATGACACGTGGAGTGAACAGGCTCTGTGCCTGTTTTCAGGAACTTGCTGTTCTGCTGAGTGAGCTGATATCTCAGAGTGCCTGGACCTGGTCTACTCTGGACTGAGAACACTACTGGCACAAGATGTTTGTGCTGATATTTTTGGAAGTCATCTTCTCTGTATCTTTTGTGTGCTATGCCATAGCACCATTCTGTCCTTTTCTATCATGGTGCATTTTGCCATGTAGACTAATGTGCCCTGGATGATAATTTTATTTCCATGTGTACTACTTTTACAGGTTTTTCACTAGTCTTGCCCTTCTGGATTTAATCAGTGAGGTTCCCTTAAAGGATATGACCAAGAAATATGGCTGTAGTCGTGGCCAGCTTCAATCCTTGCAGCAGTCTGCTGCCACCTATGCAGGTGAGTTGTCTAGGCAAAATACCCCAGGAGTCAAGCTACTTTGTTTTCTTTCCTTCCAGATACAGGGATAAGATAGCCACAGTGCAGTACAAACAGCAATCAGTCTCGTAAAACCAATTCCAGCTTTATAGCTTAATCTGTGGTTTCCCCTTCTTGAGATGGAACCACAGAGTATGCTGTGGGAAGGAGGCAAGCTGAGTGGAATCAAGCAGTGCTGTAGCATGATGAGGTCTGTGAAAATCATCTGTGTACTGTGCAGGAATGTTGTTTTTTAAATTTTTTTTAAGTATGGAAATTAAGTACAAGCCTATTCTGAGGCTATCTACTCTTTCTATCAAGAAAGAGTACCTTTCAGCATGGGTAAAGTTTGGTGTCTCTAAGACTTAGCATGGCTTTCTCCTGCTTGCAAAGTTAATTGGCCAGAAAGTATAACTTTATATTTTTCAAAACAAAGTGAGTAGATTGTGGATCATTTATCACCAGGTAACAAGAGGTCAGATACCTGTCACCTTCAACTTAACTTCCTTAAGAGGGCTGTGGAGGGGTAGAAGTAATAGTCCACCATGTAACAGATTTGTTTTTTTTTAATTGCCCAAGTCCTCCATTACTCCATAAGTGGGTCTTCAATTTTTAAGACAGTTTTAGCTCAACTTACGAAACCCTGTGTGTGGGTTGCAGCATGAGTCAAAGCCCCAAAATAAAAAGGTCATGCCAACTGATGCAGAGAAGTTTAAATTAATTCAGGTACTATAAATAACTTTTTGTTATAGCAGTTTAATAATGCTCCATTCCCAGTTTTAATATTTTTCGTAAAAGTAATTTGGGAAGCAAAATGAACTGTTGACATGACACACAGTTAAGAGATATGATAAAAGTTGTATTCTATAATCACTGTAAAAATAGTGAGGGATGCCATGTCTTTCAGTTATCTTTATATTCTGTACATGCAATCTGTGAGTAAGAAACTGTCTTTTCCCTGCTCTTTTCCTCCTCCCATGTGGCTACAGTGGTAACTGATAAATCATAGGTTTTGCTACCTTCGGTGATGCTCTCAGTAACTGAAGTTCTGCAGGCCAAGTTCTGCCCTTCTGGACATCAGTGCTGGCTTTCCTCAAAGATCTGTGGCTTCTCTTATTGCCTCTTGTCACTTCTTATTCTGTCTTCTTTTCTTCAGTGTGTTTGGTTCATAGATGTGCGTGTGCTTCACACTTTAAAGATGAGCGTCTTTGAGAAAGCAGTGTCATTTAGGATTTCTACCTCACTGATAAACTAGTTAGTTCTAGATTAGTTAGAGTTCTGTGAGACTTGTTCCTAGTCATAGTGGTAATAACCATGAGTTAGTTTCTGTAAGTAATGGGAAGGTGAGAAATGTAAAGTGAATGCCTAATCAGATGTCGGGGGGATGGAAATGAATCCAGCTTAGTAGAACTGGAGCTGGAGTTAAGACATTGATATAACTTCTGTGTTCCAGGAATGGTAACGGTTTTCTGTAATCGACTGGGCTGGCACAACATGGAGCTGTTGCTCTCTCAGTTCCAGAGCCGCCTCACTTTTGGGGTTCATAGGGAGCTTTGTGACCTGGTACGGGTGTCTCTACTGAATGCACAGCGTGCTAGGACACTTTACAACGCTGGCTTTGTCACAGTGGCTGATCTTGCTAAAGCCAATCCTGATGACGTAGCAACTGCTCTGAAGAATTCGGTACCATTCAAAAGGTGAGAAATCAGTAAGTCCAAAAGTCAATTAAAGGAGTTTGTAAGGTGGAGGATTATGGGATAAAACCTGTATTTAATTGTGGCAACCTTTGAGGACTCGATGCCAAACATTAGTTAGAAATAACTTGTAGGCCTCTGTGACTGATCACAGTGATTCCATGATTATTTTAAAATTAACAGAAGCATCTTTTATTTGCAGAATAAGTTTGTGAGACCTAAATTTTCTCCTTGTTTCTTGTTTCAATGCACTGTTTAGTCCTGGGTGAATTGTTAATGCTTTCTGAAGGCCTTTTGCTGCCTCTAAAAGGCAGCTCCACCATATGATCAAATGAGTTGGTGATTTATTACTGTATATCATTTGAGATTCTCTTCTGATTTTCATGTTTGTGCAATGATGAGCTTCCTTGATCAAGTACCTGTTGGACTGTGCCGTGACACCTGTCTGGTTCGTGTTTCTGAAGTTTCCTTTCTTTGGAAAACTGTGTATGGAGGAGGATTGATTCACACCTGGATCTTGCCCTAGTAGGGAGCTGTGACTTAACTGGGGTACATGTTTGGACACAGAAACTTGGGAATGCTTCTGGGGTATGCAGCCAGTAATACCCTTCATTGACATCAATTCACATACAGAAAACTGAAACATGCACTGTTAAATGCATTATATTTTGCATATAGTGCTTCTGTGAAGTTAGGAAGCTGTGAAGCTAATTGAAATGGGAGTGGAGCAGAACAATGCCAGCTCCTTGTGTTTGTTATTTTCTGCATAAACATTTACATCTGTCTGTAACATTTCCCATAGTGTTCGCAGGGCTGTGGATGAAGATGAAGAATCAGCAGAGGAACGTCGGACTGTGCGCAGTGTCTGGATGGCTGGAATGAAAGGCTTAAGTGAAAGTGAAGCAGCTTCCCTCATTGTGGAGGAAGCCAGGGGACTTCTGCAGCAAGATTTGGCACTGATGGGAGTGCAGTGGAACCCAGAGTCTTTTCTCGAGTCTGATACATCCTCTATGATCAGCAGTGAGTCAGAACTGGAAGACAGACTACACAGATCAAATGGAGAGTGGTCTTCTGAGTCTTCTATGGTGTTAAACAAAAAAGGGTGCAGAGTTCACCATCAGAATGGCCTTGGTTCTCAGTCTGGGAATTTATCAAATATTAAAAAGCGATATAAAAGGCGACTAAGCAGTAGTACAGAAAACTCCGGATTTGAGAGTGAAGTTCTGGGCAGGAGACAGGCTCGAGCAGAGGGAGGCAATGAAGATATTGTATACAGTGCTAGAAAACGGCCAAGTATTTGCAGAGATAATGAAAGTGTAGAAGGAATTTCTCTGGTCAAAACCAATACAGATTCCAGGAGAGCAGTTCTGGAATTCCTTACTGAACAAGGAAAAACACCAACATTGAGAGCAAAGTCTTCAGCCTCTAGATTGATAAGAAGTACGGACATGCATTTAAACCGAACTAGGAACAAAAATACTGCTTCAAAACTGCAGAGGTCACTTCTTGAAGATTCAAATATGCTTAGCATAGACATACAAAAGCCGCCTGCTTTCAACCCCCCCATCTCTAAAGGTAATTTATTTTCAGACCAAAATAATAAGGAATTTAGGGAAACCAGGTCTGTAACTCGTAAAGTGTCAAATTTTGTACAGATGGAGGAAATTAATCTTGGGAGGAAGGATAAAATGGAAGGATTGTTTACAGAGCCTACCACCACTAATGAAGGCATGCCTAAGGGGAGAGCGTATTTTCAGGCACCTGTTATGTTGCAGGATGCTCCAAACGTCAATGTGGAGACACGTAATATTGTCGAAAGTCTAGTGATACCTGCTAGTGCTAGGACACAGAGAAATGAAAATACTGATGATAAGCAGAATAAAATTAATAAAATGCAAACAGATGCAAGCTGTGCTGGGGTGATGATTGGTAAGCAACAGGTGGCGTTAGATACAGATCACCATAATGTAACTGATAACTGCTCTGGAAACGGACATGTCCATAGTGGCAGCAGGATACAGAAGCCTGTGCGTTTTCGTGGTGAAGCTAAATCCTGCCATATTCAGCTACAGAATGGTGGCAAAAATGGGAGCAAAAAACCAAATGGAATATTATTACAAGCTGGAGCACTGCAGAATGCCAACAGTCATCCTAAGGATTTTCAGAAAGATGCTCCAGTAAAATCCAGAGGTGTTTGCAATGCAGGTCATGCTCAGAATGGTCCATCCTCTGACCTGTTTTCTGACTCTAGAGACTTTGAAGACAGCTTCCAGTTGGATACTCAAACTGAGTTGATAATAAAACAGGAGGGAGCATCTGGAATCACAGGACAGCACGGAATACAAGGTTTAGAGCTGGCAGCAATACCACGGCAGGAAGTCACCAAGAGACTAAGCACTTCACAGACTGAGAATGCTACTGATGAAATGCTGCCTGCAACAGTTACACAACTGGGCTTATTGAGTCTTACCACAACACATAACATTACAAAAAACACTGCTCAGCACTGCAGTAATAAAGTCTTGGAGTCTGGAGGCCTTAATTTACAGCCCGTAACGACAGAAATAAAATCTGCACCTTACCTTAAAGAAAGCGATTTCTCAGTGACCGACTCCCAGCTACACAGTTTTCTACAAGATTACCAGACCCAAAGTTCAGTGAAAGAGGAGACAATCTCTAAAGACCTTAATAAAGCAACCTCCCCTTTTCGGAGGGAGCCCATTGTACAAGTAGAATGCCACCCTGTCCCTGAAACAAGCCTGAATATGAGTGATAGCTTGCTGTTTGATGATAGCTTCAGTAATGTCAGCGACCTTTCAGCTGTTCACATCATAGACGCTGACAACAAAAAGGAACCTGTGGAGAAGCAAGGGGCTTTGCTTCCTGCAGAAAGTCTTTTACAGAACCAAAGGCCTGTTGAGAGTAAGTTTGATGTCAGTGGCAATCCAAAACAGCATGAGGATCCTGCACAGTGCAACAATATGTCTCTAACATTCTCTGATCCAATAGCTGAAGTTTTAGATCATGCAAACTCCTTATCTTTTCTGGAAGATCTTCCTTCTACATTTCATAGTCGGTCAGGATTAAGAAACTCAGTGGTTAGTAACAATGACCCCAGACCAAAAGATTTAGTAGGAAATAAAGGTGAAAAGCTCCAGAGAAGCCAGCAAGCTTTAGACAAGAAAACCTGTCCAGTGGTACAGACTAACCACTCGTTTGAAATAAGCCCAGGATTGCAGGATGTGTTAGACAAATGGCCTAGTCCCTCAGGCATAGAACCAGTTTCAGTAAGCTTCTCTTTGAAAGAAAAACTAGTTACTCCTGTTGCTAATCAAGAGCCAGATCCCATTTTTGAATCTGACCATTGTCAGCCGGAGCCTTTGCCCACTTGTCAGGATTTAAAAAGCTTTTTCAAGGTAAAAGAAAACAAAACAGAAGACTTGGATCTTCAGAAAACAGACTGCATAACGCTGCCACTCAAGGGAAGCAACAGAACATCCTGTCCTCCACCAGATAGTAATAATGTATTTATTCCTCCAACACCCCCTAAAGAGCTTTTTCCAAAGAGTTCTCTTTCTCTCTCTGTGAAATCTGCAAGGAAGAGACAAGTTGCCTGTACGAATGAACAGCAGCTGATTCAGCCGCAGCAGAACAGCAAGGGCAATGCAGAGCTGCAGGTAAAAACACTCCGGGTCAATCCTGGGGTTGTAGACCCAATTGAGACTGATGAGATAAAAGATGATTCTACTATAGACCGAAGCTTTTCACTGCAGTTATCTCAGGATGTTTTTCCACTTGTTCCCTTAAGTGCTGAAAGTTTCACTATTATTGATGTAGCAAGCGACAAAACACTTTTCCAGACTTTTGTTGCAGAATGGAAGGAGAAAAGCAGGTTCTCCATCTCAGTGGCATGTGAAAGAACAAAATGTCTTTTGTCTCCCAAATCAACCATCGGTGGCAAATTCAAAAAAGGTCAGTTCTGTGTTCCAGCACATTATTTTGTGAACAGCAGGGTGGCATCTTCAGCTTAAAGGAAGAGTAGTGGGGGAAAGGGTTTGCAAAAAAGGAGGAATATTACTGATATTAATTGAATATTGTCAATCTCAGTAAAGCAAAGGAGCTGAGTGTTAGTAGAGGATGGACAATTGGTGTCAAGCATTTAATTGGTAGGTTTTTTGGTGATAGTAATGAAGTGTTAGCAGCTTGTTTGTATTTGAGAGCATCTAAATATTCTTAATGTTTCATTGTATATCAAATTTTGAAGTGGATCTGTGTTGTGCAGTTCCTTTATCATGTATCTTTCCTTGTCATAAACAAGTTGTAGCATATTTTAAAATCAATAATATATTTAATAATAAATTGTACAGATTGTTGGGTCTCCACTGAGCAGTGTTGCTTGCAGGATTGCCTCTGAACCAAGGTTAAATATTTTTGAGTTTGTAAAAAGTAAACTTGGTTCAATATATGCATGTGCAAAATTCGGATCATTCTCTTGATGGTTGCCATGTTGCTTCCTTTTTTTCCACAGACATATTTGTATGTTGCAGTTTGCTGCTGCTGTATAAACATACTCTTCCTTTAAAATAACATGATTAAGCAGAGTTAGATTCTTTGCTGTCATATTGCGATAACAACAACAATGAAACTGTCAAAATACATTTTTGACAGACAAATGTGAAATGTTTTTCAGAGTGAACGGAGGGAATACATTTCTGTCTCAACTCTTGAAGAGAATGCTAGCAAAGGCCAGAGTTTTGCAGAGGTTCTACACAGGTGGTTGTTTCTGTTAAGGGAAAGTTTTGCCATTCTCAGCATGTTGGGTTTTGGTTTTGTTTTCCCAAAAGAAACACAGATTTTTCTCACTGTAGATAAAATCTATGGTATATATTAACTTTTAAGAAATTTAGGCTCAACTGTATGTATTTCCATTTTCAGAATCCAACCTCTTCTGTATTTATAGATGCTATTTTGTAATTGTAACATAAAAAAATTATTCCTTTAGTAAGTTCTCCTCAGTGGATGCATGTTAAAGATGATGGATTTCCTGTCCAAGGCTGTGAAGACATCTTGGTAGTTGGACTGGCAGTATGCTGGGGTGGAAAAGATGCCTACTATATCTCTTTGCAGCAGATACAAGACCAGACTGGTAAGTGAGTGGACAGGCTGTGCCGTGTTACGTGACACTGCATTTCAAGAAAGTACCTTCTGTAGATAGGTTCTTGGAAGTGTTTTGAGTGTCTCAAACCCATCTCAGTTGTGGAATGGAGTAATTTAGACATATTATTCAGCAATCTTAAGTGTTGAACACCCTTGAACATGTTGCTGTGGATACATCTATGATGCTATATAATAGGGTCAGGTAATTGGCTCAAGCACTGGACTGCTGAGCATGCATATGGCTAAAATGTTAGCTTACTTGCTATTCTCTTTCGACCTCTTCCAATTTTTGCTCTACAAAACAGATCTGACATTAGAATGCTGAACATAACCCAGTCTGTGCTACGTGGGCTCGTGACTAGGGTGTGATTCCTGACTATCCTTTGTGTAGCAGTACAGACACAGCATATTGCTTTTGGGAGCCTTGTCTGGTTTGATAAATATGTACTATTGATATAGATTTGTTGTTATTTGTTCACAATCTATTTTTATTTTTTGTGCTTTAGGTGATTGCATTCAGGATTTTTTTTCTTGTGTTTCTTATCATGAAGTGGGTAAAAAGATGATTTTTGCTTGTATTTCCTACCTTAGAAATCAGTATGAGTTTGGCACCACCACCTTTGGACGAAAACCTATCTGTAGCAGAGAGACTGCATCATCTGCAGCTGTACCTGCAGAAGCACAGGCAGGAGCGCTCACTTATCATGTATAACTTCATTCAGCACTACAAGACTCTGGTGATGGCTTGTGGCATCTCCTTGGAGGGAAGTTTTGAGGACCCAAAGGTTTGCAGGATTAAGAAATATAGCTTGGATAAAACAACTAAACACACTAGTGGAAAGATGGGAGTACCTTCTGGTACTTTCCTTCTGTTATTTAGATTTTGAATATGCACACCTATTGGGATTTAGTGAAATTTTCTTCCAGTGGGAAATCTAGAATTAAAGAGCAATAAAAGTAGCACCTTTCCCTGCAGTGTTCCATGTATTAAATGGAGTCATATTGCTCATTTTAGTGATTCATTGAATATATACGTACACACACAAAGATTCACACACACCCCCACACACACCCATATATATACATGTGGTTTTTACTGTCTGCTTGCATGGCAGAGACAATGCGGAAGCTTGTGTTTCATCCTATTTTGACACAAGAAATAGAAATATAAGCGAAATTGCTTTGAAGACAGTGGGAGGTATGAGGCTCACCACGAATAAAATTTGCCTTGCAGAATTCCTGGTGCTAGTGCTGATGCACAAAAAAATAGGAGAGCTCAGCTTGACTAGTATTTTAGATCAATAGCAAGTGCTGATTTTTACAAAGTCAGTTTTCAGATTAAACATGTTTTGATCCTGATTTTCGTATTTAGTCCCCTTTCTGTTAGGTTTTAATAAATGAAAAAAACTGAGCCGAGCACTTTTGGATGTGTTTAGCTGTCAGAGGATAAGGTTTCCAAATGTGCAGAATTAACTTTGAGTGAGAATGAAGCTTTTCAGTGACTTACGGCCTCTTGAAGGTTTTATCTGAAATCATGTAACTTTTCCACAAATTTCAATCTGAACTATAACCTTGCATTAACCCTCAGTTAAGTATTTATGTTGTATTATGACTAGAATGGAAAAAAAGGTCTCATGGAGGTCTCCCTTTTTAAGGTTGCATGTTGGCTGCTTGATTCTGGCTCTAAGGAACGTACACTTCACAACATGGTGACTACCTTTCTCCCCAGTGAGTTACCTCTACTGGAAGGGGTAGGCACTGGCCAAGGAGTGCAGAGCCTGGGGCTTAGTGCCAGCGAAGATCATTCTGGGCGGTACAGAGCAGCAATAGAGTCTGTGCTTGTCTTCAATGTCATGAACCAACTCCATAATGAATTACAGAAGGAAAATCTGACAGGTAAAGAGAGCTCCTCCACTTGGGGGCAAAGATGGAGGGTAAAGGTAGCTGTGCTACTACAGGCTGAATGATCAGTGGGGGAGAGATTTGGAAGTACTTATGTGTATTCTGTGCAAAATGTTCATTTGTTAAGGGAAAAGAGGGAACTTGCCTTGGAAGTACATCTGTTTTGAAAAAAAAAACAATTAAAAATTAAAAAATATTTTTATATCCCAAATATCCACCAGTTACACTGGTTAAGGCAATAGCAGAGTCTATTTATGTCTCTGAATCAAGCAGATCTCTACCTCCCAGGTGAGTATCCTGGCCATTCTGAGGGGACTTGTGGGTATGTCTGTGGTTTCTCATGAATGTTTTCAAAAGCTTTTGCATTTCCTTGTCAGAAGCATTTCCTAAAATTCTCAAATGTTTTCTGAAGGAGATTTCTTGCTCTTTGGCCTGCCCATATATGGCATTGTTTGCCATGTATGTGTTGTGTCCATGAAACTTTAGTGTTTCCATACTGAATGATTCAGTATGTTTGCACTAATATTTGCTGAATGCTTGTCTCTGTTTAAAAACAAGTAAACAAAGCACATACCTATAAGTGGGCTTTATGATTGTTTCCCCTAAATTGTATCCAAAGCCTAAAATTAGGGTCTAGTCTCACTGAAGTCTTTTGTTGGAACTGAAACTTAGAACATTGTGTGAGTGGTGGAATGAAAGTGTATGAAGTTAGAAAGCTTTACATTAAGCATGTCTGCAGTTTATAAAATGTTGATATACAAAGAGATGTGTATTTCTTAGGAAAAAAAATCTTTGACAGAAGTTGTTATTCTCTTAAATACTTTTGTGATAAAAAGTTCTGGAATATTTCTTATTATGAAATATTTCTTATTATTGAAATATTTCTTATTATGAAATATTCTGCAAACAGAAGTATTTAAACTAAACATGGGTTGAGGCAATCCCAAGTACAAATACTGGCTGGGTGGAGAATGGCTTGAGAGCAGCCCTGAGGACAAGGATTTGGGGGTGTTGGTAGATGAAAAACTGAACATGAGCTGGCAGTGTACGCTTGCGGCCCAGAAGGCCAAGTGGATCCTGGGCTGCATCAAGAGGAGAGTGGCCAGCAGGTTGAGGGAGGTGACTCTACCCCTCTACTCTGTTCTGGTGAGACCTCACCTGGAGTACTGTGTGCAGGTCTGGGCCCCCCAATGCAATAAGGATGTTGAGCTGTTGGAGCGGGTCCAGAGGTGGGCCACAAAGATGCTCAGAGGGCTGGACACCTCCCTTATGAGGACAGGCTGAGAGAGTTGGGGTTGTTCAGCCTGGAGAAAAGAAGGCTCTGGGAGGACCTTATAGTGGCCTTCCATTACCTGAAGGAGGCTTACAGGAAAGCCGGGGAGGGACTTTTTACAAGGGCACGTAGCAACAGGACAAGGGGTAATGGATTTAAACTGGAAGAGGGCAGATTTAGACTAGACATTAGGAAGAAATTTTTCACTGTGGGGGTGGTGAGACACTGGAACAGGTTGTCCAGGGAAGCTGTGGATGCCCCATCCCTGGAGGTGTTCAAGGCCAGGCTGGATGAGGCTTTGAGCAACCTGGTCTAGTGGAGGGTGTCCCTGCCCATGGCAGGGGGCTTGGAACTTGATGATCTCTAAGGTTACTTCCAACCCAAACCATTCTGTGATTCTAAATCTATATTAAAAGATGTTAGTATGTCAGGGCATTCAGGATTTTAAAAACTGAGGATTTGCCAATTGTTTTTTCTATTAATCTGTTGATCTTTAGTTGATCTGTTTTTGACATTTTAAAAGTTTTTCTTGGGGTTTGTACTTACTACAGATGTATTTTCTAAAGTGGAGATGCCCACCCATTATTGCTTGGCTCTGCTGGAGCTGAATGGCATTGGTTTTAGCACAACAGCATATGAAACCCAGAAGCAGGTCATGCAAGCTAAACTGAGCGAGATTGAGACCAAGGCATATCAGCTGGCAGGCCACAGCTTCTCTTTGACCAGCCCTGATGACATTGCAGAGGTATGTGAAGGGTTAGGGTGGGAGGGGGAGAAGTTTCTCAGAAGTCGCCCTCAAGAGGCTTTTGCTTAGACTTAAGAAAAAACCTTCTTGGGCAGACAGTGTTTGAAGAAAAGACAGAATGCAAATTGAACTCTGTTCAGAGTTAATTTGTCTTTACACTCATGAGCTTGCTGCCTGCAAGGTGCTATGTGTCTCCTGCTTGTTACTGATCATTCTGATTTCTGCTAACTTTAGCAGAAATAAAGAAGGCAGAAGTGGAAAGAAGCATGTTGGAAATAAAAAAAAACAAGTAGGAATAAGCATGTTGTTTGTTTAGGACCTTGGCTTCTCATGGCGGGTGAGACGATCTGCCAGTTAAATGGCTTTTGGAATATTTTGGATGAATGGTGTGGGACTAGAGAAGCTTTTTTTGCAATACCAGTATTCTGCACGAGATCTGATGTGATAACATGTAGTCCGAGTCTAAGAATAGTTCTACTGAATAGGTGGTATTGTTACCCTTCTCTCTATAAAGGCATGAAACAGGAAGACAGACTGCTTTTAAAGTTTTGAATCAACTACTGTCTTTTAAGAACCAGTATATAACATATTTTTTTCAAAGCCTAAGAAACAGATTTCTATATAAATTGCAATACTTTTATTCCTGAAGACCTTTGCTATATATTTTTTAATGTACATTACATGGAATCATAGGAATAGATTGGAATTGCTGTACAATGCTTTTTTTTACCCATTTATTTCTTTTCTATACAGTATTTCTTGCTAGTAAAAATTTGCAGGTAGCCATCACTAAAAGATGTTCCACAGAAATATTCCTCCTTTATTGCTAATGCAGAAGTTTTGCTCAGTAACAGTAGTTTGAGTTACAACTCATGAAATAATGCTGGGCTCAAATTTCACTCTGCTTCATGGAAAATGGGAAGAAAAGTTTTTCCTGAAACACTGTTCTCTGAACTACAATAAAATATCTTGTATAGGTTAGTAGAGCTTTACTCTTCTGATTTTGCATAAGTAAAACTTTTGTGCTACAAAAATGTGCAAGAGTAAAGCTTTTATTCCCTTCTGCCAGCTGTGAAGTGAAACACGCTATCTGCTAAATAGTGTATAGTGCTATATAGAAACATAGGATGAAAAAAGAAGAGCTGTGCTCTGTCTGTCAACAAGTGAGCATATACTTAATTTTCTAGTTATTGCAATTTTTAGAAAAAAATAATATTCTGGCTATTCTATGAAAGGTATTTGTGACCATCTCCTATGCCATTCATGGTGCTCTGAAGCCTACTCCCTGCTAACACTTTTTTTTCACTGGTGTTCTTCCCACTTCTAGTCATCTTAACTCCACGTTTTGTTACAATTGACTGTCAGCAGTAACTTCACTTACTGGGTGGAGTTAATTACCTTTTCTAAAAACATACCTCTGAATTCAAACTTAAAGTGTTCAGAAAATGAGATTTTAGATTGCATTTTGTAGTTAATTAAAATGAGGAAGAATGACTGATAGCAGATATCATTAATCAGCTTTTTAATTACCCAAAGCATTCGTACGATCCTTTGGTTGGAACAAGCTGTTTAAGTGCTCAGTTGTTTTTTGTTTTCTCCTGGGATTAGCATGCAGAAACTAATTTGAAATGCTGGCCTTTTTCAGGTTTTGTTCCTGGAGCTGAAGTTGCCACAAAATGGAGATGTGAAAGTTCAAGGGAACAAGAAAACTCTGGGTTACACCAGAAGAGCAACTGCTAAAGGAAATAGGGTTAGGTTGAGCAAGCAGTTCAGTACAACCAAGGTACAGTAAAGTCTGGTTCTAGTTTAAAATTATTGTAAAAATAACTCCCTCTTACCTCATACTGCTGCTTGGATACGCTGGAGTTAGGTATGCTGACTTAAATGAAATAAAATTTTAACTGTGTTTTCGCTCCTCCATTTACCACTGGAAATTCAAACTGGATTCTGCCTTCTCTGTTAGCAGAGTTATTACCTCCTCCTACTGACCTAAAGCCTGGGTGTAGTGAGGACATGACTACAAATAGCAGGCAGAATTAGTTTTCCCAAACCACGTGTAAGACCAAAACAGCACAATAATTTTGAAGAATTTTTCAACATCAGCTTGAAAGATACTTAAATACTATGGTGATTTAAATACAATATTTTCCCTGCCTGGTACTACCATATCTGTATTTTGTAGTTTAGAGAGTTTGTCTTCAGAATGGCAGATCTGATGGCTGATCAAATTTAGTATATCAAAAGCTTATGTATATGTGAAGGCTATTGACATGCTTGCCAGTTGATAAATATTGTGGAGCTGCATTGATACCAACTGCTGCAGGCTAATGGGTGCTCTTGCCAGATAAGTGATATTAGCAGATATATATGTTCCTTGTTTTCAGGACTCATTAATCTGTGTTGTTTTCTTGGTTTCCCCTTGTTCAGTGTAGTCAGTGCTTAAAAGACCAGTATTGATTTCCGAAACTCAAGTGGCAGTGAAGAAGTGAGTGCGGTGGTGGTGGCAGAGCAGGGAGCAAGAAGCAAAGTGAGGATTTTCTCCTTTTGTGATGTGGAGGGATGAGGCTGCAGCTGCCTGCTGTGTACCAAAAACGTTATTTTCAGAAACGTTTGCTTTTGAAGTTCTTGTTAGTCCCTTCATATTTCTGATTTAACTGGAAGGATTTGATTGCTAGTGATCAGCTTTGTCTTTCAAGGTGCATGGTCAAGGGCTACCTTTTATGTGTTCCTAGCGTATGGATAGGAGAGAGCAGGGAGAAAAATACGCAAGAAGATGGAAGAGGAGCATTAACGCTGGTCAAGAGGAGACAACGTAGGGGACCTATGGCAAGTGATGCTTTATATGATCATTTCAGGTGATTTCTTGGTTTGTGTAGACTGAGTGGTGATGAGGATGCAAATATCCAGAGAGAAGTGATTGTCTTCTTGTGTGTAATAAAATGGCAGCTGTGTCTCACTGTGCCTTGATTGCCCAGGTGTAGGCAGTATAAGTGGAGGGGATAGCCATTTAATTGTAAGGCAGTGACCCTGGAAGCTCACTGTGGGTGAAAGAGTCATTTTTTCCTGCAGAACTGCAAAAACTTTATTTATAAATCTTTGAAGGCAGTTAATCATAGTTTTGCCCTTTTCTCCCCACAAGGATGTTTTGGAAAAATTAAAGACTCTTCACCCATTGCCAGGGCTGATATTGGAGTGGAGGAGGATCAACAATGCCATTACTAAAGTGGTGTTTCCACTACAGAGGGAAAAGCGCTTGAATTCTGCACTGGGAATGGAAAGGATATATCCCGTTTCACAGACTCACACAGCTACAGGTAAAGAAATGTGCAAAATCATCACCTCTTCCTGAATTTTTTCTTTTCCTGTGCATGGCGGGCAGGTGGGCAGCTTTTGCTTTTCTATGGGGAAAAGATAGGAAATCAAGCCTGTGCTCTACTTCAAACAAACGAAAATGCTGAAATGCCTGTTTTATGTGAATCTGCCCTAAAAGTCTAGATGCGTTAAAGTAGCTTTTGTGTTCACCAAGCAATATTACTCATTTCTTGCACATATTAGCATGTAACAGAGACTCCTTTTGGACCCTTGCTTAGTTCTGCCTTGTCTTCCTGCTCAGGTCGAATAACCTTCATAGAGCCAAATATCCAGAATGTGCCAAGAGATTTTGAGATTGAAATGCCAACTGTGGTTGAAGAAAGCCCACCCCTCCGAGCCCATGGAAATGTTAATTCTCGTGCTGTTTCTGGGGGCAGGTAGGAGGATCTTGGCAAAGCTTCTGCCTACTCTTCTGATCTTAATGTGGCTGAGTTGTCAAATTTCTCTGACTTCACCTGTGTCTGCTGTTTTGTCAGTGTGACTTGTTACTCAGTGTTTCTCTTACAGTTTCAGGGGAATAAATACCTAAAAATCAGTGACACGTGAAAGACCTCATAATAATAACAGCATGTGACTCCATGTAGCCACTTGCTTTTTGAAATTCTGCATGAACCCCTACAGTGAAATTAGCATTATGTTCCCACTTGTTGGATGAAAAGCGTGAGTATGAAGAGTAACTAAATGGAAGTTAGGATCTAGTTTGGCTTTCTAAAAGCTGCTCTGAAAGCTGCTCTGAAAGAGGAAGAAGTAGAAGAAAGTTAATCTGTTTTATGCTGTACAGCTCCCTGTGTAAGGGAACATGGGTGAATATATTTTCTCTTTTTTTTTTAATAATGTCATTTGTAACAGTGAGCCTTGAAAAGCTGCCAGGTAGCAGAAAAAGATTTCTAAATCTGGTTTCTGTTAACCAAATGCCCTATTTTGACAGTATTACGTGCCAGGGCCTAAACAGTTGTGTGGAAGTCCGGTGAAATATCAAGATGGATCTTTTAGCAGCTAGCTTGTGAGCTTTGGGGTTTCATACTTGGTAGTGGTTTTCTGTCCTTTCAGTTTCTCTTTCCATTCAAGTTCTTGTCCTGCATGTGTCACCTGAGTGACTTCTATAATATTTTTTCCTATAGTAAGATGTGAAGACTTTCAGATCCCTGATCAAAACCTCAAGGGCTTATAAAGGCCTTTCAGCTTCCAGTGTAGAATTCACCAGGCTGGCTGGTAGCCTGATGCTGATGGGAGCAGAACGTGTGAGTGGTGTCACAGCTGTGCACTGTTCAGTGGGTGCACTGATGGATACAACTCCATCTGCAGCTACAAGTGACTTGGTGGGACAGGATGGCTAAGCAAGCCCTGAGAGATTGCAGAGCACCTGGTGTCTCTGTAAACTTCTGGCCTTTTACAAAAAGAAAATCTGTTTGCTTTGAGGCAATTTTTTACTCAGTTCATATAAAGTAATCATGCAGTGTTCCATGAGCATGTCTTCTGCAATTTCTGCTCTGCTTTTACGGGCACATGCGTGTGTGCGTGTGCAGCCATGAGGCTGATGTTGTGGGGGAAATCTTTTCTGTCTCTACGAGATATGGGCTGGTGTAGGCATTCTGCATATGAGAATGATATTGAGTGAAGACTTCGCACTGAAGGTGGGGTGTTGAATTTTTTAGGATCCCTATAGGACTCTTTTGCTATCTTTCTTGAATGGAATCATCACAGGTGCACAGAAGGCACCCATCACAGATCTGGGGCCTTTCATCTTGCCTGTTTTGAGGTATAATTACTCGATTTCTGGATCAAAGCCTAAATGTACTAGGGAGATTTATCCCTAAATCTGTTCAGAGTCAGTAAATTCCCTCAGGTGTACAAGTGGTCTTTGTCCAGTTTCTTCATGGTCAAATTTAGGTATGGACTGTCTAGAAGAGTGGAACAGAGGCTACTGTCTCACTTGTTTTTACTGATTCTTTGTGGCAAAAATGATTATGCATCTTTAGGTGTTTTAGAAATTGGTGAAGAAGTCATTCTTTGTCTCCACAGATGTAGAAAGCGTTCCAGTATCTTACCTAATGCTCTAAAGGTTCAAGCTGAAGACAGGCCTGAGGAAAGAGGAATACCATTTTCTGTTAGCATGAGGCATGCTTTTGTTCCCTTCTCAGGTAATGTCCAGATCCTGCTCTGTGCTAGTTAATTGTTAAGAATACAGTTAACAAAAAATCCTAGACCTAACGAAGAGTTAAGAATTGATGACAGCAGCCTACTTGAAAAACCAATGCAGGAGTAAGCATGCCCTCGAAATCATTCACAAGATTGTAAAGGAGAGCATTTGAACTGGGGAAAGTATTCAAATGTTGTAATTCAAATGTTACACCTTCATTTCTTCTTTAAGAATACAAATATTTTTAGAGCTAGACTTAGGCAGCTCTTAATACACAAATTGCTCTCTATCTAGAGTTCTTTCTCTCCAAATGTCAGTTCTCACATTGCCTGCCCTGGCTCAGCACAAGTCTGCTGGTCTGATCTCTCTGATGATCATTCCTATCAGGTGCTAGACTTCTGCACAGACGCCTGGCCAGATACTTGTCTGTGTGTTTTTATGGATCTTAGATGCAGGGGCTGAGTGGAAAGCAGGCAGGCCTGGGCATTGGGGAAACAGGCAATAATTAGTCTGATTTAATTTCTACTGCTTATTGGCACAACTTTCAGCGGTGGCAGAAGCAACCCCTGAAGGTATTTGCAAGAAAACAGAGACTGAGGTTGCATAGAAATGGCTGTGGAAAACTTTCAGAGCAGAAGGTGCAATGACAACTTCAGTCCTTGCTGTGGGTGTTCTCTCAGGCTACCCTACATGAGGGAAGGGAAAGTTCTGTGATTTAGTAAGCATGTGCTATATCTTTGCACTCGTATCACACAGGTGTAAAATGAAGGCAACCGTCAAGTAGATGTGAATCAGACATTCAATTTCTCAGGGGATAGAGGGTCATCTGGTTGGAATGTTATAGGAGTAATTCATGGAATGATTTCCGCTGCCTTCTTGACTTCAGGTGGCTTAATCTTGGCTGCTGATTACTCTCAGCTTGAACTGAGGATCCTTGCTCATTTGTCTTCTGACTGTCGGCTCATTCAAGCCTTGAATGGGGGTACTGATGTCTTTAAGAGCATTGCAGCAGAATGGAAAATGATTGATCCTGAAGCTGTTGGAGATGGGACCAGGCAACAAGCCAAACAGGTACTTTTTAGGAAAAAAATCAGTAGCAGCTTTCTGCATTTGAAACTTCAGGGAGTCACAATAGTATGTTTTTCTGTTGGGTTTCAGCCATGATTTTTATAGTAGTTGTTTCGTATGTCCTCATGCTCTCAATATGTTTCAATTGGAGCTGTCTGGTTTTTGGGGGATGAGGGTGGAGAAAAGCAGCATGAACGGCTCGGACTTAGAGGTAGTTTCTCGTCTTGAATGGTCGCCCTTGTTCCCATACACTTGTCTTACAGTGAATCACATTTTGCTTTGGCTCTGCTTTCTCTGCATGGCTCACCATATGGTTGCGGTTTTTCATGCTGTCCTCTGGCAGATTTGCTATGGAATCATCTATGGAATAGGAGCAAGATCTCTAGGCGAGCAGATGGGGATTGATGAAAATGAAGCTGCCACTTACATTGAATCCTTCAAATCAAGATACACAGGTTTGGATATGGATGTTTGGGAGCTGTGTGGTGGTGGTTGTTGTTTTTAATCTCTTGTCTCCATGTCTCTTCAAATCTAAATTTGTCTCAGCCTTCTACTACTATCTCTTTTGAAAAAGCTTTTCATTTTGAAAAAGTGCAGTACAGAACACAGCAGTTTGATACTCCGTAATATTTTACTCTACACTCTGGTTTTATTCAAACAACAAGTAACATTATTATTTTGGGTTTTTTGTTAACTGATTAATAAGCCCTGGGGATTAATTTTAAAGCTCTTAACTTTCTGAATAAGAAACACTTTTCCTTATTAAAACACACAGCTTCAAAGGATCTGCAATGCAACTTTAGACCACACTTCTTACAGTTTTTAAATATAACCATTTCTCTCTTCTGCTCTTGTCTTCTGCTTTCATTGAGTTTTAAACTCTTTTGCGTATAACCCTTACATTTTTATCCAGCTGCTCAGAGCAGCTCTCCCATGTTTTGTGAAAAGACATTGTTGCATTTCTAAGAAGCATGTTATTTTTTGGGAAAGCTATAGAGAGAGTAGAGCTGCAATCAGAAAATGAATTGAGGGCAAAAGGGATGAGACACAGCTAGATCTAATCATAACACTTAGAAATGAGCTGGAAAATTATGTTCTGAAGATTCAGGGTTTGTTTCTTTAGGAGACAGATGGTGAGAAATGGTGTCCTATTAGTTTGTTTAGTCTCCAGTAATTTCTGGATAGTCTCTTCTTCATCACCTTTAGAAATTACTTCCTGCTTCCTCCCTCTCAGTACGTGTGCATGCATACAAACTCTGCAGTGTACCTTATATTGTAACTTCACTACTTATGAATTTTCACTTATATGTATTGCTGGGCTGACATTAAATTACATCTGACTAATGCTGTCAGTCTTGATCTTGAATAGCTCCTTTTAGGTTTTATGTTTTGTAAATCTTGGAAGGAAACTGTCTGAACTTAACTTTTTCCTCTTTAGTGCAGTTGTTACCTGAACTTGCAGTGAAAGGGACTCTTCCCTGTTTCACCTTCCTTTGACCTAAGTTTCTTTCTAACACTCTGCATAGATTCACTCCTTCCTTTGCAAAGTACATGTGGGTGAGTTTCTTTCATCCTAGAATCTGAGGTAATGTGCTCTGAAGTCAGGCAGCCTGAGGCATCAAGGGCTCTGACTTCTGCTTTCAACTTACTGCCTTCCTACTACTTGTCTTTCCAGTGCTGGTCCAGGTCCTGACCTCTCTATAATCGATAATACATGTCTGATCCTCTGTGCCTGGGCACTGTGCAGAATGGACTTCCTACCTCCTTGTGCACAGCCGGATATCCTGATGCTGTGCACTCTCTTCCACCTCAAAAGTCTTAACAGGTTTCCCAGCAGAACTGTGAATAGGCTGAATGACTGATCATGTGCCCTTGTCCACTTGACAGGGTCTAGGAGACTCAAAGAATTCCCTTTATGCTGCTTGGGTGTCCCAGACAGCTGTCAGTGACTCCGGTGAGAAGTCAACATGGAACAACAGCTGTATTAGGGAAAACTTTCTCTTTCCTTTCACAGGGATTCAGAAATTCTTGAGGGAGACAGTGAAGAGCTGCAGAAGAAATGGGTTTGTGCAGACCATCCTGGGAAGACGGAGATACCTGCCAGCTATCAAAGATCCAAACCCCTACAGTAAAGCTCATGTATATTGACTGCAGTACCTTTTAATTTTTTTTTTTAAGTATTAGATTTATTTGCATATCCATATCTGTGGTTTTACAGTGAGCCATCTTGGTCATGACCTTCCACTTCTTGCTTAGTTCATTGTTCCCTCAGTTGTCTTCTGAATAATAGAGCTTTTGTCATGGTCTGCTTGACGTAACTCTTCTCTGTGACTGGGTGTACAGCTGTCATCACTGTGCTAACCTCACTTCAGAACTCCCACGTTGGAACTGGAGTGAGTAAGTTATTGAAATAAGTGGATATGATTACTTGCACTCCAAGTAATTGAAAGGGAAACAAGGAGGCTTTCAAAAAACTTTTTTTGAGACTATTTGATTATCTAATCTGAAGGATACTTCATCATGAAGCTTTGTAGATGCACCTTCTGCTCAACTTTGGTTTATTCTTTAAAATCGTATTAAAGACCAGTTAATGAATTATCTTCACTTTGATTTCAACTTCCTCATAACTTTTTGCACACGTTTTGGCTCTGATCAAAGAGAGAAGAACCTTTGAATACAGTTTTCTTGTCTGAGGAGGGGATTAGTAGAGAGGTTGCTTGTGTGGAAAAAAATCTCATCGTGTCATAGTGTGGTCTGGTGTGTTTTTACACAGCTGTAATGTGCTGGCAGTCAGCATTCAGTGCAGTATACAAGATTATTAGTCTATGAAGTCCAGCTTCTTGCCTTTGGTTATACTTCCCTGGCAATTTTGAAGACAGGCAGAAGTGTCTCATGATACTTGAATTAACTTTGAGATTTTTCTGCTCCTTCATGAAGCTGTTACCATGTGTAAATGCTTCTCCCTCTCGTGGGTTGTGACTCTTGCAGGTTATTACCCTTGATATTAGTTAATTTAAAATTTGCTGAAATCCTGCTCTTCTCAGTCACGTGGAGAAATCGTGTTTGAAGCTAGTCTACAATGTCTCTTTCTTTCAGGCAGATGCTACAAACTTTATCTGGAGGTTTTGCTATGTCTATATTTGGCCATGTATTTATTATTATTAATGAAGTACATGAGGCATGCAGGATTTTTTTTTTTTTTGTGTGGGTTTTGAGAACAACTCTCTCTATTTAGGCGGAGCGACAGGCTGTGAATACAACTGTTCAGGGATCTGCTGCGGACATTGTCAAAACAGCCACTGTGAACATTCAGAGACGCCTGGAAGCTTTCTCCTCTGTGATCAAGTCCCATGGGCATCTGGAGAGCTCCTTCCAGAGAGATAAGACTGGTATGCTTGCCCCTTCCTTGCACACTAGAGCAAAACTTTCAGTGTTAGCAATTTAAAAAAAAAAATGATAGGGATTTTGGGCTAGAGGTGGGAGACATTTTATTTCCTGGCAGTGGTAAGTCTGTGTTTAATGGGCAAAAAAGTCATAAGGAAGGAGGGAGAATGTCTGCTCAACACACAAACTGAAGCAAATGCTGTGATCGGGTCAGAAGCCCCAATGACCTCAAAGCAGATCTTGCAAAGGTTGGCAGTGGGAGTTGGATATGCTATGGTCTGTGATACCACCACAGAATTGTTCAAAAGTAGGAAGGAGAAACTGAACAGATACTCTGGTTTCCAGAGCAGTGAAAAGGTAGAGTAGAACAACTTCTAGTTCCAAAAATACATCTTTTGGTTAGAATTAAGTCCGGAATTTGTTGACTGGAATTTGATGTACAGAGGCTCCACAAGAGTATTATATGAAGCACTTATCAACATAAATTTCTTCTGGCTGCAGATAGCAAAGCTATGCTGGGGTACTCGTTCCCAGGAGAGTGCTACAAAAAACCTATTTTTTAGCATAATGTAGACAGCATTTTGTTCATCAGTCATATATTTTTAGAAAGACAACAAGGGATGGAGCGCTGTATTTCTTTGATAGTTCATATGCTTCAATCTGAAACATGAAGCTATCTTAATATGAACAGCCTGATTTGCAGGACTGAGAAGGAAAACTAAATAATTAATTGCCAAACCTCTTAAAAATATGTCAAGGAATTTTATTTTAGAAAGACAAGATTCAGAGGTCTGCTATAAGTAGAAGCCTCGTGCTTGGCAGAACTTCCCACCACCTCCAGGAGCAGCAGCTACTGACCTTTGGTCAATGTAATTGTGGGAAGGCGAGTAGGTGCGTTTCTGACAATTTTTCCTCCTCTGATACGAGCTGTTTCAAGAACTGGGAGGAATTCTTGTTCAGCAAGCTGTAAATGCCTGTGCCATCAGGCATTGCTGCTTCAGTGTGAGGCTTGTGTAAGGAAATGATGCTGTGAAACCCTTCCTGTAGCTGTGAACTGGAGTCTTCCTCTTAGCTAACTTGAGAAATAAATATCTTTAGAGTCTGTGTGTGAGGTTGTGTTTATTTTTTTAAAAAAAAGCTTTTACCATGGAACTGTTTGTTCTGTTTTTGTCAGGCAATGCCTACCAGGATCCTGGTTTTATCATCTGCTGACTTGTTTATTCAAAAACTGCTCTTTTTTTCTTTCATTATTTTTCATCAGGAGTAGTAGCTATAGTTTCAGATAACTGCATCTGGGAGGAAGCTTACTGCCTTATTAGACTAGCCATTAAAATGATTTTGGAAGAAAAGCAGAATCCTAATTCATTGCCAGAGAGAACATTGTAAACCTACTTCTGATTAAACTTGACATGATTTTGTTTAAAATTTACTTTCAAAACAGATGGTTCAGGAGATGCAACTGTCTCTTGTTTCTGTCCTGATTCATAACTTTATAATGTAAGGCTGAAATGTTTACATCTAAAATGCTTTTTATTAACATTTTTTCCCTCAGTAGCTGTACAAATATTGATAGAATAGTAATGTTTTGTGGTTTTATCTGTAGGCATGGGCTCTTTCATTTTAAAGTTCCTCATGTTCTTTTTCTCAGCACAAGGAATGTGTGAGGGTTTTTTAATTACAAGAAACATGCCTTTGTGTAATGGTATCTAACAAACTGCTCTTCACCTTTGTAGGAAGGCTAGCAGGGAAGAGAAACAGAGGGATGTTACATCCCATCAGCGGAGGTTTCTTTATCCTCCAACTCCACGATGAGCTCCTCTATGAAGTTGCAGAGGACGATGTCATCCAGGTACAGCTGTGCAGTTGCTTTTTCAGCTATATACTGCATTACAATGTTTCAAACAAACCTTCCTTCTAAAGGCTCAGCTTTTCTTCCCTGGATCCTCTGTCACTGTGTGCTAAAAGGTCTGTGTTCATGCAGTGTTAAATTGGATGAAAAATTATGTTTCTATTCTTGATCCCTTTATTTTCAGACTCAAGCCATCCCCATGGCTGAAGTTCATTTTTCCAACGTGTGCTTTGCTGCTTATAACAGGAGTACATACAACTTCTCTCCAGGACTTGATGAGTGAAGTAGCTTAATATTGTTGACAAGTGTAGGGAGAAGTTTTTCCTCATTTGGAGGTATTTTTGTCTCCCTGTTTATGCTCATGTTTTCTGGTGCCTAACGTAGAACATGCGTTGTTACACTGGGGTTTATACTCTGTAGTGAAAGGACTCTGCTTTGGTACTTGTTTCCTCATTCCCTACCTACCTGTCTTTCTGGCAGGAGTGTTAGGGTGCTGGTTAGCAGCACGGTAGATACAAGACAGGTGCTGTGTGGACTCGAGGTACCTATCATGTGCGTTATGTGACTCTGTGTGCGCTACCACTGTGTGGGGGCTCCTGTGCCTGGGCATACTGGTGTTTGTGTGACAGCTTTCAGTAGCAAGCATTTTAGCCATATGTTGGCAGCTCAATGTTTTCCCAAGTCCTGAGCACAAAGGCAGGAAGGTTCCTAGGACGTACTTACATAGCTTGGGGATGTCTTTCTCCCACTTCTCTGCGCATGCACATTTTTAATGACAAAAGGCCATTTTCTGATGGCAAGCAGTAACTCCTAGTCTGAAAGAGCTTTCGTCAGTAGTGGCTGGCCTGTGCATT
Organism: Pterocles orientalis; assembly: GCA_011057875.1. Taxonomy (NCBI): domain Eukaryota; kingdom Metazoa; phylum Chordata; class Aves; order Pterocliformes; family Pteroclidae; genus Pterocles; species Pterocles orientalis. The sequence continues at coordinate 203,217 of WKFP01014371.1, read as the reverse complement.
TTTCTTTTTTTAAATATCATTAAGAACAAAAGGTTTAATATTTTTCTCTTGAATCTCAGCTCAATCTTCTGCTTATTTTGCCAGCTCTGTTCAGACATCTGCTGCTTCAAACCAGGCAGGCTGTTTTAGAGATGAAATGACTCCTAATTTTCTTTCTGTAGAAAACTGAAATCCCCCGAGTATAGGCTTTTATGTCTTTAGATATTGACTCCAAGTTATAGTGTCCCCAGAAGAACTGGGGCCAAGTGGCTGGATTTATTGTATTAAATTTTTTCATTAACAACCTCGACTTCAAGGGCAACTATTACCGGCTTTTCTAACTTCCTTCAGATATATTTCTGTCCATAGATTTTCTGGGCAGTCACTTAAAACAGCATATGTACATAAGGCATGTTTCCTAGACTCAGACTTCCCTTGTATGTGCCAGATTTGTTTGTTTTTCAAGGATTTCTGTCTAGCTGAGACAACTTCATACCCCTTTGATTAATTGTTTTTAGGCCTAGAAAGAGTCTCTTTTTTGTGATAATATTGCCTGCTGTCCTTTCAGATGCACCATTAAAATTATCCTATAGTGGAAAGATCTAGGTTGGAAAGAATCTCTTGAGGACTCTCCCTCTTAAGCCCCCACTCAAACAAAGTAGGGCCTGAATTAATTTGTCCTTTTGAACTACAATATACCTTCTAGTAAAGAAGTGATAATTTCTCGGTTTCTGTATTGGTGAGGCTTTTTTCATCTTGCTGCCACTAAAGCTTTATTATATGGTAAATCACGTGTTTCTCAGCTGCAACAGCAATTTTTATTCAGACAAGTCACATGCTTGATGCTGGCTCTAGCTTATTTTCAGCTGCTAAAGCGCACAAAAGAAAACTAAAAATATCTTTCCATATATCTAGGAATTTGTGTTCCAGTCAGAGTATCCTTATAAATGGTTTGCAAGAGAAACAACGCTAGTGATCATTCTATTTTCATTTGCAGTCTCGGTGAGCTAGCTTGCCTCTTTTAAAAGACCACATTGGGATAATACTTGTTTTTTCTTGTGCTAAAGGTGTGAAATGCCTGGGGCATCAGGGCTTTCATAGTCTGTGCAGAATGTCAAAGTGAGGGTAGGGAGCCTTCCAAGCTTATCACAACAGCACAACTGTTATGATATTGCAAAAGATGGTTAAAGGAGGTTTCACCTTCTACCTCTTGAGCTGACCTGGGCAATGAGGAATCAGGATCATAAAGGTATAGACTAGATTAGTAATCCAAGGCTAGATGCTTTTAAAGTGATTGCTTGTTCCCAGTATCACTGCACTTATGTTTGTAAGGTGGCTCCAAGTGTGTTTTAGCTCGCCGCTGAGAACCCTGGAAACAGTGCTGTTTGCTTGATGTACATTAAAATCAGAGCCCAAAGCCCCCCAGGTCAGGGCCTTGCTGCATGGCTTGGTCTCATCCCATCAGCTTCCCCAGGAACCTCATGCAGGTTTTCGTGTCTCCCCTGCAGCTGCTGTCCCTTTTCCTGGGTGCAGCAGAATTAGTTTGATGTTCCTTGCAGGTGCTGTCTGCTGGACCTGTGACCATTCTCAGAGAGTTTCCCTCTGTATTGTTCATGTTTCTTTTGAAATATTGGGCCTCAAACTTGATCAACACTGAAGTGGTTTGAATAGAGTGGAAAATCGATCTGTGTGTCATGCAAGCAATGTTTTATTTTTCAGTGTTCCAGAATTGCATTTCCTTTCTTCCCCACAACAGTGTGCCATGCTTAAGCCCTGTTCAGTTTTTAATCTCTGATAACCCCATTTTTTCCCTGCCCAGGCAGTTATTTTTCATCCTATTTTTGAACAGTAGATTATTTCTATCCTAGTTCCCTATTCTGCTTCTTTCTACTCTGTACTTGTCTGTGCCGAATTACATCCTATTTCAAAGCATTTTTCTAGGTTATCAAGATCATTTTGAAATGTGGTATGTCAGAGTGTAGGGTTTTGGAAGAGAAATCTCCCCATTGTTCTTAATGCTGTTGTAAACTCTTGTGCTCTGATCTCAAATCCTTCTTCCATTCCCCAGTAAAAACTATGGGGGAATTTCTAATGTGGGTAACTGTGAGAAAATTATGACAATTCATGGAAGAGTCAGAAGGCTTGCATAGTTCCCATGTTGACACAGTGGCCTCTAGCTGAGATGAGGGATCACAGTAATTTCAAAGCCCCTTTCATTCTACTGTGGAAAGGTTTGTGGGATGAGTGTGGACTGAAAGTTCTTTCAAATAAGCAATCAGGACAGGCTGGACTCTGCGTGGGTCTTGGTGTAGGAAAGAGAGTCCTTTTATCCAGGACAGGTATTTACAGTCAGGAAAAAAAAATCCAGTCTCTTACAATCCAAAAAGTCAAGCAAAAGTATCTTCTGATCCCCTAACAGTGTACTGGAGTGAGTGTTTTCTCAGAAATACCTTTGGAGGGTGGCAAATGTTGGAGTTGCCTCAACAAAATAGCATGGGCGGCATTTCTAGCACCTGCATTCAATGGGATCTGCTTTCCCAGAGGTTTGTAGTTTGTGTTTCACAGGGTGCCTCTATGCCAACACAACGAGGAAGAACACTGTTCTTTGCCTCTGGTGTATTTCACAGAATCACAGAATGTTAGGGATTGGAATGGACCTCGAAAGATCATCTTGTCCAATCCCCCTGCCGGAGCAGGAACACCTAGATCAGATCACACAGGAACGCATCCAGGTGGGCTTTGAATGTCTCCAGAGAAGGAGACTCCACAACCTCTCTTTGTTTTGTGTCTTGCTTTCAGTATATGGAACTTTTCAGAACAGACTCCATGAAACACTTAGAATTATGCAGCTGGGTGAAAGAGGAGACTCTGCAGGACTCCCAAGTATTTGATGGGAACTTAATCTGGCTGCTTTTCTAAGTAGTCTTAAACAGCATGGAACCAGTCACAACTTTGCTGCATAAAATGTTACTGGCTTTGTACAGTTTCTCCATTCATAAACCCTAATTAGGATTAAAATGTTTGGTTGCATTCCCATAGGTGGTAAGTCAGTGCAAATAAACACAGGAGAGGACTCCAGGTGTCTGGCCACTCCAGCTATTAACAGAAAAACAGCATTGAAGCGATGTGCACACCCAGTCTTTTGCATTTTCTTGTAGGTTGCTCAGATTGTCAAGCATGAGATGGAAAACGCTGTCAAACTCTTGGTAAAACTGAATGTTAAAGTGAAAATTGGACCCAGCTGGGGAGACCTGCAGGAGCTGGAGCTCTGATATGAAATGCAGCTTTCTCACATGTCATGAGGCAGAAGGCACCATGGACTGGGCAGGACAAGGGCCGGCTTATCTGCAGGCAGTGACAGACCCGCGTGTGGTGCGACCCTCCTGTGTTGCGTTTCTACAGACATCATTGCAAACTGCCTTCTGAAATATGTGGTGGAAGCTGGTATGAATTCACCAAGCCAAACCCTTCAAAGGTCGGACTGCACAGTGAAGCGTGTTTACAGAACTGTGAAATTATTAATTGCTCAAAGCACAGTATTTAAATGAATTCTGTTAAAATACGTTTGATCTTGTAATTTAAAACAAAACGCAAAAGCCTAATGAATTTATTACCTATGAAATGAGCTGGATTATTTTATTAAAACAAAGATAATTTTGCAATTCTTGTATGTGATTATGTTTAGGACAAAAAAAAGTAATTGTGTTTGGACTGCATGTTGAATTTTACAGGCTTCTGCTAGGATCATTCTGTACTGAATTCTGCTGCTGATATTCAGGTGCTGAAATGGCTTTACAGTGGGCTGGATTTCTCACTGAGCAGCTGTGTGGCATCCACAGTGAGTGGAACCAGTGCTTGGTTGGCCTCTGACTTTTAGGAGAGCATTTTGGTAACTTAAAATTCATCCTACTGCCACCTTGCAAACTGGCCTCAAGAGGGATAGTGTTTGGACTCTTACAGTTAACACAAAATCACCAGCAGAAACATTCCTTTTAAAAGAATGTAACTTAATTTATTGGTTAAAAACTCAATGGCAATTCATATTTTTGTGAAGAAAAAAACCAACTCAGTCTGGCCAGCTGAAACAACAGCCTTGCTGGTGTTTGAGGTCTGGTGCATTGGAGAGGAGTTGCTGAATGGTGGGTGGGCTTGTCATTTAGGGATCCATCTCCTAGGGAAGCCTCGTAGCCTGCCTGTAGGGTAGGGTATGAGGCTTCCCTAGGAGCCTTGCTATAACCTGCTCAGATTTCCCCTGTGCTTTGCCTCAATATCTTTGACTCCATCCCTGTGATCAGGCAGGAAGTTTTTCTGGGAGTTTGGGCTTGTCAGGCTGAGCTGGTCCTGAAACTGACTTGGGTCAGCTGCTGGGATCAGATGCTTCAAAAGGAGGAGGTAAGGAAGGAGCTCACTGGGAATTAAGCTGTCACTGTGTGGTGTTACTCTCCTCATTAATACCTTCTGGTCTGGCTAAACCTCACACCACATGGTTTTGTTTCCCTTCCAGAGGGTTGCAATGGTTATACAAGTTCAGCTGGTTTAGTTAGCCTCATACAATGCCTGACCTTGAATTCCGTTATTTTCATTGTGTGGCCCTTGTATGTTACAAGAAAGGTAGGACAGGTGCCTCCTGTCATCTGCTTTATGCCTCCAATTATTTTATCGTGTCTTTTCTTCTGTAGTTCCTCCCTAATGTAAATTTCTCCATCTTTCCCTTCTTGCCTCCGGTGAAAAATTTTCAAGCCCCTAATTATTCGTCCATTTCTGAACTTCTGCTGGGTCCTTTTTAAGGAGTGTATTTTTGAAGTTGCCTTTATAGCCTGATCTGAGAGGATGCATACTTGGCTTTCAAGAGCTTGAGCTTGTTTAACTTCCAATGCAGTGCTTTTGGTGTGGCTGTTATCCTGACATCAGATGTAACTGGCACTGAGGTTTCAAGAGCATGGTGAGTTTTAAAAGATGTTAATTGGGCCGGTGTACAAAAGGCCACATCTTGGACTCTGATCCATCACCTGCCTGTTATGCCTTGACTACCCTTCTCAGCACCGACAAGAAAGTGGCCTGCTTTCTTGTTTTGGATTCCCCTTTGCAATGAGATTTTTTGTTTCCTTCCTGCCTGCCCTGCGCTGTGGTTTTCTACCATATCTGTCACCTAGTGGCTGAGATCTTTATCCATGGCATTTGGTTGTTTCTTTTCTAAGCTTATTAAAGCTTTTGTTATTAACAGATCTGAGCCTTGGCACCCTGGCATCTGACCATTTGTGTCCTCTGCCTGTGAAGATGATGGGTTGGATTAATTATCAATTCACACGGCCTAATGGTTTCCTGTCCCCGGGTGTCATGCAGTGACACACCTGTGCTGTATTGCAGGCCTCCCTGGAGCTGCTGTGATTTGAGTTGCTTGTTCTTTGGCACATTACAATATTTTCCTCCCACGTACCGTCTTCAGAATTTCAGAAGGACGGATCTCGGGTGTATTTCCCAACAAGCTCTCTAGTCAGGGATGATGCTAATCAATAAGGTGATTGGCACAGAACTAAACTTATTTTGCTAAGCAAACTGAATGAGTTCATTTTAATTAAGCAGTAATTTGGAGCAAATGAGAAGATAAAAGCTGGTCACCGCTCTGTGAGCGAGGTGGCTCTGGCGTTTGAGTCATGGTATTAGAGCTGGCTCTGAGCTGTTGCCTGATTGCTGCTGTTTACATTCCTTAATTGTGATTAGACTTTAACGATTAATGAGACTAAGCAGGGAAAGCAGGATGGGACTTAGGTCAGGTAAGCAGAGGCACTGCTTAGAACTGTGCAGAAGACAATACCTGCTACTCCTGAAGTTGGTAGAAAGAGGTTGGCTGCTCACGCTGCTTACCTATTTTTGCCTGTGGGACTCTCTCCCCCCCCACTTCTGATGGGCTGAGGACTGTGTTTAGTTGTAAACTGGGCTTTTCATAGAATCATAGAATGGCCTGGGTTGAAAAGGACCATAGTGATCATCTAGTTTCAACCCCCCCGCCATATGCAGGGTCACCAACCACTAGCCCAGGCTGCTCAGAGCCACATCCAGCCTGGCCTTGAATGCCTGCAGGGATGGGGCATCCACGACCTCCCTGGACAACCTGTTCCAGTGTGCCACCACCCTTCGGGTGAAAAACTTTCTCCTAATCTCTAACCTAAACCTCCCCCGTCTTAGTTTAAAACCATTCCCCCTTGTCCTATCACTACCCACCCTCGTAAACAGTCACTCCCCCTCCTGTTTATACGCTCCCTTCAAGTACTGGAAGGCCGCAATGGGGTCTCCCCGGAGCCTTCTCTTCTCCAAGCTAAACAAGCCCAGTTCCCTCAACCTTTCCTCATAGGAGAGGTGCTCCAGCCTCTGATCATCTTAGTGGCCCTCCTCTGAACCCTTTCCAAGAGCTCCACGTCCTTCCTGTGCTGGGGGCCCCAGGCCTGGACACAGTACTCCAGATGGGGCCTCATAGGAGCCGAGTAGAGGGGGAGAATCACCTCCCTCTCCCTGCTGGCCACCCCTTTTTTAATGCAGCCCAAAACACAGTTGGCTTTGCAGGCTGCAAGCACGCACTGCTGGCTCATGTCCAGCTTCTTGTCCACCAGGACCCCCAAGTCCAAGTTCAGGACCTGGTAACTAAAGTGCAGGTTACTCTCTGTCTTCTTGTGAACAGGATGGGATGCATCTGGTTGATGTCTGCTCTCTGTTCTTCAGCTGGTTTGCCCGTCTCTCTGTTCGCAGTCCATTCCTGCCTTCTGTGGGTTGGTGCTGCACAGCGTGTGCAGTAACGTGCGTGGTCCAGCAGCGTGGGGAGGCAACGGATGAAGGCTGCCGAAGTGGTAGGAATTCTGTTTGTTACAGCTGCCTTGTCACTCAGTGTCCACGAACTGCTGCTGTAGCCTAGTCCTGCCCTGTGCCCTGTGCTGCCCTTGCCTGGCTGCTGAAACAAACGGAGTTGAGATCTAGTCCTGAGGAACAGCTGTGGTCCCGGGAACATCTTGTCTTCACATCGTGTGAACCTGTGTGACCCAGCTCCTCGCAGAGACAGCCCGACCCCTTGAGCAGCCTTGTTCCACTTGGTTCATATCTGCTTTCTTGTCAAAATGACTCAAATTTTGATTCAGTCTGCTAGCGGTATGGGGCAGAACTTCCTCAGACCCGGCAGCAGAACTGCCATTGATGTTTGATACAGCTATTCAGTACTTTTCCTCCCACACACCCCAGAAGCTTGTTTTGCCTTGGTCTTTCTGCTGCAGCTTTCCTTCTGTCCCTTCCTATTGAAAGTGCTTGGTATACTTTCCTGTAGCTGGGCAGAGGTGGGAGAGAGGTAGGTGATAAAAGATGACACACGTGCGTCATCTGATCTGTTGTGGTCCTTTTGCCTTTCTCACATGCATTTCATCAAGAAAAGAGTTCTAGAGTTTTCCCTGCTATTCTTTTTCCTATAAATCCATAACTGAAAAGAGGGCACTGGAAGCTCAGTGGCTTTGGCTGACATTTTTGAGCCTCTCCTGGCAGAGCAACTCAGTCATGTTGATGGTAAGTGCCCTTAAATGGCTTGCTTCTGCCCTTCTGAGATGTTAGCTTGTAGGTGACTGCTTTTAACCTGAGGTGGAAGTGACGTAAAGGGTACTCTCAGTCTGGGTAACAAGGCTTATATTCCTGGGGACTGGTACTGCAATTACGAGCTCCACGTGAGCTCCCTGCAGTAAAGCATAGGAGGGGGGCCAGGATTTGTCCCTGTGTGAGCTGCTGGGGGAAGGGGCGGTAGCTGTCTCCACCCCAGCCACAACCATGGCTGCATTTTCTACATTCAAGAATGAGTGAGTAGTATAAACACCATCCAAAGCGTTACATAAGCCATGCACCTTTGAAATACTATAAAGAATCTAGAAGTAGAGGTTGGAAAAAAAAAAAAAGAGATCTACAACAACTAATATCAATTCTTTCCTTTATTTTCCTTCCCTCTTTTTTTTATTTTTTTTTTTGGTTCTTACTGGGGACTCACAGCCTCAGTTAAAGATGCCTTAGGTTTCCTTTTGTGATGCTGATTTAGGATACCTGTGGAAACAGGACATGGTTAGCACAAGAGTGTGTGGTTCACCTTCATTCTGAGATACAGCTAATGACTCGATAACAGACTCCACACATATTCTGTCCACATTTCCTTGACACTGAATCTGAATATTGATTGCTATTTAAAAAAGTACAATGTTTGATTTGTTGATTTAATCACAAAACAAAACACATGAATGGAAACACTCATTTACATGACTATTGCTTATACAGCTAAGATGAAGAGTTGACTACAAGTGGCCACACATAGTTCCTTAATGAGAGAGAGTGTGTTCTTACTAAGACCATACCAAGGCAAAAAAACATTCAAGACTGAAATAAACTGTGCTTGAATTCACCTTTAGGTTATGGGAAATGAGTATGGGGGCCAGGGCATTTAAGGGGCGTAATTAAACGAAATCTGACTTTTTGCCTCTGTTACAATACACACAGTTTATAAATGGAGGAGTCCTGGGGCTGAACTCCGCTGTTATTAAAGCAGCAGTGTTTCCTTCACTTCTTAAAATTATACACTGCAAAAAAAAAATTTTGTATGCATGTCTTCGTTACAGTGCACACACTGTGGTATGAAAGGGCTTCTGTAAAAGGAATATGTAAACTGTTTTAGAGAATTTCTATGTGTCATAATTTAATACAATATGCGTAGTTCTGTTAAATATTTGTGTAACAAGCTATATTCTGGTAATATAGCAAACGGCTAATTGATGTGAGTAGTTGAACTGTAGAACTGTAAAAAAAATTAGAAAAGAGCTCATTATACAAAACAGAACCTGATTCTCAAATTTTCCTTTATTGTGTCATTTAATTCAAGATTTGAAGCTTGAGTTAAAACTCTAGGAATGGAATTTTTTTTTTTTTTTAAATAAAAGAGCTTGTACTTCAATGAAGTCTTGCCACCTTTGAGAACATATAAATAATCTCTAATATGTATTTTCTTTGTATACTCTATCTACAGCTCTGTGCATAAGTAAACACGTTTGCTCAAACCCAGAGGGCGGTGTGTGCTGTTGGAAGTTCTGTGTATCTGGTTTTGGATGTGGTGGTGAGAGAGAGCTCAGGTAAAGAAGAATGTGAGGGAACAGGGTAGCCAAATGGACAAAAAGCTTTTTAAATTGAACTAATATTTCTAGCCACTCAGGTCTATTGTAGCTGAGCATTGCGATATTGAAGATACCTCTAAGTTTAGGATTTTGCTCGAGGTGGTGCTGTCTTAGGGGAAAAGGTGAAAGCACATGATTTCAACATCCAGTGGCAGCAAGTGTCCTCAGTTTCCTTACAGCAAGTCAGGTCAGACGGTGTGCTCGTTGCTCAGAATGCCGCATCTTTATTCCTTTCACTAACAACCTTTAGTGGCGTTCAGATCAGGCCTTTCAAAAATCCCACACTCCCCCTCATTTCACAATAAATCAACCAGGCAAGAGTTTTTTCCTCCCTCATTGAAGTTTTTAAGTGACTTTTTTTTTTTCCACATACATGGCAAATCTTAATAGAAAGCATTTAACAGTGTGCACTAACAAACTTATACAACATATACATTACATATATATATTTATATATATAGAATGTTCTATGTACAAACATATACAACTTTTTAGATCTCTACAGACTACAAGAAAATTGATAATTATAGTCACAAGTGGTGAACTTAAAAGAAATAGTAACTTGTAACTATCTGGAAATATGTAAAATATGTAAGAGTGGAAAGCAAGATACAGCTGTGACCTGAGGGGGAGCACTAGAGGAAAGTTGCTTAAAAGTTTAGTATTAAAAATTGTAAGTTTGAGGGATGCTAGATTCTCATGTCTCTGTTGCATAAAAATGCAAATGGTAATCTACTGGCAGGTTCCCCCCATCCCCCCGTGTTAAGCTACAGACTGGCAGCCAAAGTCAGTCAGGCATTGTGTAAATGACTTGCTGAAGACACTTTCTCTCTGGGCATGCTGTAGTGATTAGCAATTAAAAGTCGCTCTTAAATTTATACATTTGACTCTTAAATGAGTGAGTGGGCTCTAGCTCCAGCCTGAAGGCATTTCCACTGAAATCAAGGTAATGGGGAATCTTTACAATATTAGCCACCCACGTGAGGGACAGCTGAAAACTTCTGCAAAACTGGCAGCTTCCTTGTCATCAGAATGAACCATCTGCCACCGGAGCACCAGGTGCTACCACATACCTGGGCTCCATTCTTAAGGGCTATGGTACACCAGCTCAGAGTGGAAATGGGCCCCATAGCCTGTGGGTGTGCAGGTGTCTCACTGGAACTGGTAACGGCCTTTCCAGCTGTACCGGCTCAGTGCAGAAGCAAGCATAGAGCTGGGGACAGAACAAACACTGGTGGGGCGGCTTTGGCTTGGTTTTAATGAAGACTGCTTGGGTTCTCTAAAAGCAGAGCAGGCAGGAAGAATAAGGTCTATAAGGTTGGTTGGAGGGTTTAAATGCTCTGGTGCCCCAAATGATTTTGTTGACTGGAGACTAGTGGTTTTGGAGTATCAGCCAGAGTTCTGGCAGAGTGAATATACATTTAAGCAGAAGATAGCATTGCTATAATGTTTTTCTCATTTATTTCTCATTCTAGATGCCTGGTTACAGTGGTGCTTTCTCACACACGCAAGTGGCCCGTTCTGTGACCTGGCTGCTGGAAAGAGTTCCCCAGCCCAGCTCCTGTTGGCATCAGAGTGGTGAGTTTGCTGTTTCCTCAAACACATCCACAGAGACATCCTCTTGGCTCATGGACAACTACAATTCTGTAACTCTCAGCAGAAACCTGGGCATTGCTTGGGCTTTGACCTTTTTTTCCCCAGTAACTTTCCACAGGTCTCAAAATTATAGTGCAGTTTCTCCTGTGAAAGAGAGGAACTTGTGTCTCATTCCCAGTTGAGCTAGACCTGTCAGGGCCATCCTTTTGGTTTTGCCCACAGAGAAATGTAAAAAATTCCTGTTGTGCTGCAATGTGAATTTAAAACTTAACACCTCAAATGTGTTCCAGCCTTTTAACTTGAGCAGCTGAGCTGACAGTGAAGCCAGCCTTCTGGACTGTACAAGTTCCTGGGCTCCGTTTTATTGTAAGAAAATGAAGGATATGGGAAAGGCATCTTTGAGGGAGATCATCTGAACATGGGGATGATATAAACACCAGTGAAGTTAAGATCTTGTTGGGAGGGGGATGCTGCCTGTCTGCATCAGTGTCTGTCAGGACTCCTTGAAGGGGGTAGAGCATGTCACTCTTCTTGTATAGAACAATTTTAAATGCTGCTTTTCCATCTTTTCCTCACTTTTCTTCTCTAATTTGAAACTATGTCCAGGCACATGAAAACAATCCCTCTCTGCCTCGCTTCCAATCCAATCTTGAAAAAATTTCTAACTTAACAGTTAACCTGTGTGGCAGTGAGGCTCTTGTAGGAAACAGTGACTGCAGCACACTCATGGACTAGGAATCTAGTTGTGTAGACAGGTGAGAGGTTCTACTTACTGTTCCCTTCTGTAGGTGCAGGTTGGAGAGTTTTCTGCAGAGTTCACAGTAGAAACCAAACAAGCCACTTCGAAGCAGAAGCAAATTACTTTTAGCAGCGTGAGCAGAAAATCAATTGCCACTCACCCGTGGTGTCATATATGTGCCAAATCAGCACCGTGTGCTGAGTGTTGTTTTTCATGCTCCTCCCCTGGCACATCATTTAGTTTGGCTGCTGTGATTGTTCTCCCCCAGCTTTAGGGGGTTACTGTGCAGTTTCCTTCATATCATTTCAACTGACCACTTCAGAAAAATCACTGCTCTACAAGCTGCTAGGCAGCTTCTGTGAGCAGAATTTGACAGGGTTCTCCAACTTGTAGCCCTGTGGGTTCCCATCCTGCCTTTTCTAACATGAAGAAGTGATTTCCTAAGCTGGTTTTCTATTCCTGCTACTGAGAAATAAGGCAACCACGTGATACAGACACCACAGGGATGAAAAATGCCGTAACTTCAAGGACAACTGAGATAACTCTAGAGCACATTTTTAAAAGTACAGATAAAGATGACAAGTCATGTGCTCTGAATTGCAAACAAACCATCTATGCTCATGTTTTAATGATATTTCAGATAGTGCCTGTCTAGCTACTTGAAAAATCTGTAGATTTTGGGCAGAGAATTTTGAAGTCATTTATTCTTCTGGTAGGAGTGAAACACCACTGGTTTTAAGCAAGTTTTTTCAAGGGAAATAAACAGTAGATAAGAAACTGCAGCTCAACTCATTTTTATGTTGAGAATGGTAGCAAACATGCTTGAAATGTACTGGCTTTTTAAAATGTCACTTTTAAAAAATAAAGATTTTTGCCATTTAAGTATTTTTTTTGTTCAGAATAGTAATAAATTCCATTTTTCTTCGGTCACAACATGCTTTCTTTTTATCTTTTTTTTTTTTTAAGATGTCAGTTAGTCATGCAAAGTTTTATAAGTGCATTAACATTTGAGTTTGTACAGAATATTTTTAACCAGACACACTCCCCACAGTTCATACCTCCAGCTTCTGAAAAAACTACATGCCACAGTGATGGTTGAGTTCCTTTTGGAAAAATTGTCTACTGCATGAGCCAGCTGTTGGAGTAAGACCCATATGATTCTAGCTTCTGTCTCACGGTCTGTAAAATTTCTTCTTGAATCCTACTGTGACGAATCCAATAATAGTAACAGGAAAAGTCTTCTAGGAGAAAAAACTGTCTCTGGCCAGTGACTGGTAGATTTGGGAATGAATGTTGCTTCCCTGAACAGTGTTCTTAATAAAGCCACAAGCTGCTGCTTTGAAAGTCTAAAACTGGTACCACTTTTTGTCCTTGTATTTCAGCATCACCTACAGAAATGGGAAAGAAACTGATATAAAACACTGCTCTGCATATGAGGTATCACACATGACATAGACCCATTAACTGTCACAAACTTTGTAAGTAAAAATGGAAGAGCAATGCTCTTCACTAACAAACACTGTCATCAGGTCTTGATTGCACTGAGACCACGTCTTTAATTTCACGATGGCTACATTTAAAACAAAAAATAAAACAAAGTTGCCTACTATTGCTGTTCATTAAAAGATTTTTCCTGAGGAGCTTTAACTACTTTTCTTCTGCAAAAAGTACAGAGGCACGGGAATAACCAAGAACTTGCTTTTTACTCCTATAGAAAGAAGCTTGTCTGTGGAGCGTAGTAGATATGTCCTGAATATATAAACTTTTTGCATTCCAGGGCATGTATTTTTACCTTGCACTTACAAAAGCCAATAAAAATGTAAAGGTCTTGCCAGAGATGTGATGCATGTTAACTGAAAAACATGCATTTTGGGAAGTACTCTTTGATGTTGTTTTATCTTCAAAGAAAAATCACTTTAGTTGATTCCCAGCCTTAACAGCGTGGGATGGAAGAGCTTTCCATTTTCAGCTCTAAGCACAGAAGCTGTCTGTTCCAGGCAAGCCCTCTTCTATAGAACTGTTCCACAGTGTTGTACTAGAAATGTTCTCCTCTTTTTCCCAATAAGATCTGTAAAGGTTCCTATATACACATCCACCTACCTGTTTTCTGTGCTGCACTAAGTGGCTTTAAAAAAAACCATAATGAATTAGTGAGAAAGGTGAGCAATGAGAAATGCCATGTTCTATATTCAGAGGATAACCATGGATGCTCATTTATAGAAACATGAAAGGAAAGGGAAAGCAATGGAAGCTTATTTTTTGGCAGTCTCATTGTTTGGGAGCAGGAAAAATGGCACGTCAGTTAACAGGAGTACACCTAAACCAACATGGTTGGGTGAACAGGGAGAACCGTGCTTGACTTTCCCAAAGGGAAGCAAAGGCTCAGTTGCAGAGCTGGCAGTTTCTAGCTGGGTGGTTCCAGGGTCCCTACCTCGTGTGCATGTTTGGAAAATGCCTCTGCGCTGGCCATCATGCTCGCAGTCCTTTCATCCAGTTCTCCCAGTTTCTGTCCTCTCTCATCAAGGGCAATGCGTGCACGAGTCAAGTCCCCAATGACTCCTCCTGCGGCTCCTCTCACACCTTCAATTCCACCTGATCCAGGGATGTGCTGGGCAAGACTGCGAGAGGCTTTTCCTGCTGTGGCCTCACCAACTGCAAAGGAGAAATGCACAAACAGACAGGAATGAGTTCCTGGCCATGGCTCAGTCAGTGCTTCTCCTCTTCGAGCTGCAGCCTCACAGTAGTGATGCCATTTGATGTGCAGATGGCATGTGTGGAAGGCTTTGCTCTGTGCACTGGCATGTCTGCAGTGCAGTTGTGGACCCCCTACCACAATTGCTCAAAAGAAGCTGCCAAGGTGAAGGAATCATGAGAAACCACCTGAGGCCCCTCCCCTTTCTTCGCAATGTCATCTTTATTTTGACATCAATGATCTAAATCTTGTGTACCACGCCATTCCTAGATGACAAGGACAGGGGATCCCATGAATTAATTTCTGCAAAAAAAACCCCACAAACCAAGCACACCCAAACCCAAAAAACCCAAACTCAATAAATTACTTACAAAGCTCTTCTCTGTCAAAAGCTTGTCCACTTCCTCCAAAAAGTCCTTTGAGAAAGCCTCTGTTTTGGGCTTCTGGTGTTTCCACAGGAGTAAACAAATCCCCAAGCATGTCCTAAAAGTCCATGTGAAAAATCAGGGAAGTGAAAGCAGTTCTAGGTGTTTTCCTTATTTGCATTAACAGGCCACATGCATTGCACGTAATCAACTAGTTTGATGAGTCTGTTGTGTGAACAGTATTGAGTACTTAACATTTGTGTTTCATGACAGGTAAATACCTGGGTTAACTAGATTCACTCACACTTTCAGAAGGACTTGGTTTGTCACTGGCCAGTCTTTTGCTCATTACCACAGAAGAAAAAAGATTCCTAAGCAGTACACAGTGAAAATACCAGTGATAAGATCACATTTTGCTTGGAAACAGAAGAGGTGACGCTTTAATTGAATAAACAATTTGTTGTGAATTGTGTTTTACTTTAGTGATTATCCAGGCAAGCAGGGCAGGCACTCTGTTTTTTTCTTTGTAGCATACTGGAGTTCAGTGCTTGCTAGCAGTTCAGTGAATTTGGTGATTTGTTTGTTTTTAAACTAAAATCCCATCACCTTCTATATACCCCCCCCCTTACGGTGCATTTTGACAGTGCCATCAGGAATGCTAAATAAGCATGTCTTGAAGGCGCTGTCATGATGCCCGATCATGGAGCAGTCAACCCAAACAAATCTCAGGCTCCCATTTATTTGCCGCAATACTAGAAGTGAGCTCTCTGGAGTAAAACTGATAAAATAAAGCAAGCGTGCAGTCCCACTAGTGTTTGAAACCAGCGAGGCTGTGTAAAAAGGACACTTGCTGCCCTGTTGCTTAGCTCTGTGTTTGCTCATCGAAGCGTCACCAGGCAGATACAGATGTTGTGCTGCACACAGCGCTCTGGCCGAGTGCTAGGACAGCGCTGTGACTCACGCTTGCTGCTCCTCTGCAGTGTCACCTGCTCTGGGGAGAAAAATTACTGCAGCCCTTTGAGCCTCAGTGGAGGCTTTCATGCAGGCTGGCTTGTTTTCCTAGGTAGCGGGTGATACTGGGTCATTTGCCTTTTGTACGCATATAATGACTGTGCAAGCCTTTTACAGTCCTCTTTGCATACAAGCCAAGGTAGAAGCAGCCACAGTCTGTCAGCACAGAGAAGCAAGGGCTGTGTTTCCCTTTGGTTCGTTGTTGTATGATGCTATTAAGGTTAATAACAAAAAAAAAAAATCTAGCTTCTAACAGCCTCTCAATATAGGTCCATCTTCTAAGATACACCGATTGAATCTTTTGATAATTTTTAAATTAGTTCCCTGCAAAATAATCCCTACTCTGATGTGGAAAAGCTTGTGTGCAATGCTCACTCCTCACAGTGCTTCTTCAGGCTTGAGACAGACAGTGCTGTGATGTGAGTTGAGCAGCTCAGCACATGTTATTCCCTAGGGCATAATGAGTGCTGGCAGGACCATTGCTTTTATATTTTTATCCTAGTTCACTGCTAATTATATAACCTGGAACCTATTCCCCATCATTTTTTTTCCCCTTTTATTACTCATATTTCTCCCTGTATCCTCTCACAATTCCTCCTCTTCAGTAAATGACATTTTAATTTGCATTTTCATTGTAAAAAAAGCCCGGCCCAAATCTAACATTGTAAAGACCTTTTGTTCAAAATAAATTATTTTAATTAGACCATTGCTGTAGCTACTGTATTTTAATGTACAATGGGAGATGCCTTCCTCATATGGAAGAAGGGGAGTACCAATTATTGGAGTAAAACCAATGGTAAATAATTTAAAAATATATTAAAATGAAGCATATTTTTTGATACTAACCACACTGTTGTATCTTGTGCTCCCACCTATTTACTGAATGCTGCAGGTATTAAGATATTTTCAGAGTTAAAATTAAAAAATGATAAAAATATGGGAAGGAATTAATGTTTTCACTGAGGCAGTTGCTGTGTGGTTGGACACATGCTGGTACCAACGGCTGTAGCTGCTAGCTGTTTGTAGCTTCCCTTTCTTTCCCTTCAGACATTTTTAACAGTTGGTCTTTCATATGGTAGGACTTTGAGAGAAGCAGGCTGTGACGAGTTGCATTTGGGCACAAATCTGCCTCTGTACAGAGCCAGCGGAGACTGCAATTACATACGGGCAGGCTGTAGGGCTGGGGTCAGCCCTTAGGGCACAGAAGCAAGGTGACAGTGTCATGAAAAAGTCCAAACAGTGACAGAGCTGCTGACCTCTCTCTGCTGCTTTGGCATAGTTCAGCCAGGGCAAGTAGAGAGGAGCAAGTTTGTCCTGCTCCAGCAGTACTTCACTTCAAATACTAAAAATTAATAAATAGGAAAATACTGGGGTTTTTTTTCCCTGCCCCATGCTTGCTATTTTGCAAGAATTTATAATCTCTGGTAATGCCAGTATCACTTATTTAACCATTTAGAACTCTGTCTTTTGAATAGAAGCCATAGACTGGAATGACATGTTCTTTTGAGCAATCTGCGAGTAAACACATGGCAATTTACATCTGACAAGTCAGGCCACTGGCCCTTCCCCACAAACACAAAGGCACCAAAGTAAAAGTCTGAGCCCTACCTGCAGATTATCACACATCTCCTGGCTGTACGTAACGCGCTGGATCTCTGTGGGAGAGCTGAGATACAAGGCTTGCCCTTCGTTAGTGAAACAAAAGGTCCGTGCTATCCTCATGTCTGTTACAGGCAAATAGTTGATGTCCAGCAGTGGGCGAAGGCTGGGCAAGCTGCAGAGAAGAACATGGTACACCTGCTCTGTGGCTGCATTTTAAACCAACGTTTTTATGCTTTTCACAACCAGAATAGTTAAAAAGTGCAGCTCTAAGCTGAAAAATTCTGCCATAAATATGCTGCCTTCCCAAAATCCTTTGTTTCCCTGCATGGAGAAGTTTCAGCTACCTGCCACAATGACCCTTAGGCTTCTGCTACGGTCTGGATTTGGGATGCGCTTGTGACACAGAGTAGCTTGTGCCACGTGGCTAGCCAGTTTGCAGGGTAAGGCAGCAACTGGGGGAAATGGCATGGCAGGGCCCTGCTTGCACCCTGCAGACAAAGGCTCCAGCATTGCCTTTCGTGTCCTCCAGCTTCTCCTGGTTCACCAGTTTGGACAGCACTTTCCGAAATGTAAATGGCCTGGCCGGGGAAAGGGGGCTTGGCAAGGTGATAGCACACCTGCAGGGCTACTGCACTCGCTGGTGGAGGCGGCAAGGAAGGGAAACCAGGTGCTCTGAGGGGAAAATCTTCCAAAATGGCAAGAGTGGGACTTGCTGCTTCACACTGGATAAACAGTACCCTTTCCGGGTCTGAGTTCTTCTATACTCCTTTCTACCTGATTTACCATAACTGAGCAAAATTATCACGGTTTTCTTCTATGATAGTTAAAAATCAAGAACCATCAATCGTCGAGGGTGGGGGATGACTGAAATAAAGGAGTTTGCTTTGCTGTGTGGCTGCCCTAACTCCCCTTGAGGAGACAGGCCAAGGAACAGGCACGGCAACAGGCAAAGCAGGGCGTTCAATACACCCACCAGGGAGTTAACGCAGAGCAGCAGCCACTCTGAAGCAAACACAAAGTGGACCATGATGGCACTGTGCCACCTCTTTGTTTAGTTTTGACACAAGATTAGTTAGATAAGTACCTCAGTGTCATGATGTGCCCATTGGCACAAAAGCACGCCAGACAGACGCTGTTACAGAGGGTGACCACATCTGCTCGCAATAAAAAGGACGTTTCGGTGATGTTGTGGACATAAAGACATGTTTGGGAAGGCAATGAGAAGACTTTGGCTTGTTTTTCTGAACAAATGACTGCAAATTGATGATCACCCATATCCTGGGAGGAGGAAGGGGAATGCATGACAAGTTTCCTTTTCCTTGTTTTTTCACCATCATCAGCACTGTGTGGGTCCCTCCATACTTCATACGGTGGATGTGTCAATGTGCCCACGCAGTCCAAGCATGCGAAGGTCAGCACGGCTCCTTTTAGTGTCAGAACTGTGCCTGCAAAATATAATTTCCTCTCACTAGCACTGGCACCACAATTAAACTGGTTGTCAGTACTGTGAACGCATGCAGCACAGCTGGCGTTCAGGTTTCACTTTTGCAAATAGAGCAACCACGTCAGTCTAGCTAAGGTGACAAGTCTTCCTTACTCAGTTCTTCCTGGTCACACAATAAGGTGAACAAACAGGCTGCCAGTACTGAAAAGGTCTCAGGCAGCCTATATCAAAGAATCTATATAATCCATGCTATTGAATACCATAAAGATAGGCTGTTTATCTCTACATTATACTAGCAGGATATTTATTCCCCATCAGTAAAACTGCTCTCCTCAGTCTGGTGACCTTCCAGCATTGTTTTTCTAAACAAACCAGGGATGGGAAACCTCTGGTCCAGTGCATCCTCTGAATTTTGTCATTATTTTACTTGAAACATGCTGAGCACATACTGCCTCTCCTCAGACCTGACCTCTCTCAGCCCTCTGTGTTCTCTCTGCTCCACCATCTGTCACCCGCTCAGCGATGGATCTCTCCTGGTACATCAAACTGCCAACATTTTTGTTTTCTTTCCTGAACTCCCTTCTGCTTCTCTGCAGCTTTCTTACAGTAAGATAGCCAAACTCTTCACAGCGTTCCAGATAGGATTCTATCAGAGCTGTACAAGCGACTGTAATTTTACAATAAGCAGGAATTCTGCTAATCTCCCTATCCTCACAAGAAACGTGTAGCTTTGCCCATGACACAAGGTAATCTTCAGAACAAACAACCAAAGGGGGGCTCACATGGCCATCTTTGTGTGCCCTCTATCTAGTGAGTGACCACTGCTTGGTACATGTATTGAGAAATTTCTCCCCAGAAGGCCGTACAAAATCATGCAGTTATTCCCACTGTTGTACCAAAACAGATAACAAACAGGAAAAGAGCCGCACTCTTACCACTTGGTGACACCATGACTGGCTCCGACTGCCTTAAATCGTCACTACCGGGCAGATTAAGGGAGAGGATTAAGACCATACCGAGGCCTGTTCCAACCCAGAGACAGGGGGAGACAGCGGAGTCATTCTTTCGGGCAAAAGACTCCATGAAGTACAAAGCAGTAATTGCCTCCTTTGAGTCCCTGTCGATACTGGACACGCTGGAGCTTCGGGAACGGCTGAAAGAGTTTTCCCTGTTTTCTGCATAACAAATACAAGCAAACAGGCATAAGTTGGCAATCCTAGAACAGGAACAAGCCTGAAGCAAATACAGCAAACTCCCTGTAGAGTACAGAAAAAAAGAGAGTTTTCTTAACCTGAGCAAACATTTTGATACTAGCACGATACCAGCTTGCTGCCAGTGTATAAATAAGCGTGGAAAATGCTGTCAGACCTCATCAGTTAGATCTGCATTAGAAATAGCTGCTTATTATGGAGATTAGCATAGACTAATTAGAATTTACAACAGCCATAGCTCAAAGGACTTGTTCTAAATAGCATGAAATAATTTTAGACCCGTATGTTACCAATGCATTTAAAATTAATCCATGTATCTCACTGCTGCAGGACATGAACGGAGATGCCATTACCAACTTCAGAGCATGTGTCCTTTGCTTTGCTCCTGTTTCCATTGCTAAGACATTCTAGCACTGCATTCACAGCCATCGTTTATTGTCAAGCTATTAATAATTGCTCTCTGGGGAAAAGATACCCATTGCTGAACTGATCCCAGCATCCAAAACACCCCAGGGTACAAACCAACTCTGGCTTCCCAGGGAGTGAAGGGAGAAACCTGCTCTGCACCCTTGGCAACAACTGCGTAGGGAGCCGGCACTGCCTGGTTCATGTTTCTGACTAAGCTTCAGCAGGCAACAGTGAGAGCCAGCTGAAGACAGAGAAGTGTCGTCCTCTACTGCAAATACATAGGTATAGAGACTCCCTCTGAGCTTTGCAGAGTGAAACAACACCAAACAGAGTCTGACTGCTGTAGGGCTAAGGATCTCTGCTGTGCTTTGCCTAGCGCCAGGCAGGAAGCACCAAGCCATGCTCAGGAGCTCCTGGCATTAGCAGGAACTATTGGTGGCAATGCATTGGAAGCTACAAAGCACATTGAGGCTAAAAAGTTACTGAAGAGTAGAGGAGTCGGAGGCAAGAAGAGAGTGGGGCTGGCTGCTGGCATAGTCTTTGCAAAACAATTTGTGCCAGCACTGCTGTCTACCAGCCTGCAGTCAAAAAATAGGGCTAGATCTTTGGAAACCTCACATGGTCTTCTCCAACAATGACTAGAGGACCAGGAGGTTCTGGAAGATGGATAAATAGTTGAAGCTATTGGACCTGAGATAAAAAGCTCACTTCTGAACCTCTCGTCATGAAGTAGATCTGTGTCTGGTATGAAATCCTTACAGCTCAGAAGAGACAGCTTTCCCCTCCCAGCCAGCAGACATACCTAAAAAGAGGAATAGTTTCTGACATCGTTGAAGAACAAAACCGTTGAAAAGGGCCTTCTCACATGCTCCAACTTAAAACTGGGCTAAGCCTCATATTGTACAGGTGGTTCTCCACCAGAAGCAGCAGTTTTGCTGGTAAATCTCTTCCTCAGATAACGTATTGCAGCACTGTATTCCCCTACCCAGATGACTCAGCATAAACTGCTGAAATTCTCCTCTTCACAAGAACTACCTGGGAAAGACTGGAGAAAATCACAGCAAAGCACTACTGGAATCACACCAAGCATTACTACATATGCTACCTTACAAGTTGGCACACAGAGATGGGGGTAGATTCTCATGCTGCTCTTTCACACTTGGCCCAGCTTCTGTTCTTTGAGGGTATCTGTAACTTGTAAAACAAGAGCTTCACAGGATAGCCATCCCTGCCACTTTAGTCCCACTCTCATGGAAAAGAAACTTATGCCTACTTGACTTCCAAGCACTGACTTTTCCTCACCCCATTTCACCATCTTCATGTAAGGCACTGTTGTATCTCTCTAGTTCTGGCTCAGTGCTGCTAAATATATCCGCATAAAACCAGGATTGTTTATCCATACACAAACACAGCTTCTAATTAGTGTCTCCCATAACCCCAAGTACTTTGTACTTCTCCTGCAGTGCACTGGTTGGGCCAGCTCCTTCCTAAGCACACCGACAGCTGTCAGGTAAAGAAGGGGAAGACAGCAATTTCAGGGCAGAGATCATCAGGGCTCCATACACAGAATCACAGAATGGTTTGGGTTGGAAGGGACCTTAGAGATCATCTAGTTCTAACCCCCTTGCCATGGGCAGGGACACCCTCCACTAGCCCAGGTTGCTCAAAGCCTCATCCAGCCTGGCCTTGAACACCTCCAGGGATGGGGCATCCACAGCTTCCCTGGGCAACCTGTGCCAGTGTCTCACCACCCTTACAGTAAAAAAGTTCTTCCAGACATCTAATCTAAACCTAGTCTTTTTCAGCTTAAAACCATTACCCCTCATCCCATCACTACACTCTGTTAGAGATAAAGATATATATATATTCCCCCCAAAAGGTATCTAACTTTTGAAATATATTATGTAATTCATTTTCTCTTTAACCAGGTATATTAATATCACAGTCACATAAAATTCAAATATGGTGGTGCTCGAACTGAGAAAGATGTTGAGAGGACAAATGTAGTTAGTGTGGGCGACATACACAGAACTTAAAATATATGATGTGCCATTTGCATGTGTCATCAAGCTTTCTCCCTCCCTAAATTAACAAGAAATGTTCCTCACTCCTGTGCAGTACAGTTAACTAATACATCTTCACAGAACTGACACTAACAGATATAATCTTTAGGGCACTTTCGGGAACATTTTGTGCCCTTTTCTATTAAATACACTACTCAAACTGAAATTCTGAAGGCCAGCACGACACATGTCAAAATTTGATGTCATTAAACATATCTGAACAGCAAACCAAAACCTATGAAAGGCTGCAATCACTATGTGACTTTATTAGCTCTAAAGCAATCTCTCCTCTTCCTAGATTTTGGGATAAAATTTAGCTTAGGCCTATTCCCTGGGACACTTCTCTCAAAGAGATTATATACCCCAAATTCTCTATTTAGAAACCACTCCATTGTATCCTAGAGAAACATAAAAGCACTTTATTTGTGAAATTTTAAAAACTTGCAATATCCTTTTCTAGCAGGAGTGCTATGTTTTAAAATTATGTCCTATCTTCTCAAAGTTGTCCTATATGAACACTGTCAATCTAAAATAATCCTTAACCCAACTGCCATATTCTGGGTTTTCTCTTATATTTTCCTTTTCTTGCACTGTGTGATGGGTCTAGCAAGAATATCAGCTACAAGATCTTTCTACATGATTCTGAACCAGGACAAGTTCCACTCCCTGACACCTCCATCAAACAAAGTTTATTTGGACTCCCCACTTCAGTCAGGGGACAGGATGTTCATATGTGAAAGGCAGATACTTTTCTGCTCCTCAGTTCTGTTTCCCTCCTCTTCTGCAGAACACCCTGCTACATGACACTTCATCATAAATGTACTCCTGCCTCTAAATTGCCTCCTGCTTTGACGGAGTCCAGTATTTCCTTTTCTCTGAGAGGCATATATCCAACTCCCAGGACCCCTCTGCTCCCACCCAGCAGTCTCTCTCGGACAACCATGTCCTTTTTCCTCCTCTTCTTCTTGCACACCTGGGTTACTTGGCTCTTCTTTTTTTCCAAACAGATTTCCAGGCTGTTCCTGCAGCTAGCAGCTGTGGAGCTGAGAGCACCATCAGAGGGGTCCAGTATCCCCCGAGAGCTAAGCAGTGATTATCATGTGGGAGATGCTGCTATTCAGGCTGTTAGACTATCAGCAGCTCTGAGCAAAAGCCTTATTATCTGCAGTCAGTGCATTTCAAAAAGCCACATTTCAAAGGTTAGGACCACACAATATAAACACCACTACTCTCCTAACAGTAGTCCTGATTTCTTCAAAGTGTTTTCATTCAGCCCTGTCCTATACATGGTTTGGGTTAGTGAGATGCAGATGGAAAATAAGGAACCAACTTCCTTCGTAACACTGAACTGATTGTTAAATTCCAGCTATGAGCAGCAGCATATAAACAGAAGGCTTCTGATTTAAAAAGCAACTGCAAAACCTCTAACTTGCTACCCACCTCACTGACAGAAACACACAGGACACTTCAACTCACATGCCAGGATAAAAATGAAGCCAGTGTTGTTGAGTCTTACCTTTGTTCATCCATGTGTGAGCAGTATAGTGATGCTCGTCGTGTGAGAATGTACTGATTCCATGTAATTGCTGAAGCATTGCCCGTCTGGAAATGTAACCTACTGCCACAAAATCGCATGCATTGCAAAAGGACAAGAGCAATTGAGCCAACCGTCATCATGACATTTCTGGGAAAGCAGCCCTGAATACTTATTGTCCTAGCTCTTTCCTTGCATGACAGAGCTGTCCTGCAGTGCACTGGTCTCTAGGGGAAGATTTAATTTAGGGTTTGAGGGTTTTCTGAGAATGTGAAAGACAATTTGAGTAAATGATTCCATGTGTTTTAACTCTCACCTTTACAGAGCAGAGATTGCAGAGATTTTTTTTTTTTTAAACTTCCTTTTGTTTCATGGAAATAAAACTGGAATTTCCTTACTTTCCCATGGGATTTTTTTTTTTTTTTTAAAAAGGAGGGAGGATATTAATGAAAATATGTATGCCATCTTCAGGGGAATATCTGACTTCTCTCTTCTCAACTGCACTAAATGCTTTGTAAGGGGAACACATCCTCACCCGTCTTCTTTTCCAAGAAATTGTCATTGTGATTATTCTAAAGTAATGGAGTTAGCACTAACAGAAGCATAAAGTAATTATCTTCTTGAAGTTAGGAATTATGAAAGTAAAAGTGTCACTTGTTACGAGGAATGAAAAGAAGCTACCAGTGACAAAGATCAACATTTTCGCTGCAAATGTTTACAAATCTTTACAAAGTGTTTTGCAGTTGACTGTCAGTGTCTTGGATGCTATTTATAGGTCCTTTTCTGGTTTTAACATACCGAGTAATTGATCTGTTTTATAAAACACATACAAAAATCAACCATTTTTGATATGGAAAGGGATACATTCTGGAAACAAAGTTAAATGGTTTATATTCTCCTCAGCTGGAGACTTCTAAATGTTTTAATTCCAAATATCAGACCTAACAGAAGCGAGTGAAATTATTAAAACATTTGCCAGTTTAAGAATCATAATCTTAAGATTATGAAGAGAAATCTGTCACTTTTATAATTATATAGTCAGGAAAGCATGCAAAGCTCTGAATGCCAGTGTAAACATACAGTAAAGGAATTATATTTCAAACACGAATTTGCACACAGTAACATCACAGAGACACCGAGACCAAACCACATTACTGACAGCAATGCTTCAGCAACACAGAGGAGAGAGGGTCAGGAAGTAACGCTGCAGGGTTTTCACACATGTAAGAACACTGCACGTTTACTCGGCTGAAAACATCTTCAAACACATTTATTTGCACCACGCTAAAGCTGCATTCTGCATAAAGCAATTCACCAGAAAGCAGCAGAAGTTGTCTTAAGCACAAACAATGCAATAATAATCTGGAATTTTACTGTGAATGATTTCCTACCTGATCAACTCAAGTAAGTTTCCCTAAAACTATGTTGTAAAGCCTATGAATATACTTCTTGCAGAGCATTCAAACCAAGGTGGCTGTGTCTGCGCTTAGGTGGAGCTCACAGCTGGGGGTTGCTTAACCCTCCCTGGAAAAAGTTCTGAAATCATTGCCCTGAAGTTGCTACAGTTACAGCAGTGTGACCTGAACGGCTTCATGGAATCGTACTGATACAAGACTGATGTAGATGATGGCAAATAAAGGCCTGAAAGAGAAAATAGATTTGAGTCTTCAGACTTGAATCTTTATTTTGATATTTCCAGAATATGGTAAAGTTCAGGCTTAGGCTTTAGTTCTGCATGTTTTAAAAAACAGAAGGGAACTGTTAGGGCAGAACTATTCTTCATATTGAAAATGAAGCAGAAAGAAGCATTTTTACAGAAAGATAAAAATACTAGAGAACTCTAGAGTAAGTAATGTATCAAACTTCTATATCCATTTGCATGAATCACTTCCCTTGACTTACACAAGCAAACTGTCTGCCCATTTAGATCACCAAGAGCTCAGTAGGGATATAGGTTTGTCCTGGGTCCAGCTGGGATAGGGTTAATTCCTCACAGAAGCTGAGAGGTGGGCATAGCCAAAGAGATATTCGATACCATGCTGACGTCATGCCCGGGATATAAAGGGAAGCTGGCCGGAGAGGGCTCTCTTTTGTGAAGCCCTCGGTGGTGAGATATTTATTGTATCAGTGTTTGTCATTGTGTTCTATATCTTGTCTTGTTGTTATATTCTCCTTTCTTTTGTTTTCCTCGTGTGGTATTATTAAAAATCCATCGTTATCTCAGCTCACGAGGTTCCACTTTTTCTTATCCTTCCCCATCTTACCAGGAGGGGGGTTGTGACCACGTGGTGGTGGTGGCCCTGACCCAAGACAAGGTTTTAAATTTGGACTTATGTATTTCAATCACAATTCTCTAGAACTTAAATCCCAACCTAAAATATCCATTTTGCTTAAGCGTCTTTCATAATTGATGGTTTGGGACAGAATAGTATGCTGCATAACTTCCGTATGTCAAAGTACCCAAGAATAAGGTGGAGATAAAAGGCATTATAGAAGAGAAACCTCAGTTTCATTCAACAAAAAAGTAGAAGTAGATAATGTTGTAATGAAGCAAGTGAAAACATTTGAAAAGACTTATTTTTTCCCCCCTCTGATAGATCCTCTGCTTCTGTAACTGAAGTGTAGTTAGAAAAGCTTTGCTTTAAAAAAGCCTTTGGAATAGCTGTTATCCTATAACTTGAACCATCCCAGAATATTCCTATTGTTTGCTAATTCTCCATATGCAACAGCCCACCACCTATTTCCTTCTGCCACAGAAGTACCAGGAACCACCCAATGGTGTATTCCACTTACAAAAATGTTTCAAAAGTTATTTCAGACGTAGAAAACCACCTTATGTTGATCTGAAGCAATTGCTAACAAGTAGAAAAATGCTAAAGTTAAGCATGCAGTGCAAAACACACCCTTCAACATGCCTAGAGTACAGTGTGAAATTAGCTTAACTTGGAATCAGATCATCATTTAAAACTTACTAGACATTCAGTGAACGTAAGAACAACAAAATTTTCATTTAGTCAGTTGTTTTAAAAACAAGGAAAATTTTCAGATTTCTGGAAGAAAACAAGTGGATCTTGTTCTACATCCTAGTAGAAAATGTACTCCAAGGAAAAGCCTGTCATGAACTCTATCTAGCCCAACAGAGCTGGAATTTAGGCACAGGACATTCCAAGCTCTGTTGTGACCAGATTTAGGCAGATGCACACATAAACTCCACTTAAACCTCTGAGGGAATCCAGTGGTTAGATCCAGTAAAGATTATAATTCAGTCTAAATGACGACAGCTCCACTGGCTTTTTGCAGTCTGGTGATTGTAGCACTCAGCAGAAAGCTGAAGGCCAAAAGCTGTAGACACAAATCAGCCCAAGAGGACCATCTCCATCCATCTCCTTTCTAAGAGGAAGCAGGAAAAGGGAAGTTTTTTATTTTATTTTATTTTATTTTATTTTATTTTATTTTATTTTATTTTATTTTATTTTATTTTATTTTATTTTATTTTGTTTTATTTTATTTTATTTTATTTTATTTTATTTTATTTTATTTTATTTTATTATTTTATCTACAGCAGAAAACAAGCACACACACTCTCATCTCCACCGTAACTGAACAAAGAAT
Source organism: Pterocles orientalis (assembly GCA_011057875.1). Classification (NCBI taxonomy): domain Eukaryota; kingdom Metazoa; phylum Chordata; class Aves; order Pterocliformes; family Pteroclidae; genus Pterocles; species Pterocles orientalis. Next base: position 175,782 of record WKFP01014371.1, on the reverse strand, counting down.
TTAGCACTATGGACAAGTCACTTCTAGAAACAATTTTATTCCCCCATGAATAATCTACGGATTTTACAGCATTCAAACTGAATACTTTGAAACAGATATGTAAACCTTACAGAAGATGCTGGCATATCCTTCCTTGGAACACTTTCTTTTTGGGGGCCAAATGTTTTATTACAGCCATACAGAATTTGCTGTTCAGAAATCTTTAAGTTTGCAATGCCCACTAGACCAGAATCGCTGTGATTCCGCTCAATACAGGAAAAAAAATCATTTCAACTTCCTAGTAACTTATTTTTTTATTTGAATAAAGCTTTCTGCAGCAAGGAACAGACTTCCTACATATAGAACAGGTCCTCTGTGCAACATTCTTAGCTGCCTCTCCACACAGACAAGAAATGTGGTGACAAACTGAGCATTTAGTGGAGACTGGCTTACCAGAGTGTCTCTAAGTTATCTCCTATTGTACTGTTCTCACTGTTACTAGTTACAATGATGTAAGGCAACTTAAAATGCTAACAATACTGAAATCATTTACAAGCAGAACCAATATCATATTCCCTCACCAAGAAACAAAAAAATTTCGAGCCAAGGGCTTTTCCCTCTGCCTTGAAAGCCTAGCTGTGAAAAGCCATGGCATTCAGGGTAAGTGTCAGCTTGGCTGGCTGTTTGGGCAAGGAAGTTTACCAGAAATCATCCACTCTGCAATAGGGAGAGGCATGGCAAAGGGAATGTAGTGGAGAGTATGAGCTGTTCTGAAAACCTGCCAGAGATGCAATAACCTCCTCAGAGAATCCACTTCTATGGTTAACTTGTGATCAAAATTAATCCCCTACTGTTTCCCTAAAGTCATGCCTCCGCCTTGGTAATTTATGTCCCTTATATCCTGTCTTTTCTCAGCAGACATGGACAGCAGATGATTCCCTTCCTCTCTGTAGGACTCTGCCATGCATTTGGATAATTTTGTGCATTTTCTTCAATATTTTCTAGATCAAGCAAGCAGGTTGTTTCTGTCTTTCCTTGGATGCCTAGGAACCACTACCTTTGAGAACTGCAGTGACCATCTTCTAGGCCATCATCACTTAATCCACATCCACATGTGGGCTTCAGACCCGACAGACCCAAGGAAAAAGGAGCCAATGATAAAAACAGAAATTTCCCTCTTCTCCCCCCCAACCTCACCACATGGGAAGGAAACCTAAGTCACATTTACTCAGCCAGTCCAAAAAAAATCCAGGGTGCTCTGCACACAGCGCTGCTGCAGACAGCATAACAGTATAGCCATCACTGACCAGAGAAAAACACTATCAATTGCTTAGGCGTTATGTAGGAAATACTGCAATACAAAGCACAACATCAGCTGAGCCTGGGTCCTCAGGCAGTGGACTTTTTATAAGATAACTACTCAGTATCATATTTCCAAGAAACTGAGTAGGGCATACCGGACTTTGGACAGCAAATGTCAGCCATTCTCTATGGCTTCACGCACATTTTTACAGGCAAACACTGATTAAGGTACAGATAGATCCTACGACTTTAGAAGCCTTGATATAGAACAGTAGACTACAGAAAATTATTGTAAAATTTGCTGAATCTAAAAAACAAACCAAAAGCCTCAAAAAACTCAGCACCCTAGAGCCCCAAAACGTAAACCAAAATCCAGCAGGGAAAAAATCTGGAAGGCTCTGCCAGGCCATCTACAAAGCTTCTTATGGTGATCCTCACAAATACTTTTGAATAATAAAAGAAGTTTAAAGCAGATAGCATATGCCAAATACTATCCATTTCCAAAACAAATCAGACAAAATCATGCAAGAGGCAAAACAACTTATCCCCCAACAGTTTTAGTCATTCTATATGCAGATGCAAAAAGAAAAACTTCAAGTATAAAATTATACTGGATCTATTAAAATGGAAATTGTATTGTGCTTGCCATAGAAATTTTGATAAGGTTATTAAAGATAATGGCTAAAAATTCTTGAGTAGTTCATTTTGCCAGCTCACAGCAACATTTCCATTCAAGTGCTCTATATAAAATTTTAACTACATATTATCAAAAGAGTTAATCCAAAAGCTGGGGTAAATGCTGAAACCGAATTATTTTAAAGAAAAGCTAAAGCAAATTCAAAGACTCTGCTCTGAGCATTCCTAGAAAATTACAATGCACAGCAAATCCTTGTTAGGATTCCTTGTTCAGAGGCAAGTTTGTAGCACTAATATCTAAATGGCCTTTCTAGTCAAGGGCGATTAAGCTGGAGTAGTTAAAAGCAACATAATGGGAAATAAAAATGATAAAAAAAGGAAAGACAGCTTTCTATCACTGCTGGTCAGAGAAAATAGATTTCCAAACATAACATTTCAAAGGCAAGAATTCACTCTGTCTTTACGTTCTTCCTAAGATGTACAATATAACCACATATGGACATACATATACAGAATGCTCCAATTGCTGTGTGAGTGAAGGCAAGGAAGGAAAAACTGCCAGCAGAGTCTCCCAGCACAAGCTCTTGGTGGCAACTAGCAAGTCATGGCAGAGAGAATGTTTTGGAGAATGCAGAATGGCTTAAAAAACTAGAATGTTTGACAAAAAAGCAATAAGTAGGAAGTATGAAATATGAAAGACTTCTCAAAGTTAGTTACAACTTATTAAAGCTAAAGAGGACCGCATGCCAGCATATGTATCTGTGCACACATCCACATACCCACCCACTATACAAGTATAACCACACTGAGTTTCCTTCCACAACTATTTTTTTTTATTCTTTAACATCACTGTTTTCTTTAATTCAGTGTTTAACTGAAAATTACAATTAAAAGTTGGATGGAAACACAGATTTTGTCTTCCTATGCAGAAGAAGAGTAGATGTTTTGTGCCTATTAATCTACACTGAAATTCTTGATCGGGCGGGGATACAGAAAGGGGCTTTAGCAGGTTTAACAACTATGCAGTATTGGCTCTTGACTGAGAGAGGTTGTTTTGGGTCTGTGTGACAGGACAGAAGGCAAGCCAGATAGGGGTACACATTTTCTCCAAAGCAGCTAAACAGAAGAATGATTTAATCCCTATCTCAATGTTTCTGTGAGGACACCAGCAGACAAAATGGGGTGCTCGTCAGAGCCCAGAGCTGGAACAAACTGAGATATGATCAGTGCTAATAGCTACAGCCTGCAAGGAAATCTACTAAGCTTGGAGACAAAACACATTCGCTTTCTACAGGATGTAGATTATGGGCCAGAACATCTGTAAGGGTTTTCTTGCGTAAGAATAATTTGCATTCATGTATATTTTTTATTGCTGTTGATATTTAAAAAGCACAATGTTAACTTGATTTTTGAAAATGTAGTTTATACCTGTGTGCAAGAAAAACTTATCAAAGAAATATAAACACTAACTCCTAAAATCTCAAAAAATTCTGGTCAAAAAAGGACTGGAAGAAGTTAAGAATTTAGAAGTTCAGCAATGGAATTTCCTCTATCTGTGGTTTTGTTTACAATGCAAATAAATTCTTATATTATTGTAAGGAAGAAACGGCTTAATCAAAAGTAGGTGAAAACAAGATTGTTTAGAATCAATAATACGCTATTAAGAACTTGTAAAATTCTGATTTCTTGCTAAAATTAGATATAGAATATTGAGCAACCACAGAATTTATTAGTACAGTGGTGAGAACATTGCATTTATGAAACCAGAAGATATTAAAGGACAATATGTAACATTTTAAATAGCATAAATTGTATTTGAGAAGTGCTATATTAAATGTCTGGCTAGTTATTGACAAAAAATATAACCATAACCAGCTATTTGATGTAGATACTAGTGGTTTTTGAGGAAAGGAAAAAAAAACCAACCAAGCAGGCTTTAATCTGAAATGGCAGTAATCTTTACCTTGGAAGAAAATCTATTTGCATTTAAAGAGCTTTAGAGCTTTTCGTTTTTTCCATGTTAGATGAGGATACTGGGACAGACATAGGTTTAAGCAGTAACAGCAACCATGCAAGGATAGACACCACTCCTCTGCTACTGTTACTTGGCTTTTGAATTATTCTTCCATGAGTGTGGAAGAAATATCAGCACTTTAGGAAACTGAACAGTTTGCAATATTTTGACCAGCAGTAAACAAGACATCCCCTCTCCCTCCATTTTCTTCCTATGATTCATCATCGCAAAGACATTCTTCAAAAATGCTTTTCTATATCAGGAACCTTTCTGCATATATGAAGAGGCAAGAGTCAGCAAAATCTTGACAATCGGCTAACAGGAATGAAGTCAGAAGAATTTATTGTGTGAAGTTGCTTGAAAAGACACTTGAGGAAAATGCTGGAAATATAGTTCCTATTGTACCAAAAAGATCAGGTTTAAATAAGTAGATTTTGTAATCCAGCGTGAGAAGAGACTGATTTATTATTCTAATAGATATCTTATGTTTAGTCACCAAAATGTATTATCTCTTTAATCAAATCAATTAGAAGAGGTTGTAAAGAGCAGGAACTGGAAGCATTATTAAAAAAATTTCCAAGTGTTATCAGTACCTCGGAGACAGGCTTAAGAAAAGGTAAGAATCACCTACCCACACACAAAGGATTTTTTTTTTTCATGTATAAAAAGTGCTTAGTACTACTGAGATAGCAATCTCTAATTAAAATTCTACTCAGGTAGAATAATAAAATCCTACCAAATACTAACCTGAAGTACTACCTCTCTTGCAAGGACATAAAATATGTGTCTTGATTCACCACATGAGAATATGAAAGAAAAATCATTTCTTGTGAATATATCTATTGTTTGGTGCAGCATATATTCCTAACTAGCCAATAAATTCTTAACACAGAGAGGATTTTTTTTTGTTGTTTTATTCTGGAGCAGCCCAGCCAGAAGGTTTTGATCAAAGCCAGAGCCACATTTTGGAGAGAATGCTTATTCATAGTATAGTCTCTCTCAAACCTTTTAACTTCTTGTGTTCCTTCTCCCTCACCCTCCCTTTTATCCCCAGACTAAGAACCTTTCAAGGACCATACCACCTTCCACCATATTATTTAGTATAAAAATATTCCGAAATAAATCAAACCACATGCCAAAACAGTGTGCCTAGAAATTCAAGTTGCGTGAATAATGGTGTAATGTCAGTCATTCCAGACGGATCAGTTTGTAGAGTTAGAAGGCAAAAGACTACAAATGCTACAGATGCACAGGCATCTAAAAAAAAGTTTAGACCAGTTGGACAGATGGCTTTGTTTTAATGAGAAAATAGAAATAATCAGAAAATTGTTTTAGTCTATAGACCTGCTGAAAGGTGACTTGTTCACAAATCCACACACTCAAGGACAAACCTAAACCATGCTTCATCATATCACATGTTAATATAAATTACTCTAAAGACTTGTCTCTTTCTTGCAGCAGCCATTTAACTGACCTTACTGAGAGCTGTAATAGCATTTTAGTGACACCACTGATACTTTTAAATAGATTTTTTACATCACTCATTTTAATTTACTCCACATCCCTGAAAGAACGTTAGATTACTTATCTCTAGAAAGAAATATAGTTTAATAATAAACTTGATAGGTATTATAATTAGTTATGAACAACAGAAATGGATCTGGATGATAGGGCAGTGAGATGGATTGTGAACTGGCTGGAGAAAAGAAGCCAGAGAGTTGTGGTGAATGGGATGGAGTCTAGTTGGAGGCCTGTATCTAGTGGAGTCCCCCAGGGTTCGGTATTGGGACTGTGCTGTTCTATATATTCATCAACGACTTGGGTGAGGGAATAGAGTGCACCCTCAGCAAGTTTGCTGATGATAGGAAACTGGGAGGAGTGGCTGACACGCCAGAAGGCTGTGCTTCCATTCAGCGAGACCTAGACAGGCTGGAGATTTGGGCAGGGAA